>JAYKKM010000466.1:662500-1268216 GCA_035772405.1 Chrysogorgia sp. JL179-B06 | reverse complement strand
TTTTTTCGATTTTGGGGCCTGGTAAAAATTTTCTTACTGCAAGAGATGACATTTCAAAATTTCTTCTGATTCGGATAGAGCACTTCACTGGCTTTCCAACGGTATGACGCACGTCCGGTTTGGATGAGAATTGTGGAGTGGAGGAGGTTTAGAGTAAAGGTTAGAGTTAAAGTTAGGGTTCGAATTAATTCGGGCACTTTCCCCCCGGAAAATTTAAAAATTTTGGATTGGATCAGATAGAGCACTCCACTGGCTTTCCAACGGTATGACGCACGTCCGGTTTGGATGAGAATTTTGGGGCGTGGTCAACGATTTATTCGATTTTAGGGGCCTGGTAAAAATTTTTCTTACTGGCAAGAGATGACATTTCAAATTTTCTTCTGATTCGGATAGAGCACTCACTGGCTTTCCAACGGTATGACGCATGTCCGGTTTGGATGAGAATTGGGGCGTGGTCAACGATTTTTCGATTTTGGGGGCCTGGTAAAAATTTTCTTACTGGCAAGAGATGACATTTCAAAATTTCCTCTGATTCGGATAGAGCACTTCACTGGCTTTCCAACGGTATGACGCACGTCCGGTTTGGATGAGAATTATGGAGTGGAGGAGGTTTAGAGTAAAGGTTAGAGTTAAAGTTAGGTTCGAATTAATTCGGGCACTTTCCCCCCCGGAAAATTAAAAATTTTGGATTGGATCAGATAGAGCACTCCACTGGCTTTCCAACGTATGACGCACGTCCGGTTTGGATGAGAATTGGGGGCGTGGTCAACGATTTTTCGATTTTGGGGGCCTGGTAAAAATTTTCTTACTGGCAAGAGATGACATTTCAAAATTTCTTCTGATTCGGATAGAGCACTTCCACTGGCTTTCCAACGGTATGACGCACGTCCGGTTTGGATGAAAATGGGGCGTGGTCAACGAATTTTCGATTTTGGGGCCTGGTAAAAATTTTCTTACTGGCAAGAGGTGACATTTCAAAATTTCTTCTGATTCGGATAGAGCACTTCACTGGCTTTCCAACGGTATGACGCACGTCCTGTTTGGATGAGAATTGGGGCGTGGTCAACGATTTTTCGATTTTGGGGGCCTGGTAAAAATTTTCTTACTGGCAAGAGATGAAATTTCAAAATTTCTTCTGATTCGGATAGAGCACTTCACTGGCTTTCCAACGGTATGACGCACGTCCGGTTTGGATGAGAATTGGGCCGTGGTCAACGATTTTTCGATTTTGGGGCCTGGTAAAAATTTTCTTACTGGCAAGAGATGACATTTCAAAATTTCTTCTGATTCGGATAGAGCACTTCACTGGCTTTCCAACGGTATGACGCACGTCCGGTTTGGATGAGAATTGGGGGCGTGGTCAACGATTTTTCGATTTTGGGGGCCTGGTAAAAATTTTCTTACTGGCAAGAGATGACATTTCAAAATTTCTTCTGATTCGGATAGAGCACTTCACTGGCTTTCCAACGGTATGACGCACGTCCGGTTTGGATGAGAATTGTGGAGTGGAGGAGGTTTAGATTTTAGGGCCTGGTTAAAGTTAGGGTTCGAATTACTGGCCTTTCCCCCCGGAAAATTTAAAATTTTTGGATTGGATCAATAGAGCACTCCACTGGCTTTCCAACGGTATGACGCACGTCCGGTTTGGATGAGAATTGGGGGCGTGGTCAAACGATTTTTCGATTTTGGGGGCCTGGTAAAAATTTTCTTACTGGCAAGAGATGACATTTCAAAATTTCTTCTGATTCGGATAGAGCACTTCACTGGCTTTCCAACGGTATGACGCATGTCCGGTTTGGATGAGAATTGGGGGCGTGGTCAACGATTTTTCGATTTTGGGGGCCTGGTAAAAATTTTCTTACTGGCAAGAGATGACATTTCAAAATTTCTTCTGATTCGGATAGAGCACTTCACTGGCTTTCCAACGGTATGACGCACGTCCGGTTTGGATGAGAATTGGGGGCGTGGTCAACGATTTTTCGATTTTGGGGGCCTGGTAAAAATTTTCTTTACTGCAAGAGATGACATTTCAAAATTTCTTCTGATTCGGATAGAGCACTTCACTGGCTTTCCAACGGTATGACGCACGTCCGGTTTGGATGAGAATTGTGGGCGTGGTCAACGATTTTTCGATTTTGGGGGCCTGGTAAAAATTTTCTTACTGGCAAGAGATGACATTTCAAAATTTCTTCTGATTCGGATAGAGCACTTCACTGGCTTTCCAACGGTATGACGCACGTCCGGTTTGGATGAGAATTGGGGGCGTGGTCAACGATTTTTCGATTTTGGGGGCCTGGTAAAAATTTTCTTACTGGCAAGAGATGACATTTCAAAATTTCTTCTGATTCGGATAGAGCACTTCACTGGCTTTCCAACGGTATGACGCACGTCCGGTTTGGATGAGAATTGGGGGCGTGGTCAACGATTTTTCGATTTTGGGGGCCTGGTAAAAATTTTCTTACTGGCAAGAGATGACATTTCAAAATTTCTTCTGATTCGGATAGAGCACTTCCACTGGCTTTCCAACGGTATGACGCACGTCCGGTTTGGATGAGAATTGTGGAGTGGAGGAGGTCAACGATTATTAGAGTTTTGGGGGCCTGGTAATAATTTTTCTTACTGGCAAGAGATGACATTTCAAAATTTCTTTGGATTGGATCAGATAGAGCACTCCACTGGCTTTCCAACGGTATGACCACGTCCGGTTTGGATGAGAAGTGGGGGCGTGGTCAACGATTTTTCGATTTTGGGGGCCTGGTAAAAATTTTCTTACTGGCAAGAGATGACATTTCAAAATTTCTTCTGATTCGGATAGAGCACTTCACTGGCTTTCCAACGGTATGACGCACGTCCGGTTTGGATGAGAATTGTGGGGCGTGGTCAACGATTTTTCGATTTTGGGGGCCTGGTAAAAATTTTCTTACTGGCAAGAGGTGACATTTCAAAATTTCTTCTGATTCGGATAGAGCACTTCACTGGCTTTCCAACGGTATGACGCACGTCCGGTTTGGATGAGAATTGTGGGCGTGGTCAACGATTTTTCGATTTTGGGGGCCTGGTAAAAATTTTCTTACTGGCAAGAGATGACATTTCAAAATTTCTTCTGATTCGGATAGAGCACTTCACTGGCTTTCCAACGGTATGACGAACGTCCGGTTTGGATGAGAATTGGGGCCGTGGTCAACGATTTGTCGATTTTGGGGGCCTGGTAAAAATTTTCTTACTGGCAAGAGATGACATTTCAAAATTTCTTCTGATTCGGATAGAGCACTTCACTGGCTTTCCAACGGTATGACGCACGTCCGGTTTGGATGAGAATTGTGGGAGTGGTCAAGGAGGTTTAGATTTGGGGCCTGGTAAAAATTAGGGTTCGAATTAATTCAGGGCATATTTCCCCCCGGAAAATTTTTTCTGATTGGATCAGATAGAGCACTTCACTGGCTTTCCAACGGTATGACGCACGTCCGGTTTGGATGAGAATTGGGGGCGTGGTCAACGATTTTTCGATTTTGGGGGCCTGGTAAAAATTTTCTTACTGGCAAGAGATGACATTTCAAAATTTCTTCTGATTCGGATAGAGCACTTCACTGGCTTTCCAACGGTATGACGCACGTCCGGTTTGGATGAGAATTGTGGGCGTGGTCAACGATTTTTCGATTTTGGGGGCCTGGTAAAAATTTTCTTACTGGCAAGAGATGACATTTCAAAATTTCTTCTGATTCGGATAGAGCACTTCACTGGCTTTCCAACGGTATGACGCACGTCCGGTTTGGATGAGAATTGTGGAGTGGAGGAGGTTTAGAGTAAAGGTTAGAGTTAAAGTTAGGGTTCGAATTAATTCGGGCACTTTCCCCCCGAAAATTAAAATTTTTGGATTGGATCAGATAGAGCACTCCACTGGCTTTCCAACTGTATGACGCACGTCCGGTTTGGATGAGAATTGGGGCGTGGTCAACGATTTTTCGATTTTGGGGGCCTGGTAAAAATTTTCTTACTGGCAAGAGATGACATTTCAAAATTTCTTCTGATTCGGATAGAGCACTTCACTGGCTTTCCAACGGTATGACGCACGTCCGGTTTGGATGAGAATTGTGGAGTGGAGGAGGTTTAGAGTAAAGGTTAGAGTTAAAGTTAGGGTTCGAATTAATTCGGGCACTTTCCCCCGGAAAATTAAAATTTTTGGATTGGATCAGATAGAGCACTCCACTGGCTTTCCAACGGTATGACGCACGTCCGGTTTGGATGAGAATTTGGGGCGTGGTCAACGATTTTTCGATTTTGGGGGCCTGGTAAAAATTTTCTTACTGGCAAGAGATGACATTTCAAAATTTCTTCTGATTCGGATAGAGCACTTCACTGGCTTTCCAACGGTATGACGCACGTCCGGTTTGGATGAGAATTGTGGGCGTGGTCAACGATTTTTCGATTTTGGGGGCCTGGTAAAAATTTTCTTACTGGCAAGAGATGACATTTCAAAATTTCTTCTGATTCGGATAGAGCACTTCACTGGCTTTCCAACGGTATGACGCACGTCCGGTTTGGATGAGAATTGGGGAGTGGTCAACGATTTTTAGATTTCGGGGGCCTGGTAAAAGTTTTCTTAATTCGGGAAAGAGATGAAAATTAAAATTTTTTGATCCAGATAGAGCACTCCACTGGCTTTCCAACGGTATGACGCACGTCCGGTTTGGATGAGAATTGGGGGCGTGGTCAACGATTTTTCGATTTTGGGGGCCTGGTAAAAATTTTCTTACTGGCAAGAGATGACATTTCAAAATTTCTTCTGATTCGGATAGAGCACTTCACTGGCTTTCCAACGGTATGACGCATGTCCGGTTTGGATGAGAATTGGGGGCGTGGTCAACGATTTTTCGATTTTGGGGGCCTGGTAAAAATTTTCTTACTGGCAAGAGATGACATTTCAAAATTTCTTCTGATTCGGATAGAGCACTTCACTGGCTTTCCAACGGTATGACGCACGTCCGGTTTGGATGAGAATTGTGGAGTGGAGGAGGTTTAGAGTAAAGGTTAGAGTTAAAGTTAGGGTTCGAATTAATTCGGGCACTTTCCCCCCGGAAAATTAAAATTTTTGGATTGGATCAGATAGAGCACTCCACTGGCTTTCCAACGGTATGACGCACGTCCGGTTTGGATGAGAATTGGGGGCGTGGTCAACGATTTTTCGATTTTGGGGGCCTGGTAAATATTTTCTTACTGGCAAGAGGTGACATTTCAAAATTTCTTCTGATTCGGATAGAGCACTTCACTGGCTTTCCAACGGTATGACGCACGTCCGGTTTGGATGAGAATTGTGGAGTGGAGGAGGTTTAGATAAAAGGTTAGAGTTAAAGTTAGGGTTCGAATTAATTCGGGCACTTTCCCCCCGGAAAATTAAAATTTTTGGATTGGATCAGATAGAGCACTCCACTGGCTTTCCAACGGTATGACGCACGTCCGGTTTGGATGAGAATTGGGGGCGTGGTCAACGATTTTTCGATTTTGGGGGCCTGGTAAAAATTTTCTTACTGGCAAGAGATGACATTTCAAAATTTCTTCTGATTCGGATAGAGCACTTCACTGGCTTTCCAACGGTATGACGAACGTCCGGTTTGGATGAGAATTGTGGAGTGGAGGAGGTTTAGAGTAAAGGTTAGAGTTAAAGTTAGGGTTCGAATTAATTCGGGCACTTTCCCACCGGAAAATTAAAATTTTTGGATTGGATCAGATAGAGCACTCCACTGGCTTTCCAACGGTATGACGCCACGTCCGGTTTGGATGAGAATTGGGGGCGTGGTCAACGATTTTCGATTTTGGGGGCCTGGTAAAAATTTTCTTACTGGCAAGAGATGACATTTCAAAATTTCTTCTGATTCGGATAGAGCACTTCACTGGCTTTCCAACGGTATGACGCACGTCCGGTTGGGATGAGAATTGTGGAGTGGAGGAGGTTTAGAGTAAAGGTTAGAGTTAAAGTTAGGGTTCGAATTAATTCGGGCACTTTCCCCCCGGAAAATGAAAAATTTTTGGATTGGATCAGATAGAGCACTCCACTGGCTTTCCAACGGTATGACGCACGTCCGGTTTGGATGAGAATTGGGGGCGTGGTCAACGATTTTTCGATTTTGGGGGCCTGGTAAAAATTTTCTTACTGGCAAGAGATGACATTTCAAAATTTCTTCTGATTCGGATAGAGCACTTCACTGGCTTTCCAACGGTATGACGCACGTCCGGTTTGGATGAGAATTGTGGAGTGGAGGAGGTTTAGAGTAAAGGTTAGAGTTAAAGTTAGGGTTCGAATTAATTCGGGCACTTTCCCCCCGGAAAATTAAAATTTTTGGATTGGATCAGATAGAGCACTCCACTGGCTTTCCAACGGTATGACGCACGTCCGGTTTGGATGAGAATTGGGGGCGTGGTCAACGATTTTTCGATTTTGGGGGCCTGGTAAAAATTTTCTTACTGGCAAGAGGTGACATTTCAAAATTTCTTCTGATTCGGATAGAGCACTTCACTGGCTTTCCAACGGTATGACGGACGTCCGGTTTGGATGAGAATTGTGGAGTGGAGGAGGTTTAGAGTAAAGGTTAGAGTTAAAGTTAGGGTTCGAATTAATTCGGGCACTTTCCCCCCGGAAAATTAAAATTTTTGGATTGGATCAGATAGAGCACTCCACTGGCTTTCCAACGGTATGACGCACGTCCGGTTTGGATGAGAATTGGGGCGTGGTCAACGATTTTTCGATTTTGGGGGCCTGGTAAAAATTTTCTTACTGGCAAGAGGTGACATTTCAAAATTTCTTCTGATTCGGATAGAGCACTTCACTGGCTTTCCAACGGTATGACGCACGTCCGGTTTGGATGAGAATTGTGGAGTGGAGGAGGTTTAGAGTAAAGGTTAGAGTTAAAGTTAGGGTTCGAATTAATTCGGGCAGTTTCCCCCCGGAAAATGAAAATTTTTGGATTGGATCAGATAGAGCACTCCACTGGCTTTCCAACGGTATGACGCACGTCCGGTTTGGATGAGAATTGGGGGCGTGGTCAACGATTTTTCGATTTTGGGGGCCTGGTAAAAATTTTCTTACTGGCAAGAGATGACATTTCAAAATTTCTTCTGATTCGGATAGAGCACTTCACTGGCTTTCCAACGGTATGACGGACGTCCGGTTTGGATGAGAATTGTGGAGTGGAGGAGGTTTAGAGTAAAGGTTAGAGTTAAAGTTAGGGTTCGAATTAATTCGGGCAGTTTCCCCCCGGAAAATGAAAATTTTTGGATTGGATCAGATAGAGCACTCCACTGGCTTTCCAACGGTATGACGCACGTCCGGTTTGGATGAGAATTGGGGGCGTGGTCAACGATTTTTTCGATTTTGGGGGCCTGGTAAAAATTTTCTTACTGGCAAGAGATGACATTTCAAAATTTCTTCTGATTCGGATAGAGCACTCCACTGGCTTTCCAACGGTATGACGCACGTCCGGTTTGGATGAGAATTGTGGAGTGGAGGAGGTTTAGTGTAAAGGTTAGAGTTAAAGTTAGGTTCGAATTAATTCGGGCACTTTCCCCCCGGAAAATTAAAATTTTTGGATTGGATCAGATAGAGCACTCCACTGGCTTTCCAACGGTATGACGCACGTCCGGTTTGGATGAGAATTGGGGGCGTGGTCAACGATTTTTCGATTTTGGGGGCCTGGTAAAAATTTTCTTACTGGCAAGAGATGACATTTCAAAATTTCTTCTGATTCGGATAGAGCACTCCACTGGCTTTCCAACGGTATGACGCACGTCCGGTTTGGATGAGAATTGTGGAGTGGAGGAGGTTTAGTGTAAAGGTTAGAGTTAAAGTTAGGGTTCGAATTAATTCGGGCACTTTCCCCCCGGAAAATTAAAATTTTTGGATTGGATCAGATAGAGCACTCCACTGGCTTTCCAACGGTATGACGCACGTCCGGTTTGGATGAGAATTGGGGGCGTGGTCAACGATTTTTCGATTTTGGGGGCCTGGTAAAAATTTTCTTACTGGCAAGAGATGACATTTCAAAATTTCTTCTGATTCGGATAGAGCACTTCACTGGCTTTCCAACGGTATGACGCACGTCCGGTTTGGATGAGAATTGTGGAGTGGAGGAGGTTTAGAGTAAAGGTTAGAGTAAAAGTTAGGGTTCGAATTAATTCGGGCACTTTCCCCCGGAAAATTAAAATTTTTGGATTGGATCAGATAGAGCACTCCACTGGCTTTCCAACGGTATGACGCACGTCCGGTTTGGATGAGAATTGGGGGCGTGGTCAACGATTTTTCGATTTTGGGGGCCTGGTAAAAATTTTCTTACTGGCAAGAGATGACATTTCAAAATTTCTTCTGATTCGGATAGAGCACTTCACTGGCTTTCCAACGGTATGACGCACGTTCCGGTTTGGATGAGAATTGGGGGCGTGGTCAAGGATTTTTCGATTTTGGGGGCCTGGTAAAAATTTTCTTACTGGCAAGAGATGACATTTCAAAATTTCTTCTGATTCAGATAGAGCACTCCACTGGCTTTCCAACGGTATGACGCACGTCCGGTTTGGATGAGAATTGGGGGCGTGGTCAACGATTTTTCGATTTTGGGGGCCTGGTAAAAATTTTCTTACTGGCAAGAGGTGACATTTCAAAATTTCTTCTGATTCGGATAGAGCACTTCACTGGCTTTCCAACGGTATGACGCATGTCCGGTTTGGATGAGAATTGGGGCCGTGGTCAACGATTTTTCGATTTTGGGGGCCTGGTAAAAATTTTCTTACTGGCAAGAGATGACATTTCAAAATTTCTTCTGATTCGGATAGAGCACTTCACTGGCTTTCCAACGGTATGACGCACGTCCGGTTTGGATGAGAATTGTGGAGTGGAGGAGGTTTAGTGTAAAGGTTAGAGTTAAAGTTAGGGTTCGAATTAATTCGGGCAGTTTCCCCCCGGAAAATGAAAATTTTTGGATTGGATCAGATAGAGCACTCCACTGGCTTTCCAACGGTATGACGCACGTCCGGTTTGGATGAGAATTGGGGGCGTGGTCAACGATTTTTCGATTTTGGGGGCCTGGTAAAAATTTTCTTACTGGCAAGAGGTGACATTTCAAAATTTCTTCTGATTCGGATAGAGCACTTCACTGGCTTTCCAACGGTATGACGCACGTCCGGTTTGGATGAGAATTGTGGAGTGGAGGAGGTTTAGAGTAAAGGTTAGAGTTAAAGTTAGGGTTCGAATTAATTCGGGCACTTTCCCCCCGGAAAATTAAAATTTTTGGATTGGATCAGATAGAGCACTCCACTGGCTTTCCAACGGTATGACGCACGTCGGGTTTGGATGAGAATTGGGGGCGTGGTCAACGATTTTTCGATTTTGGGGGCCTGGTAAAAATTTTCTTACTGGCAAGAGGTGACATTTCAAAATTTCTTCTGATTCGGATAGAGCACTTCACTGGCTTTCCAACGGTATGACGACGTCCGGTTTGGATGAGAATTGTGGAGTGGAGGAGGTTTAGAGTAAAGGTTAGAGTTAAAGTTAGGGTTCGAATTAATTCGGGCACTTTCCCACCGGAAAATGAAAATTTTTGGATTGGATCAGATAGAGCACTCCACTGGCTTTCCAACGGTATGACGCACGTCCGGTTTGGATGAGAATTGGGGGCGTGGTCAACGATTTTTCGATTTTGGGGGCCTGGTAAAAATTTTCTTACTGGCAAGAGATGACATTTCAAAATTTCTTCTGATTCGGATAGAGCACTTCACTGGCTTTCCAACGGTATGACGCACGTCCGGTTTGGATGAGAATTGTGGAGTGGAGGAGGTTTAGAGTAAAGGTTAGAGTTAAAGTTAGGTTTCGAATTAATTCGGGCACTTTCCCCCCGGAAAATTAAAATTTTTGGATTGGATCAGATAGAGCACTCCACTGGCTTTCCAACGGTATGACGCACGTCGGGTTTGGATGAGAATTGGGGGCGTGGTCAACGATTTTTCGATTTTGGGGGCCTGGTAAAAATTTTCTTACTGGCAAGAGATGACATTTCAAAATTTCTTCTGATTCGGATAGAGCACTTCACTGGCTTTCCAACGGTATGACGCACGTCCGGTTTGGATGAGAATTGTGGAGTGGAGGAGGTTTAGAGTAAAGGTTAGAGTTAAAGTTAGGGTTCGAATTAATTCGGGCACTTTCCCACCGGAAAATTAAAATTTTTGGATTGGATCAGATAGAGCACTCCACTGGCTTTCCAACGGTATGACGCACGTCCGGTTTGGATGAGAATTGGGGGCGTGGTCAACGATTTTTCGATTTTGGGGGCCTGGTAAAAATTTTCTTACTGGCAAGAGATGACATTTCAAAATTTCTTCTGATTCGGATAGAGCACTCCACTGGCTTTCCAACGGTATGACGCACGTCCGGTTTGGATGAGAATTGGGGGCGTGGTCAACGATTTTTCGATTTTGGGGGCCTGGTAAAAATTTTCTTACTGGCAAGAGATGACATTTCAAAATTTCTTCTGATTCGGATAGAGCACTCCACTGGCTTTCCAACGGTATGACGCACGTCCGGTTTGGATGAGAATTGGGGGCGTGGTCAACAATTTTTCGATTTTGGGGGCCTGGTAAAAATTTTCTTACTGGCAAGAGGTGACATTTCAAAATTTCTTCTGATTCGGATAGAGCACTTCACTGGCTTTCCAACGGTATGACGGACGTCCGGTTTGGATGAGAATTGTGGAGTGGAGGAGGTTTAGAGTAAAGGTTAGAGTTAAAGTTAGGGTTCGAATTAATTCGGGCACTTTCCCCCAGGAAAATTAAAATTTTTGGATTGGATCAGATAGAGCACTCCACTGGCTTTCCAACGGTATGACGCACGTCCGGTTTGGATGAGAATTGGGGGCGTGGTCAACGATTTTTCGATTTTGGGGGCCTGGTAAAAATTTTCTTACTGGCAAGAGGTGACATTTCAAAATTTCTTCTGATTCGGATAGAGCACTTCACTGGCTTTCCAACGGTATGACGGACGTCCGGTTTGGATGAGAATTGTGGAGTGGAGGAGGTTTAGAGTAAAGGTTAGAGTTAAAGTTAGGGTTCGAATTAATTCGGGCACTTTCCCCCCGGAAAATGAAAATTTTTGGATTGGATCAGATAGAGCACTCCACTGGCTTTCCAACGGTATGACGCACGTCCGGTTTGGATGAGAATTGGGGGCGTGGTCAACGATTTTTTCGATTTTGGGGGCCTGGTAAAAATTTTCTTACTGGCAAGAGGTGACACTTCAAAATTTCTTCTGATTCGGATAGAGCACTTCACTGGCTTTCCAACGGTATGACGGACGTACCGGTTTGGATGAGAATTGTGGAGTGGAGGAGGTTTAGAGTAAAGGTTAGAGTTAAAGTTAGGTTTCGAATTAATTCGGGCACTTTCCCCCCGGAAAATTAAAATTTTTGGATTGGATCAGATAGAGCACTCCACTGGCTTTCCAACGGTATGACGCACGTCGGGTTTGGATGAGAATTGGGGGCGTGGTCAACGATTTTTCGATTTTGGGGGCCTGGTAAAAATTTTCTTACTGGCAAGAGATGACATTTCAAAATTTCTTCTGATTCGGATAGAGCACTTCACTGGCTTTCCAACGGTATGACGGACGTCCGGTTTGGATGAGAATTGTGGAGTGGAGGAGGTTTAGAGTAAAGGTTAGAGTTAAAGTTAGGGTTCGAATTAATTCGGGCACTTTCCCACAGGAAAATTAAAATTTTTGGATTGGATCAGATAGAGCACTCCACTGGCTTTCCAACGGTATGACGCGCGTCCGGTTTGGATGAGAATTGGGGGCGTGGTCAACGATTTTTCGATTTTGGGGGCCTGGTAAAAATTTTCTTACTGGCAAGAGATGACATTTCAAAATTTCTTCTGATTCGGATAGAGCACTTCACTGGCTTTCCAACGGTATGACGCACGTCCGGTTTGGATGAGAATTGTGGGCGTGGTCAACGATTATTCGATTTTGGGGGCGTGGTAAAAATTTTCTTACTGGCAAGAGATGACATTTCAAAATTTCTTCTGATTCGGATAGAGCACTCCACTGGCTATCCAACGGTATGACGCACGTCCGGTTTGGATGAGAATTGTGGGGCGTGGTCAACGATTTTTCGATTTTGGGGGCCTGGTAAAAATTTTCTTACTGGCAAGAGATGACATTTCAAAATTTCTTCTGATTCGGATAGAGCACTCCACTGGCTTTCCAACGGTATGACGCACGTCCGGTTTGGATGAGAATTGGGGGCGTGGTCAACAATTTTTCGATTTTGGGGGCCTGGTAAAAATTTTCTTACTGGCAAGAGGTGACATTTCAAAATTTCTTCTGATTCGGATAGAGCACTTCACTGGCTTTCCAACGGTATGACGGACGTCCGGTTTGGATGAGAATTGTGGAGTCGAGGAGGTTTAGAGTAAAGGTTAGAGTTAAAGTTAGGGTTCGAATTAATTCGGGCACTTTGCCACAGGAAAATTAAAATTTTTGGATTGGATCAGATAGAGCACTCCACTGGCTTTCCAACGGTATGACGCACGTCCGGTTTGGATGAGAATTGGGGGCGTGGTCAACGATTTTTCGATTTTGGGGGCGTGGTAAAAATTTTCTTACTGGCAAGAGGTGACATTTCAAAATTTCTTCTGATTCGGATAGAGCACTTCACTGGCTTTCCAACGGTATGACGCACGTCCGGTTTGGATGAGAATTGTGGGCGTGGTCAACGATTTTTCGATTTTGGGGGCCTGGTAAAAATTTTCTTACTGGCAAGAGATGACATTTCAAAATTTCTTCTGATTCGGATAGAGCACTTCACTGGCTTTCCAACGGTATGACGCACGTCCGGTTTGGATGAGAATTGGGGGCGTGGTCAACGATTTTTCGATTTTGGGGGCGTGGTAAAAATTTTCTTACTGGCAAGAGATGACATTTCAAAATTTCTTCTGATTCGGATAGAGCACTTCACTGGCTTTCCAACGGTATGACGGACGTCCGGTTTGGATGAGAATTGTGGAGTGGAGGAGGTTTAGAGTAAAGGTTAGAGTTAAAGTTAGGGTTCGAATTAATTCGGGCACTTTCCCCCCGGAAAATGAAAATTTTTGGATTGGATCAGATAGAGCACTCCACTGGCTTTCCAACGGTATGACGCACGTCCGGTTTGGATGAGAATTGGGGGCGTGGTCAACGATTTTTCGATTTTGGGGGCCTGGTAAAAATTTTCTTACTGGCAAGAGATGACATTTCAAACTTTCTTCTGATTCGGATAGAGCACTTCACTGGCTTTCCAACGGTATGACGCACGTCCGGTTTGGATGAGAATTGGGGGCGTGGTCAACGATTTTTCGATTTTGGGGGCGTGGTAAAAATTTTCTTACTGGGAAGAGGTGACATTTCAAAATTTCTTCTGATTCGGATAGAGCACTTCACTGGCTTTCCAACGGTATGACGGACGTCCGGTTTGGATGAGAATTGTGGAGTGGAGGAGGTTTAGAGTAAAGGTTAGAGTTAAAGTTAGGGTTCGAATTAATTCGGGCACTTTCCCCCCGGAAAATGAAAATTTTTGGATTGGATCAGATAGAGCGCTCCACTGGCTTTCCAACGGTATGATGCACGTCCGGTTTGGATGAGAATTGTGGGGCGTGGTCAACGATTTTTCGATTTTGGGGGCCTGGTAAAAATTTTCTTACTGGCAAGAGGTGAAATTTCAAAATTTCTTCTGATTCGGATAGAGCACTTCACTGGCTTTCCAACGGTATGACGGACGTCCGGTTTGGATGAGAATTGTGGAGTGGAGGAGGTTTAGAGTAAAGGTTAGAGTTAAAGTTAGGGTTCGAATTAATTCGGGCACTTTCCCCCCGGAAAATAAAAATTTTTGGATTGGATCAGATAGAGCACTCCACTGGCTTTCCAACGGTATGACGCACGTCCGGTTTGGATGAGAATTGGGGGCGTGGTCAACGATTTTTCGATTTTGGGGGCCTGGTAAAAATTTTCTTACTGGCAAGAGATGACATTTCAAAATTTCTTCTGATTCGGATAGAGCACTTCACTGGCTTTCCAACGGTATGACGGACGTCCGGTTTGGATGAGAATTGTGGGGCGTGGTCACCGATTTTTTCGATTTTGGGGGCCTGGAAAAATGTTCTCTCACTGGCAAGAGGTGACATTTCAAAATTTCTTCTGATTCGGATAGAGCACTCCACTGGCTTTCCAACGGTATGATGCACGTCCGGTTTGGATGAGAATTGTGGGGCGTGGTCAACGATTTTTCGATTTTGGGGCCTGGTAAAAATTTTCTTACTGGCAAGAGGTGACATTTCAAAATTTCTTCTGATTCGGATAGAGCACTTCACTGGCTTTCCAACGGTATGACGGACGTCCGGTTTGGATGAGAATTGTGGGGCGTGGTCAACGATTTTTAGATTTTGGGGTTGGTAAAAATTTTCTTACTGGCAAGAGGATGACATTAAAATTTTTCTGATTCGATCAGATAGAGCACTCCACTGGCTTTCCAACGGTATGACGCACGTCCGGTTTGGATGAGAATTGGGGGCTGTGGTCAACGATTTTTCGATTTTGGGGGCCTGGTAAAAATTTTCTTACTGGGCAAGAGATGACATTTCAAAATTTCTTCTGATTCGGATAGAGCACTCCACTGGCTTTCCAACGGTATGACGCACGTCCGGTTTGGATGAGAATTGGGGCGTGGTCAACGATTTTTCGATTTTGGGGGCCTGGTAAAAATTTTCTTACTGGCAAGAGGTGACATTTCAAAATTTCTTCTGATTCGGATAGAGCACTCCACTGGCTTTCCAACGGTATGACGGACGTCCGGTTTGGATGAGAATTGTGGGGAGTGGTCACCGATTTTTCGATTTTGGGGCCCTGGGAAAAATGTTCTCACTGGCAAGAGGTGACATTTCAAAATTTCTTCTGATTCGGATAGAGCACTTCACTGGCTTTCCAACAGTGTGACGCACGTCCGGTTTGGACGAAAATTGGGGGCGTGGTCAACGATTTTTCGATTTTGGGGGCCTGGGAAAAATTTTCTTACTGGCAAGAGGTGACATTTCAAAATTTCTTCTCATTCGGATAGAGCACTTCACTGGCTTTCCAACGGTATGACGCACGTCCGTTTTGGATGAAAATTGGGGGCGTGGTCAACGATTTTTCGATTTTGGGGGCCTGGGAAAAATTTTCTTACTGGCAAGAGGTGACATTTCAAAATTTCTTCTCATTCGGATAGAGCACTTCACTGGCTTTCCAACGGTATGACGCACGTCCGTTTTGGATGAAAATTGGGGGCGTGGTCAACGATTTTTCGATTTTGGGGGCCTGGGAAAAATTTTCTCACTGGCAAGAGGTGACATTTCAAAATTTCTTCTGATTCGGATAGAGCACTTCACTGGCTTTCCAACAGGTATGACGCACGTCCGGTTTGGACGAAAATTGGGGGCGTGGTCAACGATTTTTCGATTTTTGGGGGCCTGGGAAAAATTTTCTCACTGGCAAGAGATGACATTTCAAAATCTCTTCTGATTCGGATAGAGCACTTCACTGGCTTTCCAACGGTATGACGCACGTCCGGTTTTGGACGAGAATTGGGGGCGTGGTCAACGATTTTTCGATTTTGGGGGCCTGGGAAAAATTTTCTTACTGGCAAGAGGTGACATTTCAAAATTTCTTCTGATTCGGATAGAGCACTCCACTGGCTTTCCAACGGTATGACGGACGTCCGGTTTGGATGAGAATTGTGGAGTGGTCACCGATTTTTCGATTTTGGGGGCCTGGGAAAAATGTTCTCACTGGCAAGAGGTGACATTTCAAAATTTCTTCTGATTCGGATAGAGCACTTCACTGGCTTTCCAACGGTATGACGGACGTCCGGTTTGGATGAGAATTGTGGAGTGGAGGAGGTTTAGAGTAAAGGTTAGAGTTAAAGTTAGGGTTCGAATTAATTCGGGCACTTTCCCCCGGAAAATGAAAATTTTTTGGATTGGATCAGATAGAGCACTCCACTGGCTTTCCAACGGTATGACGCACGTCCGGTTTGGATGAGAATTGGGGCGTGGTCAACGATTTTTCGATTTTGGGGGCCTGGTAAAAATTTTCTTACTGGCAAGAGATGACATTTCAAAATTTCTTCTGATTCGGATAGAGCACTCCACTGGCTTTCCAACGGTATGACGCACGTCCGGTTTGGATGAGAATTGGGGGCGTGGTCAACGATTTTTCGATTTTGGGGGCCTGGTAAAAATTTTCTTACTGGCAAGAGGTGACATTTCAAAATTTCTTCTGATTCGGATAGAGCACTTCCACTGGCTTTCCAACGGTATGACGGACGTCCGGTTTGGATGAGAATTGTGGAGTGGTCAACGATTTTTCGATTTTGGGGCCCTGGGAAAAATGTTCTCACTGGCAAGAGGTGACATTTCAAAATTTCTTCTGATTCGGATAGAGCACTTCACTGGCTTTCCAACAGTGTGACGCACGTCCGGTTTGGACGAAAATTGGGGCGTGGTCAACGATTTTTCGATTTTGGGGCCTGGGAAAAATTTTCTTACTGGCAAGAGGTGACATTTCAAAATTTCTTCTCATTCGGATAGAGCACTTCACTGGCTTTCCAACGGTATGACGCACGTCCGTTTTGGATGAAAATTGGGGGCGTGGTCAACGATTTTTCGATTTTGGGGGCCTGGGAAAAATGTTCTCACTGGCAAGAGGTGACATTTCAAAATTTCTTCTGATTCGATAGAGCACTTCACTGGCTTTCCAACGGTGTGACGCACGTCCGGTTTGGATGAAAATTGGGGGCGTGGTCAACGATTTGTTCGATTTTGGGGGCCTGGGAAAAATTTTCTCACTGGCAAGAGGTGACATTTCAAAATCTCTTCTAATTCGGATAGAGCACTTCACTGGCTTTCCAACGGTATGACGCACGTCCGTTTTGGACGAAAATTGGGGGCGTGGTCAACGATTTTTCGATTTTGGGGGCCTGGGAAAAATTTTCTTACTGGCAAGAGGTGACATTTCAAAATTTCTTCTCATTCGGATAGAGCACTTCACTGGCTTTCCAACGGTATGAGGCACGTCCGTTTTGGATGAAAATTGGGGGCGTGGTCAACGATTTTTCGATTTTGGGGGCCTGGGAAAAATGTTCTCACTGGCAAGAGGTGACATTTCAAAATTTCTTCTGATTCGGATAGAGGACTTCACTGGCTTTCCAACAGTGTGACGCACGTCCGGTTTGGACGAAAATTGGGGGCGTGGTCAACGATTTTTCGATTTTGGGGGCCTGGGAAAAATTTTCTTACTGGCAAGAGGTGACATTTCAAAATTTCTTCTCATTCGGATAGAGCACTTCACTGGCTTTCCAACGGTATGAGGCACGTCCGTTTTGGATGAAAATTGGGGGCGTGGTCAACGATTTTTCGATTTTGGGGCCTGGGAAAAATGTTCTCACTGGCAAGAGGTGACATTTCAAAATTTCTTCTGATTCGGATAGAGGACTTCACTGGCTTTCCAACAGTGTGACGCACGTCCGGTTTGGACGAAAATTGGGGGCGTGGTCAACGATTTTTCGATTTTGGGGGCCTGGGAAAAATTTTCTTACTGGCAAGAGGTGACATTTCAAAATTTCTTCTCATTCGGATAGAGCACTTCACTGGCTTTCCAACGGTATGACGCACGTCCGTTTTGGATGAAAATTGGGGGCGTGGTCAACGATTTTTCGATTTTGCGGGCCTGGGAAAAATGTTCTCACTGGCAAGAGGTGACATTTCAAAATTTCTTCTGATTCGATAGAGCACTTCACTGGCTTTCCAACAGTGTGACGCACGTCCGGTTTGGACGAAAATTGGGGGCGTGGTCAACGATTTTTTCGATTTTGGGGGCCTGGGAAACATTTTCTCACTGGCAAGAGGTGACATTTCAAAATCTCTTCTAATTCGGATAGAGCACTTCACTGGCTTTCCAACGGTGTGACGCACGTCCGTTTTGGACGAAAATTGGGGGCGTGGTCAACGATTTTTCGATTTTGGGGGCCTGGGAAAAATTTTCTTACTGGCAAGAGGTGACATTTCAAAATTTCTTCTGATTCGGATAGAGCACTCCACTGGCTTTCCAACGGTATGACGGACGTCCGGTTTGGATGAGAATTGTGGAGTGGTCACCGATTTTTCGATTTTGGGGGCCTGGGAAAAATGTTCTCACTGGCAAGAGGTGACATTTCAAAATTTCTTCTGATTCGGATAGAGCACTCCACTGGCTTTCCAACGGTATGATGCACGTCCGGTTTGGATGAGAATTGTGGAGTGGTCACCGATTTTTCGATTTTGGGGGCCTGGTAAAAATTTTCTTACTGGCAAGAGGTGACATTTCAAAATTTCTTCTGATTCGGATAGAGCACTTCACTGGCTTTCCAACGGTATGACGGACGTCCGGTTTGGATGAGAATTGTGGAGTGGAGGAGGTTTAGAGTAAAGGTTAGAGTTAAAGTTAGGGTTCGAATTAATTCGGGCACTTTCCCCCGGAAAATGAAAATTTTTGGATTGGATCAGATAGAGCACTCCACTGGCTTTCCAACGGTATGACGCACGTCCGGTTTGGATGAGAATTGGGGGCGTGGTCAACGATTTTTCGATTTTGGGGGCCTGGTAAAAATTTTCTTACTGGCAAGAGATGACATTTCAAAATTTCTTCTGATTCGGATAGAGCACTCCACTGGCTTTCCAACGGTATGACGCACGTCCGGTTTGGATGAGAATTGGGGGCGTGGTCAACGATTTTTCGATTTTGGGGGCCTGGTAAAAATTTTCTTACTGGCAAGAGGTGACATTTCAAAATTTCTTCTGATTCGGATAGAGCACTCCACTGGCTTTCCAACGGTATGACGGACGTCCGGTTTGGATGAGAATTGTGGAGTGGTCACCGATTTTTCGATTTTGGGGCCCTGGGAAAAATGTTCTCACTGGCAAGAGGTGACATTTCAAAATTTCTTCTGATTCGGATAGAGCACTTCACTGGCTTTCCAACAGTGTGACGCACGTCCGGTTTTGGACGAAAATTGGGGCGTGGTCAACGATTTTTCGATTTTGGGGGCCTGGGAAAAATTTTCTTACTGGCAAGAGGTGACATTTCAAAATTTCTTCTCATTCGGATAGAGCACTTCACTGGCTTTCCAACGGTATGACGCACGTCCGTTTTGGATGAAAATTGGGGGCGTGGTCAACGATTTTTCGATTTTGCGGGCCTGGGAAAAATGTTCTCACTGGCAAGAGGTGACATTTCAAAATTTCTTCTGATTCGATAGAGCACTTCACTGGCTTTCCAACAGTGTGACGCACGTCCGGTTTGGACGAAAATTGGGGGCGTGGTCAACGATTTTTCGATTTTGGGGGCCTGGGAAACATTTTCTCACTGGCAAGAGGTGACATTTCAAAATCTCTTCTAATTCGGATAGAGCACTTCACTGGCTTTCCAACGGTGTGACGCACGTCCGTTTTGGACGAAAATTGGGGGCGTGGTCAACGATTTTTCGATTTTGGGGGCCTGGGAAAAAATTTTCTTACTGGCAAGAGGTGACATTTCAAAATTTCTTCTCATTCGGATAGAGCACTTCACTGGCTTTCCAACGGTATGAGGCACGTCCGTTTTGGATGAAAATTGGGGGCGTGGTCAACGATTTTTCGATTTTGGGGGCCTGGGAAAAATGTTCTCACTGGCAAGAGGTGACATTTCAAAATTTCTTCTGATTCGGATAGAGGACTTCACTGGCTTTCCAACAGTGTGACGCACGTCCGGTTTGGACGAAAATTGGGGGCGTGGTCAACGATTTTTCGATTTTGGGGGCCTGGGAAAAATTTTCTTACTGGCAAGAGGTGACATTTCAAAATTTCTTCTCATTCGGATAGAGCACTTCACTGGCTTTCCAACGGTATGAGGCACGTCCGTTTTGGATGAAAATTGGGGGCGTGGTCAACGATTTTTCGATTTTGGGGGCCTGGGAAAAATGTTCTCACTGGCAAGAGGTGACATTTCAAAATTTCTTCTGATTCGGATAGAGGACTTCACTGGCTTTCCAACAGTGTGACGCACGTCCGGTTTGGACGAAAATTGGGGGCGTGGTCAACGATTTTTCGATTTTGGGGGCCTGGGAAAAATTTTCTTACTGGCAAGAGGTGACATTTCAAAATTTCTTCTCATTCGGATAGAGCACTTCACTGGCTTTCCAACGGTATGAGGCACGTCCGTTTTGGATGAAAATTGGGGGCGTGGTCAACGATTTTTTCGATTTTGCGGGCCTGGGAAAAATGTTCTCACTGGCAAGAGGTGACATTTCAAAATTTCTTCTGATTCGATAGAGCACTTCACTGGCTTTCCAACAGTGTGACGCACGTCCGGTTTGGACGAAAATTGGGGGCGTGGTCAACGATTTTTCGATTTTGGGGGCCTGGGAAACATTTTCTCACTGGCAAGAGGTGACATTTCAAAATCTCTTCTAATTCGGATAGAGCACTTCACTGGCTTTCCAACGGTGTGACGCACGTCCGTTTTGGACGAAAATTGGGGGCGTGGTCAACGATTTTTCGATTTTGGGGGCCTGGGAAAAATTTTCTTACTGGCAAGAGGTGACATTTCAAAATTTCTTCTGATTCGGATAGAGCACTCCACTGGCTTTCCAACGGTATGACGGACGTCCGGTTTGGATGAGAATTGTGGAGTGGTCACCGATTTTTCGATTTTGGGGGCCTGGGAAAAATGTTCTCACTGGCAAGAGGTGACATTTCAAAATTTCTTCTGATTCGGATAGAGCACTCCACTGGCTTTCCAACGGTATGATGCACGTCCGGTTTGGATGAGAATTGTGGGGCGTGGTCAACGATTTTTCGATTTTGGGGGCCTGGTAAAAATTTTCTTACTGGCAAGAGGTGAAATTTCAAAATTTCTTCTGATTCGGATAGAGCACTTCACTGGCTTTCCAACGGTATGACGGACGTCCGGTTTGGATGAGAATTGTGGAGTGGAGGAGGTTTAGAGTAAAGGTTAGAGTTAAAGTTAGGGTTCGAATTAATTCGGGCACTTTCCCCCCGGAAAATGAAAATTTTTGGATTGGATCAGATAGAGCACTCCACTGGCTTTCCAACGGTATGACGCACGTCCGGTTTGGATGAGAATTGGGGGCGTGGTCAACGATTTTTCGATTTTGGGGGCCTGGTAAAAATTTTCTTACTGGCAAGAGATGACATTTCAAAATTTCTTCTGATTCGGATAGAGCACTCCACTGGCTTTCCAACGGTATGACGCACGTCCGGTTTGGATGAGAATTGTGGAGTGGTCACCGATTTTTCGATTTTGGGGCCCTGGGAAAAATGTTCTCACTGGCAAGAGGTGACATTTCAAAATTTCTTCTGATTCGGATAGAGCACTTCACTGGCTTTCCAACAGTGTGACGCACGTCCGGTTTGGACGAAAATTGGGGGCGTGGTCAACGATTTTTCGATTTTGGGGGCCTGGGAAAAATTTTCTTACTGGCAAGAGGTGACATTTCAAAATTTCTTCTCATTCGGATAGAGCACTTCACTGGCTTTCCAACGGTATGACGCACGTCCGTTTTGGATGAAAATTGGGGGCGTGGTCAACGATTTTTCGATTTTGCGGGCCTGGGAAAAATGTTCTCACTGGCAAGAGGTGACATTTCAAAATTTCTTCTGATTCGGATAGAGCACTTCACTGGCTTTCCAACAGTGTGACGCACGTCCGGTTTGGACGAAAATTGGGGGCGTGGTCAACGATTTTTCGATTTTGGGGGCCTGGGAAACATTTTCTCACTGGCAAGAGGTGACATTTCAAAATCTCTTCTAATTCGGATAGAGCACTTCACTGGCTTTCCAACGGTGTGACGCACGTCCGTTTTGGACGAAAATTGGGGGCGTGGTCAACGATTTTTCGATTTTGGGGGCCTGGGAAAAATTTTCTTACTGGCAAGAGGTGACATTTCAAAATTTCTTCTCATTCGGATAGAGCACTTCACTGGCTTTCCAACGGTATGAGGCACGTCCGTTTTGGATGAAAATTGGGGGCGTGGTCAACGATTTTTCGATTTTGGGGGCCTGGGAAAAATGTTCTCACTGGCAAGAGGTGACATTTCAAAATTTCTTCTGATTCGGATAGAGGACTTCACTGGCTTTCCAACAGTGTGACGCACGTCCGGTTTGGACGAAAATTGGGGGCGTGGTCAACGATTTTTCGATTTTGGGGGCCTGGGAAAAATTTTCTTACTGGCAAGAGGTGACATTTCAAAATTTCTTCTGATTCGGATAGAGCACTTCACTGGCTTTCCAACGGTATGACGCACGTCCGTTTTGGATGAAAATTGGGGGCGTGGTCAACGATTTTTCGATTTTGGGGGCCTGGGAAACATTTTCTTACTGGCAAGAGGTGACATTTCAAAATTTCTTCTGATTCGGATAGAGCGCTTCACTGGCTTTCCAACGGTATGACGCACGTCCTGTTTGGATGAAAATTGGGGGCGTGGTCAACGATTCTTCGATTTTGGGGGCCTGGGAAAAATTTTCTCACTGGCAAGAGGTGACATTTCAAAATTTCTTCTGATTCGGATAGAGCGCTAAACTGGCTTTCCAACAGTGTGACGCACGTCCGGTTTGGACGAAAATTGGGGGCGGTGGTCAACGATTTTTCGATTTTGGGGGCCTGGGAAAAATTTTCTTACTGGCAAGAGGTGACATTTCAAAATTTCTTCTGATTCGGATAGAGCGCTTCACTGGCTTTCCAACGGTATGACGCACGTCCTGTTTGGATGAAAATTGGGGGCGTGGTCAACGATTCTTCGATTTTGGGGGCCTGGGAAAAATTTTCTCACTGGCAAGAGGTGACATTTCAAAATCTCTTCTAATTCGGATAGAGCACTTCACTGGCTTTCCAACGGTGTGACGCACGTCCGGTTTGGACGAAAATTGGGGCGTGGTCACCGATTTTTCGATTTTGGGGGCCTGGGAAAAATGTTCTCACTGGCAAGAGGTGACATTTCAAAATTTCTTCTGATTCGGATAGAGCACTTCACTGGCTTTCCAACAGTGTGACGCACGTCCGGTTTGGACGAAAATTGGGGGCGTGGTCAACGATTTTTCGATTTTGGGGGCCTGGGAAAAATGTTCTTACTGGCAAGAGGTGACATTTCAAAATTTCTTCTCATTCGGATAGAGCACTTCACTGGCTTTCCAACGGTATGACGCACGTCCGTTTTGGATGAAAATTGGGGGCGTGGTCAAATATTTTTCGATTTTGGGGGCCTGGGAAACATTTTCTCACTGGCAAGAGGTGACATTTCAAAATTTCTTCTGATTCGGATAGAGCGCGTCACTGGCTTTCCAACGGTATGATGCACGTCCGGTTTGGATGAGAATTGTGGAGTGGTCACCGATTTTTCGATTTTGGGGGCCTGGTAAAAATTTTCTTACTGGCAAGAGGTGACATTTCAAAATTTCTTCTGATTCGGATAGAGCACTTCACTGGCTTTCCAACGGTATGACGGACGTCCGGTTTGGATGAGAATTGTGGAGTGGAGGAGGTTTAGAGTAAAGGTTAGAGTTAAAGTTAGGGTTCGAATTAATTCGGGCACTTTCCCCCCGGAAAATGAAAATTTTTGGATTGGATCAGATAGAGCACTCCACTGGCTTTCCAACGGTATGACGCACGTCCGGTTTGGATGAGAATTGGGGGCGTGGTCAACGATTTTTCGATTTTGGGGGCCTGGTAAAAATTTTCTTACTGGCAAGAGATGACATTTCAAAATTTCTTCTGATTCGGATAGAGCACTCCACTGGCTTTCCAACGGTATGACGCACGTCCGGTTTGGATGAGAATTGGGGGCGTGGTCAACGATTTTTCGATTTTGGGGGCCTGGTAAAAATTTTCTTACTGGCAAGAGGTGACATTTCAAAATTTCTTCTGATTCGGATAGAGCACTCCACTGGCTTTCCAACGGTATGACGGACGTCCGGTTTGGATGAGAATTGTGGAGTGGTCACCGATTTTTCGATTTTGGGGCCCTGGGAAAAATGTTCTCACTGGCAAGAGGTGACATTTCAAAATTTCTTCTGATTCGGATAGAGCACTTCACTGGCTTTCCAACAGTGTGACGCACGTCCGGTTTGGACGAAAATTGGGGGCGTGGTCAACGATTTTTCGATTTTGGGGGCCTGGGAAAAATTTTCTTACTGGCAAGAGGTGACATTTCAAAATTTCTTCTCATTCGGATAGAGCACTTCACTGGCTTTCCAACGGTATGACGCACGTCCGGTTTTGGATGAAAATTGGGGGCGTGGTCAACGATTTTTCGATTTTGCGGGCCTGGGAAAAATGTTCTCACTGGCAAGAGGTGACATTTCAAAATTTCTTCTGATTCGATAGAGCACTTCACTGGCTTTCCAACAGTGTGACGCACGTCCGGTTTGGACGAAAATTGGGGGCGTGGTCAACGATTTTTCGATTTTGGGGGCCTGGGAAACATTTTCTCACTGGCAAGAGGTGACATTTCAAAATCTCTTCTAATTCGGATAGAGCACTTCACTGGCTTTCCAACGGTGTGACGCACGTCCGTTTTGGACGAAAATTGGGGGCGTGGTCAACGATTTTTCGATTTTGGGGGCCTGGGAAAAATTTTCTTACTGGCAAGAGGTGACATTTCAAAATTTCTTCTCATTCGGATAGAGCACTTCACTGGCTTTCCAACGGTATGAGGCACGTCCGTTTTGGATGAAAATTGGGGGCGTGGTCAACGATTTTTCGATTTTGGGGGCCTGGGAAAAATGTTCTCACTGGCAAGAGGTGACATTTCAAAATTTCTTCTGATTCGGATAGAGGACTTCACTGGCTTTCCAACAGTGTGACGCACGTCCGGTTTGGACGAAAATTGGGGGCGTGGTCAACGATTTTTCGATTTTGGGGGCCTGGGAAAAATTTTCTTACTGGCAAGAGGTGACATTTCAAAATTTCTTCTCATTCGGATAGAGCACTTCACTGGCTTTCCAACGGTATGACGCACGTCCGTTTTGGATGAAAATTGGGGGCGTGGTCAACGATTTTTCGATTTTGGGGGCCTGGGAAAAATGTTCTCACTGGCAAGAGGTGACATTTCAAAATTTCTTCTGATTCGGATAGAGGACTTCACTGGCTTTCCAACAGTGTGACGCACGTCCGGTTTGGACGAAAATTGGGGGCGTGGTCAACGATTTTTCGATTTTGGGGGCCTGGGAAAAATTTTCTTACTGGCAAGAGGTGACATTTCAAAATTTCTTCTCATTCGGATAGAGCACTTCACTGGCTTTCCAACGGTATGACGCACGTCCGTTTGGATGAAAATTGGGGGCGTGGTCAACGATTTTTCGATTTTGCGGGCCTGGGAAAAATGTTCTCACTGGCAAGAGGTGACATTTCAAAATTTCTTCTGATTCGATAGAGCACTTCACTGGCTTTCCAACAGTGTGACGCACGTCCGGTTTGGACGAAAATTGGGGCGTGGTCAACGATTTTTCGATTTTGGGGGCCTGGGAAACATTTTCTCACTGGCAAGAGGTGACATTTCAAAATCTCTTCTAATTCGGATAGAGCACTTCACTGGCTTTCCAACGGTGTGACGCACGTCCGTTTTGGACGAAAATTGGGGGCGTGGTCAACGATTTTTCGATTTTGGGGGCCTGGTAAAAATTTTCTTACTGGCAAGAGGTGACATTTCAAAATTTCTTCTGATTCGGATAGAGCACTTCACTGGCTTTCCAACGGTATGACGGACGTCCGGTTTGGATGAGAATTGTGGAGTGGTCACAGATTTTTCGATTTTGGGGGCCTGGGAAAAATGTTCTCACTGGCAAGAGGTGACATTTCAAAATTTCTTCTGATTCGGATAGAGCACTCCACTGGCTTTCCAACGGTATGATGCACGTCCGGTTTGGATGAGAATTGTGGGGCGTGGTCAACGATTTTTCGATTTTGGGGGCCTGGTAAAAATTTTCTTACTGGCAAGAGGTGAAATTTCAAAATTTCTTCTGATTCGGATAGAGCACTTCACTGGCTTTCCAACGGTATGACGGACGTCCGGTTTGGATGAGAATTGTGGAGTGGAAGGTTTTTAGAGTAAAGTTAGAGTTAAAGTTAGGGTTCGAATTAATTCGGGCACTTTCCCCCGGAAAAATGAAAATTTTTTGGATTGGATCAGATAGAGCACTCCACTGGCTTTCCAACGGTATGACGCACGTCCGGTTTGGATGAGAATTGGGGGCGTGGTCAACGATTTTTCGATTTTGGGGGCCTGGTAAAAATTTTCTAACTGGCAAGAGATGACATTTCAAAATTTCTTCTGATTCGGATAGAGCACTTCACTGGCTTTCCAACGGTATGACGCACGTCCGGTTTCGATGAGAATTGTGGAGTGGTCACCGATTTTTCGATTTTGGGGCCCTGGGAAAAATGTTCTCACTGGCAAGAGGTGACATTTCAAAATTTCTTCTGATTCGGATAGAGCACTTCACTGGCTTTCCAACAGTGTGACGCACGTCCGGTTTGGACGAAAATTGGGGGCGTGGTCAACGATTTTTCGATTTTGGGGGCCTGGGAAAAATTTTCTTACTGGCAAGAGGTGACATTTCAAAATTTCTTCTCATTCGGATAGAGCACTTCACTGGCTTTCCAACGGTATGACGCACGTCCGTTTTGGATGAAAATTGGGGGCGTGGTCAACGATTTTTCGATTTTGCGGGCCTGGGAAAAATGTTCTCACTGGCAAGAGGTGACATTTCAAAATTTCTTCTGATTCGATAGAGCACTTCACTGGCTTTCCAACAGTGTGACGCACGTCCGGTTTGGACGAAAATTGGGGGCGTGGTCAACGATTTTTCGATTTTGGGGGCCTGGGAAACATTTTCTCACTGGCAAGAGGTGACATTTCAAAATCTCTTCTAATTCGGATAGAGCACTTCACTGGCTTTCCAACGGTGTGACGCACGTCCGTTTTGGACGAAAATTGGGGGCGTGGTCAACGATTTTTCGATTTTGGGGGCCTGGGAAAAATTTTCTTACTGGCAAGAGGTGACATTTCAAAATTTCTTCTCATTCGGATAGAGCACTTCACTGGCTTTCCAACGGTATGAGGCACGTCCGTTTTGGATGAAAATTGGGGGCGTGGTCAACGATTTTTCGATTTTGGGGGCCTGGGAAAAATGTTCTCACTGGCAAGAGGTGACATTTCAAAATTTCTTCTGATTCGGATAGAGGACTTCACTGGCTTTCCAACAGTGTGACGCACGTCCGGTTTGGACGAAAATTGTGGGCGTGGTCAACGATTTTTCGATTTTGGGGGCCTGGGAAAAATTTTCTTACTGGCAAGAGGTGACATTTCAAAATTTCTTCTGATTCGGATAGAGCACTTCACTGGCTTTCCAACGGTATGACGCACGTCCGTTTTGGATGAAAATTGGGGGCGTGGTCAACGATTTTTCGATTTTGGGGGCCTGGGAAAAATGTTCTCACTGGCAAGAGGTGACATTTCAAAATTTCTTCTGATTCGGATAGAGGACTTCACTGGCTTTCCAACAGTGTGACGCACGTCCGGTTTGGACGAAAATTGTGGGCGTGGTCAACGATTTTTCGATTTTGGGGGCCTGGGAAAAATTTTCTTACTGGCAAGAGGTGACATTTCAAAATTTCTTCTGATTCGGACAGAGCACTTCACTGGCTTTCCAACGGTATGACGCACGTCCCGTTTCGATGAAAATTGAGGGCGTGGTCAACGATTTTTCGATTTTGGGGGCCTGGGAAACATTTTCTCACTGGCAAGAGGTGACATTTCAAAATTTCTTCTGATTCGGATAGAGCGCTTCACTGGCTTTCCAACGGTATGACGCACGTCCGGTTTGGATGAAAATTGGGGGCGTGGTCAACGATTTTTCGATTTTGGGGGCCTGGGAAAAATTTTCTCACTGGCAAGAGGTGACATTTCAAAATTTCTTCTGATTCGGATAGAGCGCTAAACTGGCTTTCCAACAGTGTGACGCACGTCCGGTTTGGACGAAAATTGGGGGCGTGGTCAACGATTTTTCGATTTTGGGGGCCTGGGAAAAATTTTCTTACTGGCAAGAGGTGACATTTCAAAATTTCTTCTGATTCGGATAGAGCGCTTCACTGGCTTTCCAACGGTATGACGCACGTCCTGTTTGGATGAAAATTGGGGGCGTGGTCAACGATTCTTCGATTTTGGGGGCCTGGGAAAAATTTTCTCACTGGCAAGAGGTGACATTTCAAAATCTCTTCTAATTCGGATAGAGCACTTCACTGGCTTTCCAACGGTGTGACGCACGTCCGGTTTGGACGAAAATTGGGGGCGTGGTCACCGATTTTTCGATTTTGGGGGCCTGGGAAAAATGTTCTCACTGGCAAGAGGTGACATTTCAAAATTTCTTCTGATTCGGATAGAGCACTTCACTGGCTTTCCAACAGTGTGACGCACGTCCGGTTTGGACGAAAATTGGGGGCGTGGTCAACGATTTTTCGATTTTGGGGGCCTGGGAAAAATGTTCTTACTGGCAAGAGGTGACATTTCAAAATTTCTTCTCATTCGGATAGAGCACTTCACTGGCTTTCCAACGGTATGACGCACGTCCGTTTTGGATGAAAATTGGGGGCGTGGTCAAATATTTTTCGATTTTGGGGGCCTGGGAAACATTTTCTCACTGGCAAGAGGTGACATTTCAAAATTTCTTCTGATTCGGATAGAGCACTTCACTGGCTTTCCAACAGTGTGACGCACGTCCGGTTTGGACGAAAATTGGGGGCGTGGTCAGCGATTTTTCGATTTTGGGGGCCTGGGAAAAATTTTCTCACTGGCAAGAGGTGACATTTCAAAATTTCTTCTGATTCGGATAGAGCGCTAAACTGGCTTTCCAACAGTGTGACGCACGTCCGGTTTGGACGAAAATTGGGGGCGTGGTCAACGATTTTTCGATTTTGGGGGCCTGGGAAAAATTTTCTTACTGGCAAGAGGTGACATTTCAAAATTTCTTCGGATTCGGATAGAGCACTTCACTGGCTTTCCAACGGTGTGACGCACGTCCGTTTTGGACGAAAATTGGGGGCGTGGTCAACGATTTTTCGATTTTGGGGGCCTGGGAAAAATTTTCTTACTGGCAAGAGGTGACATTTCAAAATTTCTTCTCATTCGGATAGAGCACTTCACTGGCTTTCCAACGGTATGAGGCACGTCCGTTTTGGATGAAAATTGGGGGCGTGGTCAACGATTTTTCGATTTTGGGGGCCTGGGAAAAATTTTCTCACTGGCAAGAGGTGACATTTCAAAATTTCTTCTGATTCGGATAGAGGACTTCACTGGCTTTCCAACAGTGTGACGCACGTCCGGTTTGGACGAAAATTGGGGGCGTGGTCAACGATTTTTCGATTTTGGGGGCCTGGGAAAAATTTTCTTACTGGCAAGAGGTGACATTTCAAAATTTCTTCTGATTCGGATAGAGCACTTCACTGGCTTTCCAACGGTATGACGCACGTCCGTTTTGGATGAAAATTGGGGGCGTGGTCAACGATTTTTCGATTTTGGGGGCCTGGGAAAAATTTTCTTACTGGCAAGAGGTGACATTTCAAAATTTCTTCTGATTCGGATAGAGCACTTCACTGGCTTTCCAACGGTATGACGCACGTCCGTTTTGGATGAAAATTGGGGGCGTGGTCAACGATTTTTTCGATTTTGGGGGCCTGGGAAACATTTTCTTACTGGCAAGAGGTGACATTTCAAAATTTCTTCTGATTCGGATAGAGCGCTTCACTGGCTTTCCAACGGTATGACGCACGTCCTGTTTGGATGAAAATTGGGGGCGTGGTCAACGATTCTTCGATTTTGGGGGCCTGGGAAAAATTTTCTCACTGGCAAGAGGTGACATTTCAAAATTTCTTCTAATTCGGATAGAGCACTTCACTGGCTTTCCAACGGTGTGACGCACGTCCGGTTTGGACGAAAATTGGGGGCGTGGTCACCGATTTTTCGATTTTGGGGGCCTGGGAAAAATGTTCTCACTGGCAAGAGGTGACATTTCAAAATTTCTTCTGATTCGGATAGAGCACTTCACTGGCTTTCCAACAGTGTGACGCACGTCCGGTTTGGACGAAAATTGGGGGCGTGGTCAACGATTTTTCGATTTTGGGGGCCTGGGAAAAATGTTCTTACTGGCAAGAGGTGACATTTCAAAATTTCTTCTGATTCGGATAGAGCACTTCACTGGCTTTCCAACGGTATGACGCACGTCCGTTTTGGATGAAAATTGGGGGCGTGGTCAAATATTTTTCGATTTTGGGGGCCTGGGAAACATTTTTCTCACTGGCAAGAGGTGACATTTCAAAATTTCTTCTGATTCGGATAGAGCGCGTCACTGGCTTTCCAACGGTCTGACGCACGTCCTGTTTGGATGAAAATTGGGGCGTGGTCAACGATTCTTCGATTTTGGGGGCCTGGGAAAAAATTTTCTCACTGGCAAGAGGTGACATTTCAAAATTTCTTCTGATTCGGATAGAGCACTTCGCTGGCTTTCCAACAGTGTGACGCACGTCCGGATTGGAAGAAAATTGGGGGCGTGGTCAGCGATTTTTCGATTTTGGTGGCCTGGGAAAAATTTTCTTACTGGCAAGAGGTGACATTTCAAAATTTCTTCGGATTCAGGTAGAGCTCTTCACTGGCTTTCCAACGGTATGACGCACGTCCAGTTTGGATGAAAATTGGGGGCGTGGTCACCGATTTTTCGATTTTGGGGGCCTGGGAAAAATGTTCTCACTGGCAAGAGGTGACATTTCAAAATTTCTTCTGATTCGGATAGAGCACTTCACTGGCTTTCCAACAGTGTGACGCACGTCCGGTTTGGACGAAAATTGGGGGCGTGGTCAACGATTTTTCGATTTTGGTGGCCTGGGAAAAATTTTCTTACTGGCAAGAGGTGACATTTCAAAATTTCTTCGGATTCAGGTAGAGTTCTTCACTGGCTTTCCAACGGTATGACGCACGTCCAGTTTGGATGAAAATTGGGGGCGTGATCACCGATTTTTCGATTTTGGGGGCCTGGGAAAAATTTTCTTACTGGCAAGAGGTGACATTTCAAAATTTCTTCGGATTCGGATAGAGCACTTCACTGGCTTTCCAACGGTGTGACGCACGTCCGGTTTGGACGAAAATTGGGGGCGTGGTCACCGATTTTTCGATTTTGGGGGCCTGGGAAAAATATTCTCACTGGCAAGAGGTGACATTTCAAAATTTCTTCTGATTCGGATAGAGCACTTCACTGGCTTTCCAACACTGTGACGCACGTCCGGTTTGGACGAAAATTGGGGGCGTGGTCAACGATTTTTCGATTTTGGGGGCCTGGGAAAAATGTTCTTACTGGCAAGAGGTGACATTTCAAAATTTCTTCTCATTCGGATAGAGCACTTCACTGGCTTTCCAACGGTATGACGCACGTCCGTTTTGGATGAAAATTGGGGGCGTGGTCAAATATTTTTCGATTTTGGGGGCCTGGGAAACATTTTCTTACTGGCAAGAGGTGACATTTCAAAATTTCTTCTGATTCGGATAGAGCGCTTCACTGGCTTTCCAACGGTCTGACGCACGTCCTGTTTGGATGAAAATTGGGGGCGTGGTCAACGATTCTTCGATTTTGGGGGCCTGGGAAAAATTTTCTCACTGGCAAGAGGTGACATTTCAAAATTTCTTCTGATTCGGATAGAGCACTTCGCTGGCTTTCCAACAGTGTGATGCACGTCCTGTTTGGAAGAAAATTGGGGGCGTGGTCAGCGATTTTTCGATTTTGGTGGCCTGGGAAAAATTTTCTTACTGGCAAGAGGTGACATTTCAAAATTTCTTCGGATTCAGGTAGAGCTCTTCACTGGCTTTCCAACGGTATGACGCACGTCCAGTTTGGATGAAAATTGGGGGCGTGGTCACCGATTTTTCGATTTTGGGGGCCTGGGAAAAATTTTCTTACTGGCAAGAGGTGACATTTCAAAATTTCTTCGGATTCGGATAGAGCGCTAAACTGGCTTTCCAACGGTGTGACGCACGTCCGTTTTGGATGAAAATTGGGGGCGTGGTCAACGATTTTTCGATTTTGGGGGCCTGGGAAACATTTTCTCACTGGCAAGAGGTGACATTTCAAAATTTCTTCTGATTCGGATAGAGCACTTCACTGGCTTTCCAACAGTGTGACGCACGTCCGGTTTGGACGAAAATTGGGGGCGTGGTCAGCGATTTTTCGATTTTGGGGGCCTGGGAAAAATTTTCTCACTGGCAAGAGGTGACATTTCAAAATTTCTTCTGATTCGGATAGAGCGCTAAACTGGCTTTCCAACAGTGTGACGCACGTCCGGTTTGGACGAAAATTGGGGGCGTGGTCAACGATTTTTCGATTTTGGGGGCCTGGGAAAAATTTTCTTACTGGCAAGAGGTGACATTTCAAAATTTCTTCGGATTCGGATAGAGCGCTAAACTGGCTTTCCAACGGTGTGACGCACGTCCGTTTTGGATGAAAATTGGGGGCGTGGTCAACGATTTTTCGATTTTGGGGGCCTGGGAAACATTTTCTCACTGGCAAGAGGTGACATTTCAAAATTTCTTCTGATTCGGATAGAGCACTTCACTGGCTTTCCAACAGTGTGACGCACGTCCGGTTTGGACGAAAATTGGGGGCGTGGTCAGCGATTTTTCGATTTTGGGGGCCTGGGAAAAATTTTCTCACTGGCAAGAGGTGACATTTCAAAATTTCTTCTGATTCGGATAGAGCGCTAAACTGGCTTTCCAACAGTGTGACGCACGTCCGGTTTGGACGAAAATTGGGGGCGTGGTCAACGATTTTTCGATTTTGGGGGCCTGGGAAAAATTTTCTTACTGGCAAGAGGTGACATTTCAAAATTTCTTCTGATTCGGATAGAGCGCTTCACTGGCTTTCCAACGGTATGACGCACGTCCTGTTTGGATGAAAATTGGGGGCGTGGTCAACGATTCTTCGATTTTGGGGGCCTGGGAAAAATTTTCTCACTGGCAAGAGGTGACATTTCAAAATCTCTTCTAATTCGGATAGAGCACTTCACTGGCTTTCCAACGGTGTGACGCACGTCCGGTTTGGACGAAAATTGGGGGCGTGGTCACCGATTTTTCGATTTTGGGGGCCTGGGAAAAATGTTCTCACTGGCAAGAGGTGACATTTCAAAATTTCTTCTGATTCGGATAGAGCACTTCACTGGCTTTCCAACAGTGTGACGCACGTCCGGTTTTGGACGAAAATTGGGGGCGTGGTCAACGATTTTTCGATTTTGGGGGCCTGGGAAAAATTTTCTTACTGGCAAGAGGTGACATTTCAAAATTTCTTCGGATTCGGATAGAGCACTTCACTGGCTTTCCAACGGTATGACGCACGTCCGGTTTGGATGAAAATTGGGGGCGTGGTCACCGATTTTTCGATTTTGGGGGCCTGGGAAAAATTTTCTTACTGGCAAGAGGTGACATTTCAAAATTTCTTCGGATTCGGATAGAGCACTTCACTGGCTTTCCAACGGTGTGACGCACGTCCGGTTTGGACGAAAATTGGGGGCGTGGTCACCGATTTTTCGATTTTGGGGGGCCTGGGAAAAATTTTCTCACTGGCAAGAGGTGACATTTCAAAATTTCTTCTGATTCGGATAGAGCACTTCACTGGCTTTCCAACAGTGTGACGCACGTCCGGTTTGGACGAAAATTGGGGGCGTGGTCAACGATTTTTCGATTTTGGGGGCCTGGGAAAAATTTTCTTACTGGCAAGAGGTGACATTTCAAAATTTCTTCTCATTCGGATAGAGCACTTCACTGGCTTTCCAACGGTATGACGCACGTCCGGTTTGGATGAAAATTGGGGGCGTGGTCAACGATTTTTCGATTTTGGGGGCCTGGGAAAAATTTTCTTACTGGCAAGAGGTGACATTTCAAAATTTCTTCTGATTCGGATAGAGCACTTCACTGGCTTTCCAACAGTGTGACGCACGTCCGGTTTGGACGAAAATTGGGGGCGTGGTCAGCGATTTTTCGATTTTGGTGGCCTGGGAAAAATTTTCTTACTGGCAAGAGGTGACATTTCAAAATTTCTTCGGATTCAGGTAGAGCTCTTCACTGGCTTTCCAACGGTATGACGCACGTCCAGTTTGGATGAAAATTGGGGTCGTGGTCACCGATTTTTCGATTTTGGGGGCCTGGGAAAAATTTTCTTACTGGCAAGAGGTGACATTTCAAAATTTCTTCGGATTCGGATAGAGCACTTCACTGGCTTTCCAACGGTATGACGCACGTCCGTTTTGGATGAAAATTGGGGGCGTGGTCAACGATTTTTCGATTTTGGGGGCCTGGGAAACATTTTCTCACTGGCAAGAGGTGACATTTCAAAATTTCTTCTGATTCGGATAGAGCACTTCACTGGCTTTCCAACAGTGTGACGCACGTCCGGTTTGGACGAAAATTGGGGGCGTGGTCAGCGATTTTTCGATTTTGGGGGCCTGGGAAAAATTTTCTCACTGGCAAGAGGTGACATTTCAAAATTTCTTCGGATTCGGATAGAGCGCTTCACTGGCTTTCCAACGGTGTGACGCACGTCCGGTTTGGACGAAAATTGGGGGCGTGGTCAACGATTTTTCGATTTTGGGGGCCTGGGAAAAATTTTCTTACTGGCAAGAGGTGACATTTCAAAATTTCTTCTGATTCGGATAGAGCACTTCACTGGCTTTCCAACGGTATGACGCACGTCCGGTTTGGATGAAAATTGGGGGCGTGGTCAACGATTTTTCGATTTTGGGGGCCTGGGAAAAATTTTCTCACTGGCAAGAGGTGACATTTCAAAATTTCTTCTGATTCGGATAGAGCACTTCACTGGCTTTCCAACAGTGTGACGCACGTCCGGTTTGGACGAAAATTGGGGGCGTGGTCACCGATTTTTCGATTTTGGGGGCCTGGGAAAAATGTTCTCACTGGCAAGAGGTGACATTTCAAAATTTCTTCTGATTCGGATAGAGCGCTTCACTGGCTTTCCAACAGTGTGACGCACGTCCGGTTTGGACGAAAATTGGGGCGTGGTCAACGATTTTTCGATTTTGGGGCCTGGGAAAAATTTTCTTACTGGCAAGAGGTGACATTTCAAAATTTCTTCTGATTCGGATAGAGCTCTTCACTGGCTTTCCAACGGTATGACGCACGTCCTGTTTGGATGAAAATTGGGGGCGTGGTCAACGATTCTTCGATTTTGGGGGCCTGGGAAAAATTTTCTCACTGGCAAGAGGTGACATTTCAAAATCTCTTCTAATTCGGATAGAGCACTTCACTGGCTTTCCAACGGTGTGACGCACGTCCGGTTTGGACGAAAATTGGGGGCGTGGTCACCGATTTTTCGATTTTGGGGGCCTGGGAAAAATGTTCTCACTGGCAAGAGGTGACATTTCAAAATTTCTTCTGATTCGGATAGAGCACTTCACTGGCTTTCCAACAGTGTGACGCACGTCCGGTTTGGACGAAAATTGGGGGCGTGGTCAACGATTTTTCGATTTTGGTGGCCTGGGAAAAATTTTCTTACTGGCAAGAGGTGACATTTCAAAATTTCTTCGGATTCAGGTAGAGCTCTTCACTGGCTTTCCAACGGTATGACGCACGTCCAGTTTTGGATGAAAATTGGGGGCGTGGTCACCGATTTTTCGATTTTGGGGGCCTGGGAAAAATTTTCTTACTGGCAAGAGGTGACATTTCAAAATTTCTTCGGATTCGGATAGAGCACTTCACTGGCTTTCCAACGTGTGACGCACGTCCGGTTTGGACGAAAATTGGGGGCGTGGTCACCGATTTTTCGATTTTGGGGGCCTGGGAAAAATGTTTCTCACTGGCAAGAGGTGACATTTCAAAATTTCTTCTGATTCGGATAGAGCACTTCACTGGCTTTCCAACAGTGTGACGCACGTCCGGTTTGGACGAAAATTGGGGGCGTGGTCAACGATTTTTCGATTTTGGGGGCCTGGGAAAAATGTTCTTACTGGCAAGAGGTGACATTTCAAAATTTCTTCTCATTCGGATAGAGCACTTCACTGGCTTTCCAACGGTATGACGCACGTCCGTTTTGGATGAAAATTGGGGGCGTGGTCAACGATTTTTCGATTTTGGGGGCCTGGGAAACATTTTCTTACTGGCAAGAGGTGACATTTCAAAATTTCTTCTGATTCGGATAGAGCACTTCACTGGCTTTCCAACAGTGTGACGCACGTCCGGTTTGGACGAAAATTGGGGGCGTGGTCAGCGATTTTTCGATTTTGGTGGCCTGGGAAAAATTTTCTTACTGGCAAGAGGTGACATTTCAAAATTTCTTCGGATTCAGGTAGAGCTCTTCACTGGCTTTCCAACGGTATGACGCACGTCCAGTTTGGATGAAAATTGGGGGCGTGGTCACCGATTTTTCGATTTTGGGGGCCTGGGAAAAATTTTCTTACTGGCAAGAGGTGACATTTCAAAATTTCTTCGGATTCGGATAGAGCACTTCACTGGCTTTCCAACGGTATGACGCACGTCCGTTTTGGATGAAAATTGGGGGGGTGGTCAACGATTTTTCGATTTTGGGGGCCTGGGAAAAATTTTCTCACTGGCAAGAGGTGACATTTCAAAATTTCTTCTGATTCGGATAGAGCGCTAAACTGGCTTTCCAACAGTGTGACGCACGTCCGGTTTGGACGAAAATTGGGGGCGTGGTCAACGATTTTTCGATTTTGGGGGCCTGGGAAAAATTTTCTTACTGGCAAGAGGTGACATTTCAAAATTTCTTCTGATTCGGATTAGAGCGCTTCACTGGCTTTCCAACGGTATGACGCACGTCCTTTTTGGATGAACATTGGGGGCGTGGTCAACGATTCTTCGATTTTGGGGGCCTGGGAAAAATTTTCTCACTGGCAAGAGGTGACATTTCAAAATCTCTTCTCATTCGGATAGAGCACTTCACTGGCTTTCCAACGGTGTGACGCACGTCCGTTTGGACGAAAATTGGGGGCGTGGTCACCGATTTTTCGATTTTGGGGGCCTGGGAAAAATGTTCTCACTGGCAAGAGGTGACATTTCAAAATTTCTTCTGATTCGGATAGAGCACTTCACTGGCTTTCCAACAGTGTGACGCACGTCCGGTTTGGACGAAAATTGGGGCGTGGTCAACGATTTTTCGATTTTGGGGGCCTGGGAAAAATGTTCTTACTGGCAAGAGGTGACATTTCAAAATTTCTCATTCGGATAGAGCACTTCACTGGCTTTCCAACGGTATGACGCACGTCCGTTTGGATGAAAATTGGGGGCGTGGTCAAATATTTTTCGATTTTGGGGGCCTGGGAAACATTTTCTCACTGGCAAGAGGTGACATTTCAAAATTTCTTCTGATTCGGATAGAGCGCGTCACTGGCTTTCCAACGGTCTGACGCACGTCCTGTTTGGATGAAAATTGGGGGCGTGGTCAACGATTCTTCGATTTTGGGGGCCTGGGAAAAATTTTCTCACTGGCAAGAGGTGACATTTCAAAATTTCTTCTGATTCGGATAGAGCACTTCGCTGGCTTTCCAACAGTGTGACGCACGTCCGGATTGGAAGAAAATTGGGGGCGTGGTCAGCGATTTTTCGATTTTGGTGGCCTGGGAAAAATTTTCTTACTGGCAAGAGGTGACATTTCAAAATTTCTTCGGATTCAGGTAGAGCTCTTCACTGGCTTTCCAACGGTATGACGCACGTCCAGTTTGGATGAAAATTGGGGGCGTGGTCACCGATTTTTCGATTTTGGGGGCCTGGGAAAAATTTTCTTACTGGCAAGAGGTGACATTTCAAAATTTCTTCGGATTCGGATAGAGCACTTCACTGGCTTTCCAACGGTGTGACGCACGTCCGGTTTGGACGAAAATTGGGGGCGTGGTCACCGATTTTTCGATTTTGGGGGCCTGGGAAAAATGTTTCTCACTGGCAAGAGGTGACATTTCAAAATTTCTTCTGATTCGGATAGAGCACTTCACTGGCTTTCCAACAGTGTGACGCACGTCCGGTTTGGACGAAAATTGGGGGCGTGGTCAACGATTTTTCGATTTTGGGGGCCTGGGAAAAATTTTCTTACTGGCAAGAGGTGACATTTCAAAATTTCTTCTCATTCGGATAGAGCACTTCACTGGCTTTCCAACGGTATGACGCACGTCCGTTTTGGATGAAAATTGGGGGCGTGGTCAACGATTTTTCGATTTTGCGGGCCTGGGAAAAATGTTCTCACTGGCAAGAGGTGACATTTCAAAATTTCTTCTGATTCGATAGAGCACTTCACTGGCTTTCCAACAGTGTGACGCACGTCCGGTTTGGACGAAAATTGGGGGCGTGGTCAACGATTTTTCGATTTTGGGGGCCTGGGAAACATTTTCTCACTGGCAAGAGGTGACATTTCAAAATCTCTTCTAATTCGGATAGAGCACTTCACTGGCTTTCCAACGGTGTGACGCACGTCCGTTTTGGACGAAAATTGGGGGCGTGGTCAACGATTTTTCGATTTTGGGGGCCTGGGAAAAATTTTCTTACTGGCAAGAGGTGACATTTCAAAATTTCTTCTCATTCGGATAGAGCACTTCACTGGCTTTCCAACGGTATGAGGCACGTCCGTTTTGGATGAAAATTGGGGGCGTGGGTCAACGATTTTTCGATTTTGGGGGCCTGGGAAAAATGTTCTCACTGGCAAGAGGTGACATTTCAAAATTTCTTCTGATTCGGATAGAGGACTTCACTGGCTTTCCAACAGTGTGACGCACGTCCGGTTTGGACGAAAATTGGGGGCGTGGTCAACGATTTTTCGATTTTGGGGGCCTGGGAAAAATTTTCTTACTGGCAAGAGGTGACATTTCAAAATTTCTTCTGATTCGGATAGAGCACTTCACTGGCTTTCCAACGGTATGACGCACGTCCGTTTTGGATGAAAATTGGGGGCGTGGTCAACGATTTTTTCGATTTTGGGGGCCTGGGAAACATTTTCTTACTGGCAAGAGGTGACATTTCAAAATTTCTTCTGATTCGGATAGAGCGCTTCACTGGCTTTCCAACGGTATGACGCACGTCCTGTTTGGATGAAAATTGGGGGCGTGGTCACCGATTTTTCGATTTTGGGGGCCTGGGAAAAATGTTCTCACTGGCAAGAGGTGACATTTCAAAATTTCTTCTGATTCGGATAGAGCACTTCACTGGCTTTCCAACAGTGTGACGCACGTCCGGTTTGGACGAAAATTGGGGGCGTGGTCAACGATTTTTCGATTTTGGGGCCTGGGAAAAATGTTCTTACTGGCAAGAGGTGACATTTCAAAATTTCTTCTCATTCGGATAGAGCACTTCACTGGCTTTCCAACGGTATGACGCACGTCCGTTTTGGATGAAAATTGGGGGCGTGGTCAAATATTTTTCGATTTTGGGGGCCTGGGAAACATTTTCTCACTGGCAAGAGGTGACATTTCAAAATTTCTTCTGATTCGGATAGAGCGCGTCACTGGCTTTCCAACGGTCTGACGCACGTCCTGTTTGGATGAAAATTGGGGGCGTGGTCAACGATTCTTCGATTTTGGGGGCCTGGGAAAAATTTTCTCACTGGCAAGAGGTGACATTTCAAAATTTCTTCTGATTCGGATAGAGCACTTCGCTGGCTTTCCAACAGTGTGACGCACGTCCGGATTGGAAGAAAATTGGGGGCGTGGTCAGCGATTTTTCGATTTTGGTGGCCTGGGAAAAATTTTCTTACTGGCAAGAGGTGACATTTCAAAATTTCTTCGGATTCAGGTAGAGCTCTTCACTGGCTTTCCAACGGTATGACGCACGTCCAGTTTGGATGAAAATTGGGGGCGTGGTCACCGATTTTTCGATTTTGGGGGCCTGGGAAAAATTTTCTTACTGGCAAGAGGTGACATTTCAAAATTTCTTCGGATTCGGATAGAGCACTTCACTGGCTTTCCAACGGTGTGACGCACGTCCGGTTTGGACGAAAATTGGGGGCGTGGTCACCGATTTTTCGATTTTGGGGGCCTGGGAAAAATGTTCTCACTGGCAAGAGGTGACATTTCAAAATTTCTTCTGATTCGGATAGAGCACTTCACTGGCTTTCCAACAGTGTGACGCACGTCCGGTTTGGACGAAAATTGGGGGCGTGGTCAACGATTTTTCGATTTTGGGGGCCTGGGAAAAATTTTCTTACTGGCAAGAGGTGACATTTCAAAATTTCTTCTCATTCGGATAGAGCACTTCACTGGCTTTCCAACGGTATGACGCACGTCCGTTTTGGATGAAAATTGGGGGCGTGGTCAACGATTTTTCGATTTTGCGGGCCTGGGAAAAATGTTCTCACTGCAAGAGGTGACATTTCAAAATTTCTTCTGATTCGATAGAGCACTTCACTGGCTTTCCAACAGTGTGACGCACGTCCGGTTTTGGACGAAAATTGGGGGCGTGGTCAACGATTTTTCGATTTTGGGGGCCTGGGAAACATTTTCTCACTGGCAAGAGGTGACATTTCAAAATCTCTTCTAATTCGGATAGAGCACTTCACTGGCTTTCCAACGGTGTGACGCACGTCCGTTTTGGACGAAAATTGGGGGCGTGGTCAACGATTTTTCGATTTTGGGGGCCTGGGAAAAATTTTCTTACTGGCAAGAGGTGACATTTCAAAATTTCTTCTCATTCGGATAGAGCACTTCACTGGCTTTCCAACGGTATGAGGCACGTCCGTTTTGGATGAAAATTGGGGGCGTGGTCAACGATTTTTCGATTTTGGGGGCCTGGGAAAAATGTTCTCACTGGCAAGAGGTGACATTTCAAAATTTCTTCTGATTCGGATAGAGGACTTCACTGGCTTTCCAACAGTGTGACGCACGTCCGGTTTGGACGAAAATTGGGGGCGTGGTCAACGATTTTTCGATTTTGGGGGCCTGGGAAAAATTTTCTTACTGGCAAGAGGTGACATTTCAAAATTTCTTCTGATTCGGATAGAGCACTTCACTGGCTTTCCAACGGTATGACGCACGTCCGTTTTGGATGAAAATTGGGGGCGTGGTCAACGATTTTTCGATTTTGGGGGCCTGGGAAACATTTTCTTACTGGCAAGAGGTGACATTTCAAAATTTCTTCTGATTCGGATAGAGCGCTTCACTGGCTTTCCAACGGTATGACGCACGTCCTGTTTGGATGAAAATTGGGGGCGTGGTCAACGATTCTTCGATTTTGGGGGCCTGGGAAAAATTTTCTCACTGGCAAGAGGTGACATTTCAAAATTTCTTCTGATTCGGATAGAGCGCTAAACTGGCTTTCCAACAGTGTGACGCACGTCCGGTTTGGACGAAAATTGGGGGCGTGGTCAACGATTTTTCGATTTTGGGGGCCTGGGAAAAATGTTCTCACTGGCAAGAGGTGACATTTCAAAATTTCTTCTGATTCGGATAGAGGACTTCACTGGCTTTCCAACAGTGTGACGCACGTCCGGTTTGGACGAAAATTGGGGGCGTGGTCAACGATTTTTCGATTTTGGGGGCCTGGGAAAAATTTTCTTACTGGCAAGAGGTGACATTTCAAAATTTCTTCTGATTCGGATAGAGCACTTCACTGGCTTTCCAACGGTATGACGCACGTCCGTTTTGGATGAAAATTGGGGGCGTGGTCAACGATTTTTCGATTTTGGGGGCCTGGGAAACATTTTCTTACTGGCAAGAGGTGACATTTCAAAATTTCTTCTGATTCGGATAGAGCGCTTCACTGGCTTTCCAACGGTATGACGCACGTCCTGTTTGGATGAAAATTGGGGGCGTGGTCACCGATTTTTCGATTTTGGGGGCCTGGGAAAAATGTTCTCACTGGCAAGAGGTGACATTTCAAAATTTCTTCTGATTCGGATAGAGCACTTCACTGGCTTTCCAACAGTGTGACGCACGTCCGGTTTGGACGAAAATTGGGGGCGTGGTCAACGATTTTTCGATTTTGGGGCCTGGGAAAAATGTTCTTACTGGCAAGAGGTGACATTTCAAAATTTCTTCTCATTCGGATAGAGCACTTCACTGGCTTTCCAACGGTATGACGCACGTCCGTTTTGGATGAAAATTGGGGGCGTGGTCAAATATTTTTCGATTTTGGGGGCCTGGGAAACATTTTCTCACTGGCAAGAGGTGACATTTCAAAATTTCTTCTGATTCGGATAGAGCGCGTCACTGGCTTTCCAACGGTCTGACGCACGTCCTGTTTGGATGAAAATTGGGGGCGTGGTCAACGATTCTTCGATTTTGGGGGCCTGGGAAAAATTTTCTCACTGGCAAGAGGTGACATTTCAAAATTTCTTCTGATTCGGATAGAGCACTTCGCTGGCTTTCCAACGGTATGACGCACGTCCGTTTTGGATGAAAATTGGGGGCGTGGTCAACGATTTTTCGATTTTGGGGGCCTGGGAAACATTTTCTTACTGGCAAGAGGTGACATTTCAAAATTTCTTCTGATTCGGATAGAGCGCTTCACTGGCTTTCCAACGGTATGACGCACGTCCTGTTTGGATGAAAATTGGGGGCGTGGTCACCGATTTTTCGATTTTGGGGGCCTGGGAAAAATGTTCTCACTGGCAAGAGGTGACATTTCAAAATTTCTTCTGATTCGGATAGAGCACTTCACTGGCTTTCCAACGGTATGACGCACGTCCGTTTTGGATGAAAATTGGGGGCGTGGTCAACGATTTTTCGATTTTGGGGGCCTGGGAAACATTTTCTTACTGGCAAGAGGTGACATTTCAAAATTTCTTCTGATTCGGATAGAGCGCTTCACTGGCTTTCCAACGGTATGACGCACGTCCTGTTTGGATGAAAATTGGGGGCGTGGTCACCGATTTTTCGATTTTGGGGGCCTGGGAAAAATGTTCTCACTGGCAAGAGGTGACATTTCAAAATTTCTTCTGATTCGGATAGAGCACTTCACTGGCTTTCCAACAGTGTGACGCACGTCCGGTTTGGACGAAAATTGGGGCGTGGTCAACGATTTTTCGATTTTGGGGGCCTGGGAAAAATGTTCTTACTGGCAAGAGGTGACATTTCAAAATTTCTTCTCATTCGGATAGAGCACTTCACTGGCTTTCCAACGGTATGACGCACGTCCGTTTTGGATGAAAATTGGGGGCGTGGTCAAATATTTTTCGATTTTGGGGGCCTGGGAAACATTTTCTCACTGGCAAGAGGTGACATTTCAAAATTTCTTCTGATTCGGATAGAGCGCGTCACTGGCTTTCCAACGGTCTGACGCACGTCCTGTTTGGATGAAAATTGGGGGCGTGGTCAACGATTCTTCGATTTTGGGGGCCTGGGAAAAATTTTCTCACTGGCAAGAGGTGACATTTCAAAATTTCTTCTGATTCGGATTAGAGCACTTCGCTGGCTTTCCAACAGTGTGACGCACGTCCGGATTGGAAGAAAATTGGGGGCGTGGTCAGCGATTTTTCGATTTTGGTGGCCTGGGAAAAATTTTCTTACTGGCAAGAGGTGACATTTCAAAATTTCTTCGGATTCAGGTAGAGCTCTTCACTGGCTTTCCAACGGTATGACGCACGTCCAGTTTGGATGAAAATTGGGGGCGTGGTCACCGATTTTTCGATTTTGGGGGCCTGGGAAAAATTTTCTTACTGGCAAGAGGTGACATTTCAAAATTTCTTCGGATTCGGATAGAGCACTTCACTGGCTTTCCAACGGTGTGACGCACGTCCGGTTTGGACGAAAATTGGGGGCGTGGTCACCGATTTTTCGATTTTGGGGGCCTGGGAAAAATGTTCTCACTGGCAAGAGGTGACATTTCAAAATTTCTTCTGATTCGGATAGAGCACTTCACTGGCTTTCCAACAGTGTGACGCACGTCGGTTTTGGACGAAAATTGGGGGCGTGGTCAACGATTTTTCGATTTTGGGGGCCTGGGAAAAATTTTCTTACTGGCAAGAGGTGACATTTCAAAATTTCTTCTCATTCGGATAGAGCACTTCACTGGCTTTCCAACGGTATGACGCACGTCCGTTTTGGATGAAAATTGGGGGCGTGGTCAACGATTTTTCGATTTTGCGGGCCTGGGAAAAATGTTCTCACTGGCAAGAGGTGACATTTCAAAATTTCTTCTGATTCGATAGAGCACTTCACTGGCTTTCCAACAGTGTGACGCACGTCGGTTTTGGAAGAAAATTGGGGGCGTGGTCAACGATTTTTCGATTTTGGGGGCCTGGGAAACATTTTCTCACTGGCAAGAGGTGACATTTCAAAATCTCTTCTAATTCGGATAGAGCACTTCACTGGCTTTCCAACGGTGTGACGCACGTCCGTTTTGGACGAAAATTGGGGGCGTGGTCAACGATTTTTCGATTTTGGGGGCCTGGGAAAAATTTTCTTACTGGCAAGAGGTGACATTTCAAAATTTCTTCTCATTCGGATAGAGCACTTCACTGGCTTTCCAACGGTATGAGGCACGTCCGTTTTGGATGAAAATTGGGGGCGTGGTCAACGATTTTTTCGATTTTGGGGGCCTGGGAAAAATTGTTCTCACTGGCAAGAGGTGACATTTCAAAATTTCTTCTGATTCGGATAGAGGACTTCACTGGCTTTCCAACAGTGTGACGCACGTCCGGTTTGGACGAAAATTGGGGGCGTGGTCAACGATTTTTCGATTTTGGGGGCCTGGGAAAAATTTTCTTACTGGCAAGAGGTGACATTTCAAAATTTCTTCTGATTCGGATAGAGCACTTCACTGGCTTTCCAACGGTATGACGCACGTCCGTTTTGGATGAAAATTGGGGGCGTGGTCAACGATTTTTCGATTTTGGGGGCCTGGGAAACATTTTCTTACTGGCAAGAGGTGACATTTCAAAATTTCTTCTCATTCGGATAGAGCACTTCACTGGCTTTCCAACGGTATGAGGCACGTCCGTTTTGGATGAAAATTGGGGGCGTGGTCAACGATTTTTCGATTTTGGGGGCCTGGGAAAAATGTTCTCACTGGCAAGAGGTGACATTTCAAAATTTCTTCTGATTCGGATAGAGGACTTCACTGGCTTTCCAACAGTGTGACGCACGTCCGGTTTGGACGAAAATTGGGGGCGTGGTCAACGATTTTTCGATTTTGGGGGCCTGGGAAAAATTTTCTTACTGGCAAGAGGTGACATTTCAAAATTTCTTCTGATTCGGATAGAGCACTTCACTGGCTTTCCAACGGTATGACGCACGTCCGTTTTGGATGAAAATTGGGGGCGTGGTCAACGATTTTTCGATTTTGGGGGCCTGGGAAACATTTTCTTACTGGCAAGAGGTGACATTTCAAAATTTCTTCTGATTCGGATAGAGCGCTTCACTGGCTTTCCAACGGTATGACGCACGTCCTGTTTGGATGAAAATTGGGGGCGTGGTCAACGATTCTTCGATTTTGGGGGCCTGGGAAAAATTTTCTCACTGGCAAGAGGTGACATTTCAAAATTTCTTCTGATTCGGATTAGAGCGCTAAACTGGCTTACCAACAGTGTGACGCACGTCCGGTTTGGACGAAAATTGGGGGCGTGGTCAACGATTTTTCGATTTTGGGGGCCTGGGAAAAATTTTCTTACTGGCAAGAGGTGACATTTCAAAATTTCTTCTGATTCGGATAGAGCGCTTCACTGGCTTTCCAACGGTATGACGCACGTCCTGTTTGGATGAAAATTGGGGGCGTGGTCAACGATTCTTCGATTTTGGGGGCCTGGGAAAAATTTTCTCACTGGCAAGAGGTGACATTTCAAAATCTCTTCTAATTCGGATAGAGCACTTCACTGGCTTTCCAACGGTGTGACGCACGTCCGGTTTGGACGAAAATTGGGGGCGTGGTCACCGATTTTTCGATTTTGGGGGCCTGGGAAAAATGTTCTCACTGGCAAGAGGTGACATTTCAAAATTTCTTCTGATTCGGATAGAGCACTTCACTGGCTTTCCAACAGTGTGACGCACGTCCGGTTTGGACGAAAATTGGGGGCGTGGTCAACGATTTTTCGATTTTGGGGGCCTGGGAAAAATGTTCTTACTGGCAAGAGGTGACATTTCAAAATTTCTTCTCATTCGGATAGAGCACTTCACTGGCTTTCCAACGGTATGACGCACGTCCGTTTTTGGATGAAAATTGGGGGCGTGGTCAAATATTTTTCGATTTTGGGGGCCTGGGAAACATTTTCTCACTGGCAAGAGGTGACATTTCAAAATTTCTTCTGATTCGGATAGAGCGCGTCACTGGCTTTCCAACGGTCTGACGCACGTCCTGTTTGGATGAAAAATTGGGGGCGTGGTCAACGATTCTTCGATTTTGGGGGCTTGGGAAAAATTTTCTCACTGGCAAGAGGTGACATTTCAAAATTTCTTCTGATTCGGATAGAGCACTTCGCTGGCTTTCCAACAGTGTGACGCACGTCCGGATTGGAAGAAAATTGGGGGCGTGGTCAGCGATTTTTCGATTTTGGTGGCCTGGGAAAAATTTTCTTACTGGCAAGAGGTGACATTTCAAAATTTCTTCGGATTCAGGTAGAGCTCTTCACTGGCTTTCCAACGGTATGACGCACGTCCAGTTTGGATGAAAATTGGGGGCGTGGTCACCGATTTTTCGATTTTGGGGGCCTGGGAAAAATTTTCTTACTGGCAAGAGGTGACATTTCAAAATTTCTTCGGATTCGGATAGAGCACTTCACTGGCTTTCCAACGGTGTGACGCACGTCCGGTTTGGACGAAAATTGGGGGCGTGGTCACCGATTTTTCGATTTTGGGGGCCTGGGAAAAATGTTCTCACTGGCAAGAGGTGACATTTCAAAATTTCTTCTGATTCGGATAGAGCACTTCACTGGCTTTCCAACAGTGTGACGCACGTCCGGTTTGGACGAAAATTGGGGGCGTGGTCAACGATTTTTCGATTTTGGTGGCCTGGGAAAAATTTTCTTACTGGCAAGAGGTGACATTTCAAAATTTCTTCGGATTCAGGTAGAGCTCTTCACTGGCTTTCCAACGGTATGACGCACGTCCAGTTTGGATGAAAATTGGGGGCGTGGTCACCGATTTTTCGATTTTGGGGGCCTGGGAAAAATTTTCTTACTGGCAAGAGGTGACATTTCAAAATTTCTTCGGATTCGGATAGAGCACTTCACTGGCTTTCCAACGGTGTGACGCACGTCCGGTTTGGACGAAAATTGGGGGCGTGGTCACCGATTTTTCGATTTTGGGGGCCTGGGAAAAATGTTCTCACTGGCAAGAGGTGACATTTCAAAATTTCTTCTGATTCGGATAGAGCACTTCACTGGCTTTCCAACAGTGTGACGCACGTCCGGTTTGGACGAAAATTGGGGGCGTGGTCAACGATTTTTCGATTTTGGTGGCCTGGGAAAAATTTTCTTACTGGCAAGAGGTGACATTTCAAAATTTCTTCGGATTCAGGTAGAGCTCTTCACTGGCTTTCCAACGGTATGACGCACGTCCAGTTTGGATGAAAATTGGGGGCGTGGTCACCGATTTTTCGATTTTGGGGGCCTGGGAAAAATTTTCTTACTGGCAAGAGGTGACATTTCAAAATTTCTTCGGATACGGATAGAGCACTTCACTGGCTTTCCAACGGTGTGACGCACGTCCGGTTTGGACGAAAATTGGGGGCGTGGTCACCGATTTTTCGATTTTGGGGGCCTGGGAAAAATATTCTCACTGGCAAGAGGTGACATTTCAAAATTTCTTCTGATTCGGATAGAGCACTTCACTGGCTTTCCAACACTGTGACGCACGTCCGGTTTGGACGAAAATTGGGGGCGTGGTCAACGATTTTTCGATTTTGGGGGCCTGGGAAAAATGTTCTTACTGGCAAGAGGTGACATTTCAAAATTTCTTCTCATTCGGATAGAGCACTTCACTGGCTTTCCAACGGTATGGACGCACGTCCGTTTTGGATGAAAATTGGGGGCGTGGTCAAATATTTTTCGATTTTGGGGGCCTGGGAAACATTTTCTTACTGGCAAGAGGTGACATTTCAAAATTTCTTCTGATTCGGATAGAGCGCTTCACTGGCTTTCCCAACGGTCTGACGCACGTCCTGTTTGGATGAAAATTGGGGGCGTGGTCAACGATTCTTCGATTTTGGGGGCCTGGGAAAAATTTTCTCACTGGCAAGAGGTGACATTTCAAAATTTCTTCTGATTCGGATAGAGCACTTCGCTGGCTTTCCAACAGTGTGATGCACGTCCTGTTTGGAAGAAAATTGGGGGCGTGGTCAGCGATTTTTCGATTTTGGGGGCCTGGGAAAAATTTTCTTACTGGCAAGAGGTGACATTTCAAAATTTCTTCGGATTCAGGTAGAGCTCTTCACTGGCTTTCCAACGGTATGACGCACGTCCAGTTTGGATGAAAATTGGGGGCGTGGTCACCGATTTTTCGATTTTGGGGGCCTGGGAAAAATTTTCTTACTGGCAAGAGGTGACATTTCAAAATTTCTTCGGATTCGGATAGAGCTCTTCACTGGCTTTCCAACGGTGTGACGCACGTCCGTTTTGGATGAAAATTGGGGGCGTGGTCAACGATTTTTCGATTTTGGGGGCCTGGGAAAAATTTTCTCACTGGCAAGAGGTGACATTTCAAAATTTCTTCTGATTCGGATAGAGCACTAAACTGGCTTTCCAACAGTGTGACGCACGTCCGGTTTGGACGAAAATTGGGGGCGTGGTCAGCGATTTTTCGATTTTGGGGGCCTGGGAAACAATTTTCTCACTGGCAAGAGGTGACATTTCAAAATTTCTTCTGATTCGGATAGAGCGCTTCACTGGCTTTCCAACAGTGTGACGCACGTCCGGTTTGGACGAAAATTGGGGGCGTGGTCAGCGATTTTTCGATTTTGGGGGCCTGGGAAAAATTTTCTCACTGGCAAGAGGTGACATTTCAAAATTTCTTCTGATTCGGATAGAGCGCTAAACTGGCTTTCCAACAGTGTGACGCACGTCCGGTTTGGACGAAAATTGGGGGCGTGGTCAACGATTTTTCGATTTTGGGGGCCTGGGAAAAATTTTCTTACTGGCAAGAGGTGACATTTCAAAATTTCTTCTGATTCGGATAGAGCGCTTCACTGGCTTTCCAACGGTATGACGCACGTCCTGTTTGGATGAAAATTGGGGGCGTGGTCAACGATTCTTCGATTTTGGGGGCCTGGGAAAAATTTTCTCACTGGCAAGAGGTGACATTTCAAAATCTCTTCTAATTCGGATAGAGCACTTCACTGGCTTTCCAACGGTGTGACGCACGTCCGGTTTGGACGAAAATTGGGGGCGTGGTCACCGATTTTTCGATTTTGGGGGCCTGGGAAAAATGTTCTCACTGGCAAGAGGTGACATTTCAAAATTTCTTCTGATTCGGATAGAGCACTTCACTGGCTTTCCAACAGTGTGACGCACGTCCGGTTTTGGACGAAAATTGGGGGCGTGGTCAACGATTTTTCGATTTTGGGGGCCTGGGAAAAATGTTCTTACTGGCAAGAGGTGACATTTCAAAATTTCTTCTCATTCGGATAGAGCACTTCACTGGCTTTCCAACGGTATGACGCACGTCCGTTTTGGATGAAAATTGGGGGCGTGGTCAAATATTTTTCGATTTTGGGGGCCTGGGAAACATTTTCTCACTGGCAAGAGGTGACATTTCAAAATTTCTTCTGATTCGGATAGAGCGCGTCACTGGCTTTCCAACGGTCTGACGCACGTCCTGTTTGGATGAAAATTGGGGGCGTGGTCAACGATTCTTCGATTTTGGGGGCCTGGGAAAAATTTTCTCACTGGCAAGAGGTGACATTTCAAAATTTCTTCTGATTCGGATAGAGCACTTCGCTGGCTTTCCAACAGTGTGACGCACGTCCGGATTGGAAGAAAATTGGGGGCGTGGTCAGCGATTTTTCGATTTTGGTGGCCTGGGAAAAATTTTCTTACTGGCAAGAGGTGACATTTCAAAATTTCTTCGGATTCAGGTAGAGCTCTTCACTGGCTTTCCAACGGTATGACGCACGTCCAGTTTGGATGAAAATTGGGGGCGTGGTCACCGATTTTTCGATTTTGGGGGCCTGGGAAAAATTTTCTTACTGGCAAGAGGTGACATTTCAAAATTTCTTCGGATTCGGATAGAGCACTTCACTGGCTTTCCAACGGTGTGACGCACGTCCGGTTTGGACGAAAATTGGGGGCGTGGTCACCGATTTTTCGATTTTGGGGGCCTGGGAAAAATGTTCTCACTGGCAAGAGGTGACATTTCAAAATTTCTTCTGATTCGGATAGAGCACTTCACTGGCTTTCCAACAGTGTGACGCACGTCCGGTTTGGACGAAAATTGGGGGCGTGGTCAACGATTTTTCGATTTTGGTGGCCTGGGAAAAATTTTCTTACTGGCAAGAGGTGACATTTCAAAATTTCTTCGGATTCAGGTAGAGCTCTTCACTGGCTTTCCAACGGTATGACGCACGTCCAGTTTGGATGAAAATTGGGGGCGTGGTCACCGATTTTTCGATTTTGGGGGCCTGGGAAAAATTTTCTTACTGGCAAGAGGTGACATTTCAAAATTTCTTCGGATTCGGATAGAGCACTTCACTGGCTTTCCAACGGTGTGACGCACGTCCGGTTTGGACGAAAATTGGGGGCGTGGTCACCGATTTTTCGATTTTGGGGGCCTGGGAAAAATGTTCTCACTGGCAAGAGGTGACATTTCAAAATTTCTTCTGATTCGGATAGAGCACTTCACTGGCTTTCCAACAGTGTGACGCACGTCCGGTTTGGACGAAAATTGGGGGCGTGGTCAACGATTTTTCGATTTTGGGGGCCTGGGAAAAATGTTCTTACTGGCAAGAGGTGACATTTCAAAATTTCTTCTCATTCGGATAGAGCACTTCACTGGCTTTCCAACGGTATGACGCACGTCCGTTTTGGATGAAAATTGGGGGCGTGGTCAAATATTTTTCGATTTTGGGGGCCTGGGAAACATTTTCTTACTGGCAAGAGGTGACATTTCAAAATTTCTTCTGATTCGGATAGAGCGCTTCACTGGCTTTCCAACGGTCTGACGCACGTCCTGTTTGGATGAAAATTGGGGGCGTGGTCAACGATTCTTCGATTTTGGGGGCCTGGGAAAAATTTTCTCACTGGCAAGAGGTGACATTTCAAAATTTCTTCTGATTCGGATAGAGCACTTCGCTGGCTTTCCAACAGTGTGATGCACGTCCTGTTTGGAAGAAAATTGGGGGCGTGGTCAGCGATTTTTCGATTTTGGTGGCCTGGGAAAAATTTTCTTACTGGCAAGAGGTGACATTTCAAAATTTCTTCGGATTCGGATAGAGCACTTCACTGGCTTTCCAACGGTGTGACGCACGTCCGGTTTGGACGAAAATTGGGGGCGTGGTCACCGATTTTTCGATTTTGGGGGCCTGGGAAAAATGTTCTCACTGGCAAGAGGTGACATTTCAAAATTTCTTCTGATTCGGATAGAGCACTTCACTGGCTTTCCAACAGTGTGACGCACGTCCGGTTTGGACGAAAATTGGGGGCGTGGTCAACGATTTTTCGATTTTGGGGGCCTGGGAAAAATGTTCTTACTGGCAAGAGGTGACATTTCAAAATTTCTTCTCATTCGGATAGAGCACTTCACTGGCTTTCCAACGGTATGACGCACGTCCGTTTTGGATGAAAATTGGGGGCGTGGTCAAATATTTTTCGATTTTGGGGGCCTGGGAAACATTTTCTTACTGGCAAGAGGTGACATTTCAAAATTTCTTCTGATTCGGATAGAGCGCTTCACTGGCTTTCCAACGGTCTGACGCACGTCCTGTTTGGATGAAAATTGGGGGCGTGGTCAACGATTCTTCGATTTTGGGGGCCTGGGAAAAATTTTCTCACTGGCAAGAGGTGACATTTCAAAATTTCTTCTGATTCGGATAGAGCACTTCGCTGGCTTTCCAACAGTGTGATGCACGTCCTGTTTGGAAGAAAATTGGGGGCGTGGTCAGCGATTTTTCGATTTTGGTGGCCTGGGAAAAATTTTCTTACTGGCAAGAGGTGACATTTCAAAATTTCTTCGGATTCAGGTAGAGCTCTTCACTGGCTTTCCAACGGTATGACGCACGTCCAGTTTGGATGAAAATTGGGGGCGTGGTCACCGATTTTTCGATTTTGGGGGCCTGGGAAAAAATTTTCTTACTGGCAAGAGGTGACATTTCAAAATTTCTTCGGATTCGGATAGAGCGCTAAACTGGCTTTCCAACGGTGTGACGCACGTCCGTTTTGGATGAAAATTGGGGGCGTGGTCAACGATTTTTCGATTTTGGGGGCCTGGGAAACATTTTCTCACTGGCAAGAGGTGACATTTCAAAATTTCTTCTGATTCGGATAGAGCACTTCACTGGCTTTCCAACAGTGTGACGCACGTCCGGTTTGGACGAAAATTGGGGGCGTGGTCAGCGATTTTTCGATTTTGGGGGCCTGGGAAACATTTTCTTACTGGCAAGAGGTGACATTTCAAAATTTCTTCGGATTCGGATAGAGCACTTCACTGGCTTTCCAACGGTATGACGCACGTCCAGTTTGGATGAAAATTGGGGGCGTGGTCAACGATTTTTCGATTTTGGGGGCCTGGGAAACATTTTCTTACTGGCAAGAGGTGACATTTCAAAATTTCTTCTGATTCGGATAGAGCGCTTCACTGGCTTTCCAACGGTATGACGCACGTCCGTTTTGGATAAAAATTGGGGGCGTGGTCAACGATTTTTCGATTTTGGGGGCCTGGGAAAAATTTTCTCACTGGCAAGAGGTGACATTTCAAAATTTCTTCTCATTCGGATAGAGCACTTCACTGGCTTTCCAACGGTATGACGCACGTCCGTTTTGGATGAAAATTGGGGGCGTGGTCAACGATTTTTCGATTTTGGGGGCCTGGGAAACATTTTCTTACTGGCAAGAGGTGACATTTCAAAATTTCTTCTGATTCGGATAGAGCACTTCACTGGCTTTCCAACAGTGTGACGCACGTCCGGTTTGGACGAAAATTGGGGGCGTGGTCAGCGATTTTTCGATTTTGGTGGCCTGGGAAAAATTTTCTTACTGGCAAGAGGTGACATTTCAAAATTTCTTCGGATTCAGGTAGAGCTCTTCACTGGCTTTCCAACGGTATGACGCACGTCCAGTTTGGATGAAAATTGGGGGCGTGGTCACCGATTTTTCGATTTTGGGGGCCTGGGAAAAATTTTCTTACTGGCAAGAGGTGACATTTCAAAATTTCTTCGGATTCGGATAGAGCACTTCACTGGCTTTCCAACGGTATGACGCACGTCCGTTTTGGATGAAAATTGGGGGGTGGTCAACGATTTTTCGATTTTGGGGGCCTGGGAAACATTTTCTTACTGGCAAGAGGTGACATTTCAAAATTTCTTCTGATTCGGATAGAGCGCTTCACTGGCTTTCCAACGGTATGACGCACGTCCTGTTTGGATGAAAATTGGGGGCGTGGTCAACGATTCTTCGATTTTGGGGGCCTGGGAAAAATTTTCTCACTGGCAAGAGGTGACATTTCAAAATTTCTTCTGATTCGGATAGAGCGCTAAACTGGCTTTCCAACAGTGTGACGCACGTCCGGTTTGGACGAAAATTGGGGGCGTGGTCAACGATTTTTCGATTTTGGGGGCCTGGGAAAAATTTTCTTACTGGCAAGAGGTGACATTTCAAAATTTCTTCTGATTCGGATAGAGCGCTTCACTGGCTTTCCAACGGTATGACGCACGTCCTGTTTGGATGAAAATTGGGGGCGTGGTCAACGATTCTTCGATTTTGGGGGCCTGGGAAAAATTTTCTCACTGGCAAGAGGTGACATTTCAAAATCTCTTCTAATTCGGATAGAGCACTTCACTGGCTTTCCAACGGTGTGACGCACGTCCGGTTTGGACGAAAATTGGGGGCGTGGTCACCGATTTTTCGATTTTGGGGGCCTGGGAAAAATGTTCTCACTGGCAAGAGGTGACATTTCAAAATTTCTTCTGATTCGGATAGAGCACTTCACTGGCTTTCCAACAGTGTGACGCACGTCCGGTTTGGACGAAAATTGGGGGCGTGGTCAACGATTTTTCGATTTTGGGGGCCTGGGAAAAATGTTCTTACTGGCAAGAGGTGACATTTCAAAATTTCTTCTCATTCGGATAGAGCACTTCACTGGCTTTCCAACGGTATGACGCACGTCCGTTTTGGATGAAAATTGGGGGCGTGGTCAAATATTTTTCGATTTTGGGGGCCTGGGAAACATTTTCTTACTGGCAAGAGGTGACATTTCAAAAGTTCTTCTGATTCGGATAGAGCGCGTCACTGGCTTTCCAACAGTGTGACGCACGTCCGGTTTGGAAGAAAATTGGGGGCGTGGTCAGCGATTCTTCGATTTTGGGGGCCTGGGAAAAATTTTCTCACTGGCAAGAGGTGACATTTCAAAATTTCTTCGGATTCAGGTAGAGCTCTTCACTGGCTTTCCAACGGTATGACGCACGTCCTGTTTGGATGAAAATTGGGGGCGTGGTCAACGATTCTTCGATTTTGGGGGCCTGGGAAAAATGTTCTCACTGGCAAGAGGTGACATTTCAAAATTTCTTCTGATTCGGATAGAGCACTTCACTGGCTTTCCAACAGTGTGACGCACGTCCGGTTTGGACGAAAATTGGGGGCGTGGTCAACGATTTTTCGATTTTGGGGGCCTGGGAAAAATGTTCTTACTGGCAAGAGGTGACATTTCAAAATTTCTTCTCATTCGGATAGAGCACTTCACTGGCTTTCCAACGGTATGACGCACGTCCGTTTTGGATGAAAATTGGGGGCGTGGTCAAATATTTTTCGATTTTGGGGGCCTGGGAAACATTTTCTTACTGGCAAGAGGTGACATTTCAAAATTTCTTCTGATTCGGATAGAGCACTTCGCTGGCTTTCCAACAGTGTGACGCACGTCCGGTTTGGAAGAAAATTGGGGGCGTGGTCAGCGATTTTTCGATTTTGGTGGCCTGGGAAAAATTTTCTTACTGGCAAGAGGTGACATTTCAAAATTTCTTCGGATTCAGGTAGAGCTCTTCACTGGCTTTCCAACGGTATGACGCACGTCCAGTTTGGATGAAAATTGGGGGCGTGGTCAACGATTTTTCGATTTTGGTGGCCTGGGAAAAATTTTCTTACTGGCAAGAGGTGACATTTCAAAATTTCTTCGGATTCAGGTAGAGCTCTTCACTGGCTTTCCAACGGTATGACGCACGTCCAGTTTGGATGAAAATTGGGGGCGTGGTCACCGATTTTTCGATTTTGGGGGCCTGGGAAAAATTTTCTTACTGGCAAGAGGTGACATTTCAAAATTTCTTCGGATTCGGATAGAGCACTTCACTGGCTTTCCAACGGTGTGACGCACGTCCGGTTTGGACGAAAATTGGGGGCGTGGTCACCGATTTTTCGATTTTGGGGGCCTGGGAAAAATGTTCTCACTGGCAAGAGGTGACATTTCAAAATTTCTTCTGATTCGGATAGAGCACTTCACTGGCTTTCCAACAGTGTGACGCACGTCCGGTTTGGACGAAAATTGGGGGCGTGGTCAACGATTTTTCGATTTTGGTGGCCTGGGAAAAATTTTCTTACTGGCAAGAGGTGACATTTCAAAATTTCTTCGGATTCAGGTAGAGCTCTTCACTGGCTTTCCAACGGTATGACGCACGTCCAGTTTGGATGAAAATTGGGGGCGTGGTCACCGATTTTTCGATTTTGGGGGCCTGGGAAAAATTTTCTTACTGGCAAGAGGTGACATTTCAAAATTTCTTCGGATTCGGATAGAGCACTTCACTGGCTTTCCAACGGTGTGACGCACGTCCGGTTTGGACGAAAATTGGGGGCGTGGTCACCGATTTTTCGATTTTGGGGGCCTGGGAAAAATGTTCTCACTGGCAAGAGGTGACATTTCAAAATTTCTTCTGATTCGGATAGAGCACTTCACTGGCTTTCCAACAGTGTGACGCACGTCCGGTTTGGACGAAAATTGGGGGCGTGGTCAACGATTTTTCGATTTTGGTGGCCTGGGAAAAATTTTCTTACTGGCAAGAGGTGACATTTCAAAATTTCTTCGGATTCAGGTAGAGCTCTTCACTGGCTTTCCAACGGTATGACGCACGTCCAGTTTGGATGAAAATTGGGGGCGTGGTCACCGATTTTTCGATTTTGGGGGCCTGGGAAAAATTTTCTTACTGGCAAGAGGTGACATTTCAAAATTTCTTCGGATTCGGATAGAGCACTTCACTGGCTTTCCAACGGTGTGACGCACGTCCGGTTTGGACGAAAATTGGGGGCGTGGTCACCGATTTTTCGATTTTGGGGGCCTGGGAAAAATGTTCTCACTGGCAAGAGGTGACATTTCAAAATTTCTTCTGATTCGGATAGAGCACTTCACTGGCTTTCCAACAGTGTGACGCACGTCCGGTTTGGACGAAAATTGGGGGCGTGGTCAACGATTTTTCGATTTTGGGGGCCTGGGAAAAATGTTCTTACTGGCAAGAGGTGACATTTCAAAATTTCTTCTCATTCGGATAGAGCACTTCACTGGCTTTCCAACGGTATGACGCACGTCCGTTTTGGATGAAAATTGGGGGCGTGGTCAAATATTTTTCGATTTTGGGGGCCTGGGAAACATTTTCTTACTGGCAAGAGGTGACATTTCAAAATTTCTTCTGATTCGGATAGAGCGCTTCACTGGCTTTCCAACGGTCTGACGCACGTCCTGTTTGGATGAAAATTGGGGGCGTGGTCAACGATTCTTCGATTTTGGGGGCCTGGGAAAAATTTTCTCACTGGCAAGAGGTGACATTTCAAAATTTCTTCTGATTCGGATTAGAGCACTTCGCTGGCTTTCCAACAGTGTGACGCACGTCCTGTTTGGAAGAAAATTGGGGGCGTGGTCAGCGATTTTTCGATTTTGGTGGCCTGGGAAAAATTTTCTTACTGGCAAGAGGTGACATTTCAAAATTTCTTCGGATTCAGGTAGAGCTCTTCACTGGCTTTCCAACGGTATGACGCACGTCCAGTTTGGATGAAAATTGGGGGCGTGGTCACCGATTTTTCGATTTTGGGGGCCTGGGAAAAATTTTCTTACTGGCAAGAGGTGACATTTCAAAATTTCTTCGGATTCGGATAGAGCGCTAAACTGGCTTTCCAACGGTGTGACGCACGTCCGTTTTGGATGAAAATTGGGGGCGTGGTCAACGATTTTTCGATTTTGGGGGCCTGGGAAACATTTTCTCACTGGCAAGAGGTGACATTTCAAAATTTCTTCTGATTCGGATAGAGCACTTCACTGGCTTTCCAACAGTGTGACGCACGTCCGGTTTGGACGAAAATTGGGGGCGTGGTCAGCGATTTTTCGATTTTGGGGGCCTGGGAAACATTTTCTTACTGGCAAGAGGTGACATTTCAAAATTTCTTCGGATTCGGATAGAGCACTTCACTGGCTTTCCAACGGTATGACGCACGTCCAGTTTGGATGAAAATTGGGGGCGTGGTCAACGATTTTTCGATTTTGGGGGCCTGGGAAACATTTTCTTACTGGCAAGAGGTGACATTTCAAAATTTCTTCTGATTCGGATAGAGCACTTCACTGGCTTTCCAACGGTATGACGCACGTCCGTTTTGGATAAAAATTGGGGGCGTGGTCAACGATTTTTCGATTTTGGGGGCCTGGGAAAAATTTTCTCACTGGCAAGAGGTGACATTTCAAAATTTCTTCTCATTCGGATAGAGCACTTCACTGGCTTTCCAACGGTATGACGCACGTCCATTTTGGATGAAAATTGGGGGCGTGGTCAACGATTTTTCGATTTTGGGGGCCTGGGAAACATTTTCTTACTGGCAAGAGGTGACATTTCAAAATTTCTTCTGATTCGGATAGAGCACTTCACTGGCTTTCCAACAGTGTGACGCACGTCCGGTTTGGACGAAAATTGGGGGCGTGGTCAGCGATTTTTCGATTTTGGTGGCCTGGGAAAAATTTTCTTACTGGCAAGAGGTGACATTTCAAAATTTCTTCGGATTCACGTAGAGCTCTTCACTGGCTTTCCAACGGTATGACGCACGTCCAGTTTGGATGAAAATTGGGGGCGTGGTCACCGATTTTTCGATTTTGGGGGCCTGGGAAAAATTTTCTTACTGGCAAGAGGTGACATTTCAAAATTTCTTCGGATTCGGATAGAGCACTTCACTGCCTTTCCAACGGTATGACGCACGTCCGTTTTGGATGAAAATTGGGGGGGTGGTCAACGATTTTTCGATTTTGGGGGCCTGGGAAACATTTTCTTACTGGCAAGAGGTGACATTTCAAAATTTCTTCTGATTCGGATAGAGCGCTTCACTGGCTTTCCAACGGTATGACGCACGTCCTGTTTGGATGAAAATTGGGGGCGTGGTCAACGATTCTTCGATTTTGGGGGCCTGGGAAAAATTTTCTGACTGGCAAGAGGTGACATTTCAAAATTTCTTCTGATTCAGATAGAGCACTTCACTGGCTTTCCAACGGTATGACGCACGTCCTGTTTGGATGAAAATTGGGGGCGTGGTCAACGATTCTTCGATTTTGGGGGCCTGGGAAAAATTTTCTCACTAGCAAGAGGTGACATTTCAAAATTTCTTCTGATTCGATAGAGCACTTCACTGGCTTTCCAACAGTGTGACGCACGTCCGGTTTGGACGAAAATTGGGGGCGTGGTCAACGATTTTTCGATTTTGGGGGCCTGGGAAACATTTTCTCACTGGCAAGAGGTGACATTTCAAAATCTCTTCTAATTCGGATAGAGCACTTCACTGGCTTTCCAACGGTGTGACGCACGTCCGGTTTGGACGAAAATTGGGGGCGTGCTCACCGATTTTTGATTTTGGGGGCCTGGGAAAAATTTTCTCACTGGCAAGAGGTGACATTTCAAAATTTCTTCTGCTTCAGGTAGAGCACTTCACTGGCTTTCCAACGGTATGACGCACGTCCAGTTTGGATGAAAATTGGGGGCGTGGTCAACGATTTTTCGATTTTGGGGGCCTGGGAAACATTTTCTTACTGGCAAGAGGTGACATTTCAAAATTTCTTCTGATTCGGATAGAGCGCTTCACTGGCTTTCCAGCGGTATGAAGCACGTCCGGTTTGGATGAAAATTGGGGCGTGGTCAACGATTTTTCAATTTTGGGGGCCTGGGAAAAATTTTCTTACTGGCAAGAGGTGACATTTCAAAATTTCTTCGGATTCAAATAGAGCACTTCACTGGCTTTCCAACGGTATGACGCACGTCCGTTTTGGATGAAAATTGGGGGCGTGGTCAACGATTTTTCGATTTTGGGGGCCTGGGAAACATTTTCTTACTGGCAAGAGGTGACATTTCAAAATTTCTTCTGATTCGGATAGAGCACTTCACTGGCTTTCCAACGGTATGACGCATGTCCGGTTTGGATGAAAATTGGGGGCGTGGTCAACGATTTTTCGATTTTGGGGGCCTGGGAAAAATGTTATTACTGGCAAGAATCAACATTTCAAAATTTGTGCTGGATCGGATAGAGCACTTCACGGGCTTTCCAAAAATGTGACGAAAATCCGGTTTGGATGGAAATTGTTGGCGTGGTCAACGATTATTCGATTTTGGGGGCCTGGTAAAAATTGGCAAGAATCGAGATTTGGTTTATAATTTATGCAGTGTGGTATATCCCACATCAAGTCTTTGACTGTGATGATGTTTCTACCTTTTTGATGTGCTGGCTTATCATCAGCTACACTGTGCTGACGAGCTCTAAGAGAGCGAAACAGCTGGCCACAGTTGCTGATGATAGCCAGACACTACAATTATGTTTTGCCATTTCAGTTAGTAGAAGTGCGCAATGCATACTGAGTTGTTATAGACTTTTACATTTTTGATTTTTTATATATATATATAAACAGTGTGGTATATCCCACATCAAGTCCTTTGACTGTGATGATGTATATACATATATATATATATATATATATATATATATATATAAAAGTAGAGTGCTGCGTAGACAGTGTTTTGAATATATAGCAAAGTGAAAAGGTGGTAAACTGCCAAGAATTTAGTGACGAGATACTGACGTTTCGAGCGGAGCCCTTCATCAGAGTAAGACGAGATGAAATAAAATAAATCGGGCTTATATATATGCCAAAAGGGTGTCACTGGTAGAAGGTAGCCAATCAAATGCACGGGAAATAAACTAACTAATAATTAATGAGATGGGAAAAGTTAAATCATTTTCTATTTTTAACACTCGATCAATAAGCAGACTGAGGGGGTAGGAAAAATGACAGGTCCAATATTCAAGGGGATTAGGCGATAATAATAGAAACAAAGACTTGAAAAGGAATGAAAGTGCATAAGCTAATAATAAAAAGTTCCAAGCAAACTAAAATAACAAAAAACTTTTAGGAAATTAAATAAAAGAAAAACGTTCGTTAAGACCAAGAGGATGTGTGGTGCCAAGTTTAAAAATGAGACGCTTCTCTTGCCGCTTGCGGTTACCGTTGCCACCGGAGATGGGAAGGATGGCACAGACTTTCATGTCTGAAACCAAATGGTTGGAGCTGTTGAAATGGCGGGCTACAGGTTTGTCACCATCATTGATCCTCACGGAACGAAGATGTTCAGCAAACCTGTCTGAAAGACGTCGCCCAGTTTCACCGATGTAGATTTTAGGGCATTTATCGCATGAAATGCAATAAATTATGTTGGTGGACGTGCATGAAAAAGCATGACGGATTGTGTGGTCGAATTTGGGGGCAGTAATAACTGTAGTGGGATTGAGAAAAGCGCATGTGTTACAGCGGGAACGGCCGCAAGAAAATGTTCCCGCTGGTGCCGAGGTATTTTGTTTAAGGGCACTATGTACGAAGGAGTCACGAATGTTTTTATTACGGAAGGAAATGAGATCTTTTTTTGTCCAACGTGGTTAAACTACCAACCTTTTAGACCTCACCGTTCAGAAAGCTTTTCTCGTCCCCCGTTTAGACGCCCTTGAACCATCTTTGGAACGAGTTTCAAACAATAAAATTCCTTTAGTTCTAACATTTCATCCTTTCAATTTTAAAGTAAAAAATATTATTAATCGGAATTTTCACATTTTACAAAATGATCCTGAGACGTCAGCCATTTTCACCGACAACCCTTTGGTATCTTTTCGCCGTAATAAAAAACATTCGTGACTCCTTAGTACATAGTGCCCTTAAACAAAATACCTCGGCACCAGCGGGAACATTTTCTTGCGGCCGTTCCCGCTGTAACACATGCGCTTTTCTCAATCCCACTACAGTTATTACTGCCCCCAAATTCGACCACACAATCCGTCATGCTTTTTCATGCGCGTCCACCAACATAATTTATTGCATTTCATGCGATAAATGCCCTAAAATCTACATCGGTGAAACTGGGCGACGTCTTTCAGACAAGTTTGTTGAACATCTTCGTTCCGTGAGGATCAATGATGGTGACAAACCTGTAGCCCGCCATTAGTCAACAGCTCCAACCATTTGGTTTCAGACATGAAAGTCTGTGCCATCCTTCCCATCTCCGGTGGCAACGATAACCGCAAGCGGCAAGAGAAGCGTCTCATTTTTAAACTTGGCACCACACATCCTCTTGGTCTTCACGAACGTTTTTCTTTTATTTAATTTCCTAAAAGTTTTTTGTTATTTTAGTTTGCTTGGAACTTTTTATTATTAGCTTATGCACTTTCATTCCTTTTCAAGTCTTTGTTTCTATTATTATCGCCTAATCCCCTTGAATATTGGACCTGTCATTTTTCCCACCCCCTCAGTCTGCTTATTGATCGAGTGTTAAAAATAGCAAATGATTTAACTTTTCCCATCTCATTAATTATTAGTTAGTTTATTTCCCGTGCATTTGATTGGCTACCTTCTACCTGTGACACCCTTTTGGCATATATATAAGCCCGATTTATTTTATTTCATCTCGTCTTACTCTGATGAAAGGCTCCGCTCGAAACGTCAGTATCTCGTCACTAAATTCTTGGCAGTTTACCACCTTTTCACTTTGCTATATATATATATATATATATATATATATATATATATATATATATATATATATATATATATATATATATATATATATATATATATATATATATATATATATATATATATATATATATATATATATAGTTAAAAATGGTTTATTTACAATTAAAAGTTAAAAACATTTACTCGAGTTTCACGCTCAAGGCGATCATCAGACTCTTGTCTGAGGCGATCATCAGACTCTTGTTTTGAATCGTGAAACTCGAGTAAATGTTTTTAACTTTTAATTGTAAATAAACCATTTTTAACTATATCATTGCTCCACAATTTTACTGTGTTGAGCTCTCTTGCTGACTAGAAAACGTCTACTCACATATATATATATATATATATATATATATATATATATAGGTAATATTTGGCATTTCACTCGATCAAACTACATGTTGAAAGGATTTATGGTGAAGGAAAATTTCGAGTGTTGAATACATACATAACCCGCGACCCTGCGATGCTCCTGCCGGAGACGGGCATATTATAGGTAATTATTATTTGGCATTTCACTCGATCAAACTACGCATACATTTCACTCGATCAAACTACATACATTATATATATATATACATATACGAACTATTCGTGATAAATGGAATCCTGCCACGGCCATTATCACCCTCGCTTGCGAGGGGATCATCATTCATCAGTACACATTTGAGATCAAATTTGAAATGTGGATTAAAACCGCATATCTTCCCATCGGCTTTTCTTACCTCGCAAATGAATAGTATCGTCCGACATTACTTCTAAGCAATTTTGTATTCGCCAACATTGTAGACTTTCTTATTTCTTTGCTGTCGCCAATTCTCAAACATGTTCACAGCCCATTTGTCCTTGTATTTCGTCGATTTAGGGACATAATCACAATGATCTTGGCCTGAATTTCGATGTCAGAAACCGGCATTGCAAAGCGATTCACTGCCACTGGTTGCTCTTCGTCTATGTCAGTGATAGTCCACACATCTCGTTTGGTTCAATACTTGACATTACCTCCAGATAGCAATCAGCGCCTACGGCTAAATTGCGTTCTCGCTGTGGACTTGACTGAGTAATATACAATTCTTCGCCAGAATCATCTGACTCCATTGCTCAACAAAACGGAGAAAAAACAGGCTATGCTATCTCGTTTTGCAATTTATTAATTTATCAAATCCCCAAAATTTATTCATTTATCAAATACCCAAAGGCACGGGTAAAATCCGCAGAACAAAAAGTGTAGGATTTTTAAAGCCGCATAAAATTAGGCACGATATTTTTAAAAGCTGTGCCCAACAGTTTACAATTAGTAAAAAATCGGTTCATTGAACCTTATTGTTCGCTTTGTCAGAAAAACAAAAACAAAATTTTCCAAAACCTCTTGGAAACAATAGAAAATGGGTGTGGTACGTTTATAAACAACATAAAAACCTCGTGGTCGACCTTTCATTGAAATTCAAGACCTCGCGCTACGCGCTCGGTCTTGAATTTCAATGAAAGACCTCGGACTCGGTTTTTATCCTATACAGGGTGTATAAAAAAAAACGCAACCTTTAGAAATTAACCTATTGTTGTTAAGCACAAGATGTTATGCTCCTTGGAATTTAAAATAGCTTCTAATCGTATGAAGACCACTGACCACAGAGCAACGAGCAAAATACTGTTTTACATTATACCGAAACTCAATGTACTTACTCAATGTAAAAACTCGTTGCTCTGTGGTCAGTTGAACCATGATTTTTATTCGAACTGATGATATGACTAATTAGTACTTTGACAATTTGTCATGCAGTTATGCTCCTTCTAGCAACTTTCAAGGATATTTCGAGATTAATGTTCACCAACAACACACAAGAAATAATTCTGTTCTACCTAAAGTAAAACTTGAATATGCCAGACAGTCATTCTATTATGCCGCCGCAAAGATATATAATGACCTTCCGATTAGCATAAGAAGTGAAAAGGATATTTTGAGCTCTGATTATAACCTTTATTTAGTTTATTTCTTTATTTTATTTACTGTTTATTTATTTATTTATTTTTGAGTTATGCTATAGTTATTTATCTGTATAGTTATTTTATTATATAATATATATGTTGCATTTTTACTATTTATTACTATTATGTACTAGGTATATGTAGAAATATGTAGAATGACTTGAGACAGACAAAAATTTGGAAAGATGGAACAACCACTCGACGAAATCCGAGGATCGTATATGACATCGATTCAATCGTTTTCTTGGTGTCTAAAGTATACAAGTGCCAAAATGGTCACAATGAAGTACCAGCAACTGATCCACATATACTAAAGAGAATTCCGAGCTGCTATTTGCCATTCATTCTGAAACACAGATCCGGATTGACAGGTAGATGTGTTGATTGGGTAGAAGAGAAAATCAATGCAGGTATTTCAATAAATATGGCCCAAGCACTGATAAAAGAGAACTACCGGCGTGACATTTGTCAAAAGGAGGAAAGACTTTGGACTGATTATCTGTGCGCAAAGAAGATGGGCATCACATTAGAAAACAATATAGAGATTCCCTCTTACAAAAGCTTATACCAGGAAAACGAACACTATATGCCAACAAGAAAGCTAATAACTGATATTGTGGTAGCCAACTTCATGAGATCTGAAACGATATTAAATAAACTTTTCTCGTCAACGACAGCAACATGGATAAGCTGTGATCACACCAGTAGCGAAGTTGCCCATAGCAACTGGTCATGCTATGCAAATTTTGAAACGATTTACATATTCAGATCTTTAGAAATATATTGTTTTTAAAATATGTAGATGTTTATAAATTAGTATAGCATGACCAGTTTCTACGGCCAGCTTCGCCACTGGATCACACATTTAAAACAGCAGCTAATAGTTTAGTTAGTTTAGTTTAGTTTAACGGCTTTATTGGGTACTCTACATTAGATAAACCTACACAACAGAAATTACATATAAAACATACGCTAAGTAGGTTACCCAAACGGGAAGAGCGCGAACGGGACTCAGGGACCCATGCCGCGAGGCGCTCTCCCGTTGAAAATTAAAAGTAAATAAGAAAACTATATTACAAAACGGAGGCCCTGTGACAGGGACAGTCACGCACTAACGACCATGTACATGGCATATGAATGTCAAATGTTGAGGTTAGTTCTAATTTATAAGTTTTTGAAAGGAATCTCTTGAAGGTGCTAAGACTGCAGAAGCTACTGGGTGGTGCTGTTTTACAAATAGAGTTCCAGAGTGGGACGATTCGGTTGAAGTAGGAGGATTGAAAGGTTTTTGTTTTACATGACGGAACTTTAAGCATCAGGGGTTATTAATAATGGATACAAATAAGGTGATGGTTATTAATATTGGATACAAAAGGAAAAGCGACGGAAAATGGATTAAAGAAATACCTAATGATTTTCCGTGTTTGGATTGGAGAAAAGTCGAGCAGCATCCCAAGTGTTTGGATCAGAATATCCAAACACGGAAAACCATCAGGTATTTCTTTTATAAAATAACCACAGAGAAATATCACTAAAAGTTATTAATATAATTAGATCAATATTGCAATTCTCCCCAAAACCGTCAACTAATCAGGGGAGGTCTTTCATGCTCTTCTAAACTAACTGGCCAATCATGGATGGTTTTCTATTATGATTTATGATGCTGACGACAGCAACAGCCGAACATAAGTTTGAATGAAGTGGTAAAAACATCAGAAAAACATGCTAGGAAAACATACTTAGAAAGATATTTCCAGATGGATTTAATCGCGAAAATATGTCGTTTAATTTTATGTTGGATTGCTGCAGATATGTAAAGTGATGTTGTGAGTTTGCCTAGCCTTCATATTCTACAACACAGAATCTTTTTTGTGGTTTTCTCACTGTCGAAGTGTTGTTCGGTGATTTTTTCAGTTGGCTACAAGAACAAAATGAATGGTTTCTTCGTGAATATCCTGCCCGACGAGAGGTAAATAAACATTTTACACCTTTTCCATGTTCTCTTGGTGGACTATATATATAAAAGTGTTGTGTTTTGGGGTTTTATTGAAACTTTCAATAAGGTAAACGTCGCCCTTACAAATAACACGGGAATTCTCGTTCGCTTTAGCGTTGCTTTGTCCACTTTAAATACTTATAATTTCGGCATATTTTGGCAAAATATTGTGAAAATTAACAGGGAAGATTGCTATATTTTATTTATGGTTTTCTCTCACTGTCGAAGTGTTGTTCGGTGATTTTTTGTTGGCTACAAGAACAAAATGAATGGTTTCTTTCTGAAATCCTGCTCGAGGAGAGGTAAAATAAACATTTTACACCTTTTCTATGTTACATGGATTACAGGGTTACAACATGGATTACTAGATTACATGGATTACAGGGTTACATGGGGATTACAGGGTTACATGGATTACTAGGTTACGATTAAACGTAACGCGTTTTCGTTATTTTTATTTGGATCACATGATCTCATTTGGGTAACGGGGATGCATTTTCTTTAATATTATTTGGATCACATGAACTCATTTGGGTAACGGGTTACTGTGCGAAAAAAGATAGTCGTTTCCGACGTTTAGCGAGACGAGACGAATCAACAACCGGGCAAATTATTAATTCGGCCGCGTTCCGATTTTCAGCGGTTTTCCTCATCCCATTACCCTCTAGCGCATTCTTGCAAGAGGTATATAATCGTCAGAATTTTGTCAGTTAACCATAAAATAACCGCTAACCCCAAAACACCCGCCACCTAATGAGTTTTCTAACCAATGTGACTGCTGACCTACAATATTTCATGCTCTTATAGCAAATCCCAGTTATCCCACTGTACTTTGTCTTAGACTCTTAGAGGATTCAATTGTGTGGGAAGAGTTATTTTTCAATGGAATGTGGATAATCGATTGTCTAATCAAAACAATTTGAATGACGAAGAAAGCCAATCCTTTATCTGGTCTCAGGAAACAAAGTGGTATGTATACGAAAATTTGTTGGAATATTATTAACCATTTACATAACTTTCATTTATTTATAATAATGATAACCATGGACAATTGTCAAGCTCAAATCATCAGAAAATGAGTCCCAGACAGGGCTTGAACCTCTAACATGATGTATGCTCTAACCATTGAGCTATCAAGACTCATGTGGAAAGCAAAGCTGGTTTAAACTATGATGTATATACTGGTTTGATTGTTATTTGTACTGTATATGCGACAGTCACTATTTAACAATTAGTCACTGAAGTCGAGGTGACTATCATTGAATATTTACCGAGCCGCGAAGCGGCGAGGTAAATATAACGATAATCACCGAGACTGAGGTGACTAATTGTTTTGGTATAATTTCAGGCTTGAACTGAATATTCAATTGAGAAGTTTTAAATAGACAGTTTGAACTGTGTTATGCTCGATGTTTTCTTCACGCTTGACAGCTTTCAAAAACACACTAACGATCAAAACGGACGTAAAAATACAAATAATTATAATATAGTCGCCATTTTGAAAAAAAAAATTGTCATGTTTTAGAAACCATACATCAAAATGATGATTCTGGAAGTCGAGAGGGGACTGGAACGAACACACTACGCAGTGACTATCGTCTCAGATTTACTGGCCAGTTAGCCAATCAGAGCTCGTTTAAGCTCAGAAATTATACTAAATATCAGTAATGCTTGGGAAACTGTCTGGGACTCATTTTCTGAGGATTTTAGCTTGATTATCCATGTATTTGTAATAATATTCACTGCTGTGCATCAGGGTCTTAGCTAGGATTTGTCAATGTGACCGTGTTTTTAATAATTAGGGAGTGTACGTTTCGAGCGCCGAAGGCACGAGATTTATAGGGGGGTCCGGGGCATGCGCGCCGGAAAATGTTGAAAATTTGGGTCTCTGAAATGGCATTTACAGCGTTCTGAGAACACATTTTTGGGGAAAAACTTGTCTTGTAAAAGACCTTTAAAATGGTGCACTACAATATTTTATTAACCAACAACCAACATGTAAAATATAACTTTTATTCAAATAAACTTTTCCGCCATTGAATGAATAAACACAGGGTTACATGAAGTTGCAACTAAAGTGGCGGACGGTATGTGCGCGGACTCACATTTACGATCGCTGGCGCACATTCAAGGATCAGTTTACGAAATTTAAATGTAAAAACGTCAACATTCAACAAGTATTCATATTATTCCTGACATAAATTGGAGTAAATTCTGTGACCTGTGTTAGTAAGTACGAACATTCTTTTTAATAAACTGAGTAACCGACACGGCTTTATACGAAAAAAACAAGCCGTGGTCGATCTATTTTGCCGTGTTTTTTTCATTGCCAAGACTCTGCTGTGCATATTTTGCATAACAAGATAGGTTATTAAAATATTTGTAGTGACGGTCACTGGTCATTGACCGGTAAAATCACCATGTTTGTTTGACCGGTTGCAAACAGTGGGACTCAAAAGTTTTGTAACACCTGCATGGAGTTTTTCCATCCATGCACTATGCAAGTGTGTGTAGTACGTACTGCATGTAGTTCAGTCAAAACTACATGAAGCTTCGCACTACTACATGCAACATTGAGCTACACGTAGTTGTGTGTACGTAGTTACACCTACATGCAATTTGAGTGTAGTCTGCTACAAGTGGAGTTTGTGTGTAGTTGACTGCATGTGTACAGGGTGTTAGCTAGCCCATATAGCGTCCGTTTGACGGACTCTTCCCAATTGAAGTAGCTAAGGGGCTTTCCCAACTGGTCTACTGGAAGATTTTCATTTTTTCTGATGAGAAAGTGTATTGCGTCTGATTTAATACTATTATATCATTCAAAGAACGTATTATTTACAGAATACTTTTTCCCCATTGACTATTTTCTCAAAATGTATCGAGTTTCAATTCATATTCGGTGTGTATTCACTTAAATGAAATGTACAAAACAAAGTGTAATCGATGTGCATTCCGTGTTCATTCACCGGAAATGAAATGTACAAAACGAAGCTACGGTACGCGTTGTTTACATCTAAGGAGAAACACGTCATCAACTTAATTAGCGCTAAGAAAAGCGATGATAATGTTTTTATACAAAGTTAAGGGTTTTTCCCTAGATGCAAACGACGGTATTCTATTACAAATCTACAGCTCAAAATTTCCGAGCACGCGGTATTTTAGTATGTAGTCTAGAAAAGAAAATGTATCGATGAGATCATAACAGTTTAATTCCTCTCACCATCGTTACCACAAAATGATATAAAGTAGCGTATTTAAAGGACTTTGATCGGTCAAAAAAACTTTCCCAATTTACGTTTAACGTTACGGACAAAACTTTTCGTTTCTGGCTAACACCCTGGTGTATCACTTTTGATTGAAAAAATAAAGCATTATACTAAGGTTACATAGGATAGTTTATAGTTCACTCCTTGTTGTTACCTGTAACAAGTTACAGGCTACATTCCTTCGTGAAGATTAAGGTCTGTTTTACACGGCATGCGTGTAACCGAGTATATTTGACTTGCAAATATACTCACCAACACAAATATTGCAGTATAAGGTTAGCTCTTCTGGGCTATTATGTATGATACAATATAAAAATCACAAAATGTTTTGGGCAAAGTATGTCTTTGTTGCTGGTTTGTCAATTTCTCAATACAGTCGCTGTTACACGAAGTTTGCGTGTAGTCAAGAAGAATACAATATATAGTAAACTGTTTTAATATCCTGAAGCATTCCCGGTTTTCTCTATCACAGCAGGAACAACTTGTGAAGATGATTTATGTATTACGTTTACCATTGTTTTCATTATTTTTTATATAAAATCAATGATTTCCACGCTGTTTCAAATGTAGCATTTTTGCTATACTGAAAGCAATAAAAATTCAGCAAGCTAAATTATTACAAGGTATTTTGATCGAGCATAGCGATCATATAGAAACTAGGCTTATGCTTTTTCACACCAAATATTTTGGTGAAATATTACCGTAGACTACATGCAAAATAACGTGAAGTTATATATGGTCAAACACGGTTTAGTTATTATACACCAGGGCTAAAAATAACGTTTCATGTTACGCCGGTCATTGCGACTGGTCAGTTCCAATTGTGATCGGTCAAAGACAATTTTTGACTGGTCAAATTTCACGATGCCCACAAAATGTGTCAAAAACTTTAACAGCACGCGCCTAAATACATTTTTTCTCTGCTCTTAAATCACTTCGCATTTACGGATTTAAAGCTTTTCTAAACATAAATGGTAAATATCATTTGCGCGGCCAATCTGGTGGATTTACTGAATCGTTTATCCTCTTACTTTTAACTTATTTCATAATAATATGCGGAACGAAACCGGCACGACTTTCCAAAAAGTTGAACAGGATGCGGACAATTTTTCTGCGACTGTCAATTCTGTTGTCATAGACCGGCGATATAATTAATAATAATATCAAGGCAACGCACAATAGACAAATTTAATTTTTTTCAATTTTGACGATTATGCGAACGATGAATTTAATACTGTCACATTGATTATAATGCCTGCTGCTCGTGTGAAAACCCCGCGAAATTCGTTTGTATACAGAGTGATGGTCTGGTTGATGAAACTGTCCAGATGTGGTAAATAAAATTCGACTGGAATTCTGCGTTTAACTCGACGTCGCATTTACGCCGCATTAGTATTACAGGCAAATTTAATTGCAATTAAATTTGTTCGTATTAAATTCATCTATTGTGCGTTGTATAGCGCAGGCCTAAATAAAAATTGTGTCATATCTTAATTTGGTCTTATCACGGTCTATTATATGTTATTTAACCAGCAATAAGAATTCAACAAACGTTAATTCGAATAAAAAGTTCATTAACAAAGAAAATTCTCACAAATAATAACATAATATGAAACGGGTTTACAAAACAACACAACACAACAACAATCATTTTAAGTTCCTTCAAATGGAAGTAATAAAATTAATTGCAAGTAATATGACCAGTCAAAATGACCGGCGTTATACAAATTTGACCGGTCATATTAAAAATTTGGCCAGTGTTTGACCGGTGCATTTAGAGAATGTTAAAAAGTTTTGTTACCTGGGGGATATGCTGAATGGGGGATATGCTGAATGGGGGTGGAGGAGCAAATTCAGCATCTGTGGCAAGGGTACGTTGTGCATGGGGAAAGTTTAAAGAGCTCTCTGGGATCCTGACAAGGAAGGAAGTGTTGCTAAAGCTGAAGGGGAATGTGTATGTGGCCTGTGTGAGGAGTGCTATGGTGTATGGAAGTGAGACGTGGGTCATGACTGTGGAGCTGAATAATAGACTGGAGAGGACAGAGATGCGGATGGTGCGGTGGATGTGTGGCGTATCGCTGAGGGATAGAGTGTCTAGTGAGGAGCTGAGGGAAAGAATGGGTATTGAATCGGTGTCTGACGTGGTAAAGAGGAACAGATTAAGGTGGTTGGGACATGTGCTGCGGAAAGATGATGGTGACTGGGTAGTGGGTGAAGAGGTGTATGTCGCTTGAGGTTGATGGTGCAAGAGGAAGAGGAAGGCCAAGGATGACATGGAGCCAGGTAGTGGAGAGGGATATGAGAGAGAGTGGGCTGAAGAGGGAAGATGCACGTGGAAAGTGGAGGAAACTGTCGTGGGGAACCACCGGCCAACCCCTGCATAAGCGGGGGAAACGGCCGTAAAACGTCTGTTGTTTTTGTTGTAGTGTTTGACCGGCCGTTATTTTGAGCCCTGTACATAAAGCTTTGGGTGTAGTTATTATACACAAACCTTTGCGTGTCGTAATTATATCCGAAGTGTTGCATGTACTCGTAGTAATTATATACGAAGCTCTTGAGTGTAATGTGTGTAGTGTATTTATAGACTGCGCACACTGTCTTTTAGTCCACGAACTACTGTAATTTCATCCATTCTGATTCTATATGACTGTTTAGTTTGGGAAATAAAAGCAAATGTCTCGCTGCGGCATGCATGTTGCCAGCAGTACGTTGTGACACAGAGTGTCTTTTCAGTTTTTTTGTCGCTATGGAGAACAATTGTTCAGTCTTTTGTTGGCCGAATACTAAATATTGATGTTTAGTCTGTACCTGCGAACAAAAACGATCTTGGCTATAGCGAAGAGAATTATCTGGTTGGAAAGTGCCAGAAGTGTTTAGATGAACCGAGAAGTACCAGTCAACTTATGCCGGCAAACAGTGAACATTAAAAACAGTGAACATTATTAGAAAACAGGTACAACAGTTCTTTTTTCACGAAACAACCGAAAGGCAATGAAAGTGCTGAAAATTATAAAACGAGCAAAAAAAGGTTCAAGAACATTCTTCTGATAGTGAATTGATGTTTTTAATTTGTATGTAAGTTTTGACTTCCAAATTGGAAAGTCTGTTCTTGTGTATCAAAGACATGTCACACACTTCGCTCGGACAGAAGCGCTTGGAGAATCTGTTGCACATAGGAGAGGAATATTTCAACGCTTTGCCAGCTATTCAATTTTGGTGCAAAGATAAGATGCGTCAGCCAAATCAAAAAGCATCGTGCACTTACAAGCAACGAGCAAAACTTTAAACTTCGCTGTTTTTAATGAATGCTTTACTCATACAAAACACATTTATGTTTTAATTGTTAGCTATAGGTATTATAAAATGTTACCACTTAATTTCGATGTGCAAATAACATTTCTTGAAAATAGACATATGTTGTTGAGTAAATATAAACTAACTTAAACTGGCAATACAAGTGTATAGGTTTAAAAATTCATTTTTCCCATCTACAACAAGGCTGTGGAACGAAATTGGATCTAATATTCGTATGTATTCCAACACTCGAAATTTTCCTTCATCATAAATCCTTTCAACATGTAGTTTGATCGAGTGAAATGACAAATATTACCTATATACCCAGAATCTTATCCCGGCATTACCACCACCATATCTATCTATCTAAGTCGAGCGCACGGGTATGCGGGTATCGTGTTCAAGGAAACTTGACGCGATTCCTCAGGGGTTCTATCGTCCCTGCCTTGCATAGATGGCGCTGATAGGAGTTGCGATCCATCAGTGTAGCTAACTGGAATTTATTCCAGCTTGCAAGCAACAGAAACACCACCATATATAATAATAATAATAATAAGTAAACTTATATAGCGCATATACAGAACTGTTCTAAGCGCTTTACAAATGTTATGCCTAAGTCTATAGTTAATCTAGTTAATTTACACAGTTTGATAAATGAGAATATAGAAAAATATTAAATAATATATCTTATATATACAAAGTAGTAGAATATAAAACAAAATTAAAAAGATTTATAAACAGATTTAAAAAGATGTGTTTTAACTTTTGATTTAAAAATGTCAATACTTGCAGATTGCTTAATGTTAATTGGTAATAAGTTCCATAGTTGAGGTGCAGATATAGTGAATGCTCTTTTTCCATAAGAGACAAGATTAAACGATTCTTGCTTTAGAAGGTACATAGAAGAAGAACGAAGCGTCCTTTTTGGCTGATAACGTGTAATCATTTCTTCCAAGTAGATCGGTGCCATACCACTCAGGGATTTATAAGTTAATAATAATATTTTAAATTGTATTCGCTCCTCAATAGGCAGCCAATGGAGATCCATAAGGAGAGGCGTAATATGATCATATTTACGCGAACGTGTTATAATACGAGCTGCCGCATTCTGAACATATTGAAGTTTCTTCAGCAAGTATTTCGGCAATCCATAAAAAAGGGAATTGCAGTAGTCCAATTTGGAAGTAATGAATGCATGAACCAGCGTTTCAGTTGATTTAAAGGATAAGTATTTTCTTATACGTGCAATGTTCCGAAGATGGTAAAATGAAGTTTTATATATATATATACAGAACTCATGACTGGGCTCTCGGCAACGGCTTCCGTAGCTCAGTGGTCACTAGCTCAGTGGTCAGTGGACTAGCATCGCAGAGTCGCGGGTTCAATTCCCAGCCGGAAGGCCTTAAAGTTGCATTTTTCGCAACTGGTCCCAGTTTGGTCTTAAAATGTATGTATTCCAACACTCGAAATTTTCCTGCATCATAAATCCTTTCAACATGTAGTTTGATCGAGTGAAATGCCAAATATTACCTATAATATACCCAGAATCTTATCCCGGCATAACACCACCATATATACAGAACTTGTGACTGGGCTCTCGGCAACGGCTTCCGTAGCTCAGCACTAGCATCGCAGGGTTCAATTCCCAGCCGGAAGGCCTTAAAGTTGCATTTTTCGCAACTGGTCGGTTTGGTCTTAAAATGTATGTATTCCAACACTCGAAATTTTCCTTCATCATTAATCCTTTCAACATGTAGTTTGATTGAGTGAAATGCCAAATATTACCTATATATATATAATATATATATATATAGCAAAGTGAAAAGGTGGTAAACTATGGGGCGCCGAGTGTAAATTTATTATTTAGCATTAATAGTGTAACATTTTCGCTGATTTATTTGGTTATATCAAATAACCAAATTCGCTGCTATATTTTAAGTTGGTTATATCAAATAACCAAATCAATTTGATTTGGTTATTTCAAATAACCACTTTTTCTGTCATGATTTAAGTTGGTTATATCAAATAACCAAATCAATTGATTTGGTTATTTGATATAACCAACTTAAATAATTGGTTATATCAAATAACCAAATCAACATTATTTGGTTATTTGATATAACCAACTTAAATAATTGGTTATATCAAATAACCAAAATAATTGATTTACACTTGGCACGCAAAGGGTACTAGGCGCCCGGTAACCCACTAGTCAGCTGTCGACGCGACCACGTGACTTTCTGGTTAGATGAAAAAGGCGCCACGAATGAACGAAGGATCATGGCAGGTTGTACTCCAAATCGAAACGATCTCGCAAGATCTTTGACAGAGGCTATTGGCAGAGCAATCAATCAGACATTAAGTAGCACAGAGGCAAGTACTGTTCTTATAGAAGGAATTTTGCGCTTTTGTCCAATTCAGTTTGTCATTTAATATTCATTAATCCACCTTTGTCGAGTACGTATATAAATATTTAATGGCCGCGTTGCGAGTGCCCGCCACTCAGCCAGTTGAAGCAATGATTTTTCATGTTCTTGTAACGTTGCAGTTGCCAGTTCAAGCAAGTGCTACCAGTGGTAACAACACGGTACGATAATATTGTTTTAACAGTGATCTTTTTATTCTTTATATTAAAGGGGTCCTACTAAATACTGCCCGGAGCGCCCGAGAGTGCCCGGGAGCACGTGAGAGCGCCCGGGAGTATACAAGATAGTATAAATCAGTGTACGATCCTTTCTGAGCTTCTTTGAGTCGTTTATATTGACGAAATTATTAAAAGTGATTTTCAACCACCTAATAGCAACAAACAGTGCAGCACGGCCGCCCACACAGGAAGCTATGCGAAACATGAGATTTTAATTTGTCATTCACCGTATATAAGCTATTCCATAGCTATTCTGCGTCTCAGCGAATCCGCGTAAACAAAACGACACAATGGCTGGATGACTCATAAAATTTCGATACTTTTCAACTGTTTTTGTCAAAAAAATGAAAAAAACTTAAGCAAATATTTAACAATCATACCATTCGCTCTTGTTGTATATGGCTGATAGCAGTTTTCCTGCCGCCATCTTGTGTTTGAGACGCAGAATAGCTTATATACGGTGAATGACAATATTTATATAATTACATTCATAATTAAAGTTAAAATCTCATGTTTCGCATAGCTTCCTGTGTGGGCGGCCGTGCTGCACTGTTTGTTGCTAAGGTGGTTGAAAATCACTTTTAATATTATTTTTCGTCAATATAAACGACTCAAAGAAGCTCAGAAAGGATCGTACACTGATTTATACTATCTTGTATACTCCCGGGCGCTCTCACGTGCTGGGCGCTCCGGGCAGTATTTAGTAGGACCCCTTTAATATAAAGAATAAAAAGATCACTGTTAAAACAATATTATCGTACCGTGTTGTTACCACTGGTAGCACTTGCTTGAACTGGCAACTGCAACGTTACAAGAACATGAAAAATCATTGCTTCAACTGGCTGAGTGGCGGGCACTCGCAACGCGGCCATTAAATATTTATATACGTACTCGACAAAGGTGGATTAATGAATATTAAATGACAAACTGAATTGGACAAAAGCGCAAAATTCCTTCTATAAGAACAGTACTTGCCTCTGTGCTACTTAATGTCTGATTGATTGCTCTGCCAATAGCCTCTGTCAAAGATCTTGCGAGATCGTTTCGATTTGGAGTACAACCTGCCATGATCTTCATTCGTGGCGCCTTTTTCATCTAACCAGAAAGTCACGTGGTCGCGTCGACAGCTGACTAGTGGGTTACCGGGCGCCTAGTACCCTTTGCGTGCCATGTGTAAATCAATTATTTTGGTTATTTGATATAACCAATTATTTAAGTTGGTTATATCAAATAACCAAATAATGTTGATTTGGTTATTTGATATAACCAATTATTTAAGGTTACAGAACACCCTAGCAAGCCCATTCACGAAATTTGTTACCGCCCGCGCAATTTGTCTCCGATTTGTCTCAAATTTGCACCAAATATCGTTAAGTATGCGAAGAACACTCTCAAATTGTGAAAAAAATAAAAAATACAATATTTTTCCAGATATATTCATCAATTTAAAATCATTTGACCTTCGCGCCGCGGTTTAACCTGGTCTTTGGTTTTACCAAAAAGCTCTCAATTTACCATATTTACACTTCTCGATGTTTGTTCTAAAAAAGTGTGTCGGGTTTTTTTTATTACTGGAGGGGTTTAGCAGCTAGGGTGTTTTATTCCTCGACCTATGTTGTGGAAGAAGCAATTGATGAATGAAGGCCCGTAACTCTGTTAGTTTTTACATTAAAAAAAAACGCCGACACACTTTTGTAGCCCAGCTGTTCGCTGACATCCTGTGCAAGTTTGGTGGGAATCAGTTAAAACGCGCGATCGGGTTACACCTTTTAGTACCCCTATGTGACTCAAAATTGATGTGGTAATAAATAAGCCGTGAAAGTTTGGCGCAGTTTTAACAGCTATTGCAAATTCTCCGCCCCCTCTAATAATTGAATTACTTTCCACCAATAAGAACAACAACGATATTAATTGTTTGTTTTGTGGTGAGTTGCAATTGCAAAACAAAGACTATACTAGTAACACTGAAATAGCTCTTGTCTACAAAGTTCCAAGATGTAAGCGCGAAAAGTACTCGGACGGCTAAAGAAAAAAAGCGCAATGCCAAGCAATAGATTTCATTTCTATGTTTTTGGTATGTTTACTCCAAGTGTAAACGGGAGAAGAAATATCCCTCATGCTAAGACATTTTTCTGCTGCGGCTTTGCCTTTTCCTATTGCTCTGAAAGCAACAACAGAGGATGTATTCACGTCATATTTCTGGCCTGTTCTTTTCGAAATCGGTTCAGGAAAACATGTTTGGTGCGAAATACATGTCTTACTTGAGCAAGAGAAAATCCATTTCGCTCCTGAACCATGTCTCGAATTCATTTTTTCAAGTATTTTTAGTGGAAGCTGGTACTCCTTACACATGCACTGCAGAGTTGTCTAGCATTAATTCCAAACACTGGACTAACAATATAATTCCCAACGGGTGGTTGGTAACAAGCAGAACTGTCATCCTCATTTTCACTTGAGTTAAAATCAAAATCATCTGATTCAGATTGTGATTCTGACCACAGTAATGCCGCTTTTCGCTTCTGGAAACTTTCCATACTTGTCTTCAGTTTCTGCTCGCTTCTAGAACACCTTTCGGAACGTTTATCGCTGTTCGCAATCATGTCTGGCCATTGTGTCTCTTCAAAGTATGAACCCTTGTCGCTGGCAGATAAATGTTCCTTTTTTTCATCCAAAAAGACGTCTTTGTCAGCTTTCTTGCGTTTGGCCCGTTTTTACAACTGCCACAGAATGGATTTTTATTCCGTTTACTGTCAGACATAGAGCTAGAGAGACAACTTGAAGTTGTGTTTATTTTTCCAATTTCTTTCGATGTAATTTGATACAAGTTAGCTGTCATTCATCCTGTTAATTAATAGTTGACTTTCCCGCCACGGATAATAACCGTAAACCGTTTTAACACGATAACTCACTCAATTTTCAATATTTTCAATTCAAATTTTTGCAGCTGATAGATCTAATGGTAACCTTTACAAACATATCAAAACACCATTTTCAAAAAAATTACCATTCTAGGGTATTCTGTAACCTTAAGTTGGTTATATCAAATAACCAAATCAATTGATTTGGTTATTTGATATAACCAACTTAAATCATGACAGAAAAAGTGGTTATTTGAAATAACCAAATCAAATTGATTTGGTTATTTGATATAACCAACTTAAAATATAGCAGCGAATTTGGTTATTTGATATAACCAAATAAATCAGCGAAAATGTTACACTATTAATGCTAAATAATAAATTTACACTCGGCGCCCCATAGTAAACTGCCAAGAATTTAGTGACGAGATACTGACGTTTCGAGCGGAGCCCTTCATCAGAGTAAGATAAGATGAAATAAAATAAATAGGGCTTATATATATGCCAAAAGGGTGTCACAAGTAGAAAATAGCCAATCAAATGCACGGGATATATATATATATATACGAAACGGTACCGTCTGTAGTTAGATATCGCTCTATGACCTTTAGGTCATATTGAGCGCTCTACAGGATGAACCATTGTCGCTTACGCATTGTGCTCACTGCTTGCAGTTTGAGCGCTCTGGCATGGTTTTTGATGTCCCACATTTTGTGTGCATCAAGGGTGACTGTAAATAGCAGTTATCTTCATCCTGCTCATCAGCACTACACTGATGAGGCCCAAAAGGCCGAAACGGTACCGTCTGTAGTTATATATATATATATATATATATATATGTATATGTATGGCACAGCCCTTCCTCATATATATATCCTCATATATATGTATTTTATATTGGTGTTTATTTTATATCTGTATAGTTATCTGTATTTTAATTAGGTTGTTTCTTGCTTTTTAACATATTCTAGATAAAGTTCCAATTTTGCCATTCCTGCTTCAACAAAAATAAGAGAAGTGCAGACCCAAATATTTTATAGAGTTTATTTTGGTAAGTTTAAGTTTGTTTGATGTTGTTGGCCAAAGAGCACATACATAAATGAGCAATTCATAAATATCTATTAGTACCATAATGTAGTGACCACTACAGGCAGTAGAGTACAGTATATATATATATTATGTGTTGATATTGTACTTACCCGACGTCTTGACGATATGGTTTATATACTGGAACTGAATGACTGATGCTTGCTAGAGTTTCACATTAAACATTATAAGCTTTATACTCAAAGTGGAACCAATCCAGGTCAGAATTTCATGAAACGCTGTGTGATTTATATGTATACTCATACTGCAAGGCAATCCAGGCTAGAGTTCCTACGCCTGGCCGCTCTATTTTGTAATTTTTGTAGGCGATCTGAAAGTGTAATACAAGGGCATTATAAACGGATTTTAATGTTTCACAATCTACTTAAGGTTTTAACCTTTTAATCGCACCAATTCTTGATGAAATTTTCTTAGATATGTTATCTATATGTTTATCACACGATAAGAATTCATCTATATGAACTTCAAGTGTTTTTGTGATCCTCACCCTGGTGATAGGTACATCTTCAGCTTTAACAAGATCAAGACTCAGCTTGTTTGCATACTGGAATGCTATTGGCGATGCCTCGGGCGATGCGGTAGGAACAGCGAGATTTAGCGACTCTGAAGGCAACACACTTATATGATAGCAAATGAACAGCGAGATTTAGCGACTGAAGGTAACACACTTATATGATAGCAAATGAACAGCGAGATTTAGCGACTGAAGGTAACACACTTATATGATAGCAAATGAACAGCGAGATTTAGCGACTGAAGGTAACGTGCACATTGCGATTAGCAATGTCGAATGTGAGCAACGGCTACCGACTGATTAGGGTGACCAACAGCTATATAGCGACTGATGGCTAGCCTAGACTGTCTGCGAGATACCGTCATTAATGCTATGAGCGAAAGGAAAAGATAAGTCTAAAAAGAGCCGCCACCAATTCGGCTTCTGGGCCCTTTCTCGATATATGAGCAACCGAAATGTAAAATTATTATAATATCAACCAAAGGCGCCGGCTTTTGCTTCCTGGGAATGACGCCAGATTGAATTATTTGCATGTTAGGATAAGGTGGCGTTTTTTGGAAGGCCAAGAACTCTACCTGTTTCTATTTCGTGTGCGAGGCAGTTCATCTTGGCAGATTTCAATTAGATTGTCCCTGTGTGAAAGCCGATACTAACATCTTCGTGGCTTCGCATAATCCGGTGATACCGCGCTCCATTCCGGCCGGGTGGGGATAGAAAGGTGATAACATAATTAGCTTTGGTGCGGTCCGGACGTGTGAGTAATTGCATTTCGAGATTGTTCAGGTTAAAGGCCGGATTTAGACGTCGAAGTTCCGTCGCATTTAGTGTGACCTATTTTATTCGACGGAAATGCGATGCGGCGTGCTTCGTGGGATCCACGAACTTCATTTTAAATGTGGATTATTACAGTAGTGTGCTGCGGAGACAGTGTAGAAATACAAATCGAGAGACAGAAATGTCGGTGTACTGTCAAATAACGGAATACGTATGGTCTATGGACAAAAGCGTTGCAAATTTAAATATACTGTAAAGTTTCGGCGTTCAGCCTAGGCAGACCATGATCGGTGAAGGTGATCAGAATCAATCACATACTGAGCATGAAAACCCAGAAGCTGCAGAAGCGGCGCCATAGCTTTTACTCTTTTAGATAAAAACAACCTTGGTTTGTTGTGTCATATTTCAGGTGTCGCATTAAATGCGACGTAATTTTACCATTCCGGTCGCAACTATAGGCCTGAGTCTAAACTTGACCGTTTAATTTGCGCAACCGGGGGGCAAACAGCGGCAGCCTACCTGAATATACGCCGAAAGTTCCTGTTGTATGCCTTGTGGCGAATGCGCCAGAACCTGGTTGGGCCTCCTTTGTCCTTACTTGGTTGTGACTGAATGACTCGGGATGAGACTGAGAATGGTGGCGCACCGACTCTCCCAAACGTCTGAACCATGACAGTTTAAAGGCTGGTCAAACTGAAAGACTGCTCCCCAATCTGTATTCCCGTCTTTTGGCGGTGCAGATCGACATTTATAACCACTATTCTATATATTCAATTTGTTATTTCCTCGGATCCTTGTTCGTCCGGTGTTCGACTACGGTTACTGAGTAATGAAGTTTAACACCTACGTACACTTTACTTACCAATTGTGGAAGGTTAGGTGCAGGTCTTGCTACAGGGTTTTGCACGCCAGTATTATTGTTACTTGGAATTCAGGTCAGGATAACGCGAGCTGATCTTGATCTGACCACCACACCCTGTTGTCGACCTGCACCTATCACACCAAAAGCTTTTGGTGGAAGTTATTGCAATTTGCACCTTAATCATTTCTTTGTGTAAAGGGAGGGTTGGTGGGATGTTCAATTCCACACGCTCTCGTTACTGCCCTCTAAGCCGTGTCGTGCTCTGGCTACGGTCACTCGCTAATGGTCGACCTTATCCCAACATGCTTGTCATATGATACTCCGATGTCCCCCGCACTTGCGCAGTTCCCTTGTTGTTAACCTTGGTTATTACATAACCTCATTTAACACCTACGTACACTTTACTTACCAATTGTGGAAGGTTAGGTGCAGGTCTTGCTACAGGGTTTTGCACGCCAGTATTATTGTTACTTGGAATTCAGGTCAGGATAACGCGAGCTGATCTTGATCTGACCACCATAGTAATGCTTAGTTCCTTACAAGCATTACACTTCCAAGTAACCAATCTGGTAATCCCTCCCTAACCTTCCACCTTCGCAACTTCTGAGATCACGTCCCGCACGTGATTACAACCACTTCCTGTGGGAATCTCCCCGCAGTTAATAAAATGCAAAATGGGCCACCACTTCCTGTGGGTATCTCCCCAATGTTCAAATAGCATATGGGATCACCACTTCCTGTGGGTATCTCCCCGACGTTCAAATGCCGCGTGGGGTCAAATATGGGGTCACCACTTCCTGTGGGTATCTCCCCGATGTTCACATAGCATATGGGGTCACCACTTCCTGTGGGTATCTCCCCGACGTTCAAATAGCATATGGGGTCACCACTTCCTGTGGGTATCTCCCCGACATTCACATAGCATATGGGGTCACCACTTCCTGTGGGTATCTCCCGCAGTTTAAATAGCATATGGGGTCACCACTTCCTGTGGGTATCTCCCTGACGTTCAAATAGCATATGGGGTCACCACTTCCTGTGGGTATCTCCCCGACATTCACATAGCATATGGGGTCACCACTTCCTGTGGGTATCTCCCCGACGTTCCAATGCCGAATGGGGTCACCACTTCCTGTGGGTATCTCCCCGACGTTCAAATGCCGAATGGGGTCACCACTTCCTGTGGGTATCTCCCCTACGTTCAAATGCCGAATGGGGTCACCACTTCCTGTGGGTATCTCCCCGACATTCACATAGCATATGGGGTCACCACTTCCTGTGGGTATCTCCCCGACGTTCAAATAGCATATGGGGTCACCACTTCCTGTGGGTATCTCCCCGACATTCACATAGCATATGGGGTCACCACTTCCTGTGGGTATCTCCCCGACGTTCAAATGCCGAATGGGGTCACCACTTCCTGTGGGTATCTCCCCGACGTTCAAATGCCGAATGGGGTCACCACTTCCTGTGGGTATCTCCCCGACGTTCAAATGCCGAATGGGGTCACCACTTCCTGTGGGTATCTCCCCGACGTTCAAATGCCGAATGGGGTCACCACTTCCTGTGGGTATCTCCCCTACGTTCAAATGCCGAATGGGGTCACCACTTCCTGTGGGTATCTCCCCTACGTTCAAATAGCATATGGGGTCACCACTTCCTGTGGGTATCTCCCCTACGTTCAAATAGCATATGGGGTCACCACTTCCTGTGGGTATCTCCCCGACGTTCACATAGCACATGGGGTCACCACTTCCTGTGGGTATCTCCCCGACGTTCAAATGCCGAATGGGGTCACCACATCCTGTGGGTATCTCCCCGACGTTACACTGGCATATAGGGTTACCACTTCCTGTGGGTATCTCCCCGACGTTACACTGGCATATAGGGTCACCACTTCCTGTGGGTATCTCCCCGACGTTCACATAGCATATGGGGTCACCACTTCCTGTGGGTATCTCCCCGACGTTCAAATAGCATATGGGGTCACCACTTCCTGTGGGTATCTCCCGCAGTTTAAATAGCATATGGGGTCACCACTTCCTGTGGGTATCTCCCCGACGTTCACATAGCATATGGGGTCACCACTTCCTGTGGGTATCTCCCCGACGTTCAAATAGCATATGGGGTCACCACTTCCTGTGGGTATCTCCCGCAGTTTAAATAGCATATGGGGTCACCACTTCCTGTGGGTATCTCCCTGACGTTCAAATAGCATATGGGGTCACCACTTCCTGTGGGTATCTCCCGGACGTTCAAATAGCATATGGGGTCACCACTTCCTGTGGGTATCTCCCCGACATTCACATAGCATATGGGGTCACCACTTCCTGTGGGTATCTCCCCGACATTCACATAGCATATGGGGTCACCACTTCCTGTGGGTATCTCCCCGACGTTCCAATGCCGAATGGGGTCACCACTTCCTGTGGGTATCTCTCCGACGTTCAAATGCCGAATGGGGTCACCACTTCCTGTGGGTATCTCCCCTACGTTCAAATGCCGAATGGGGTCACCACTTCCTGTGGGTATCTCCCCGACATTCACATAGCATATGGGGTCACCACTTCCTGTGGGTATCTCCCCGACGTTCAAATAGCATATGGGGTCACCACTTCCTGTGGGTATCTCCCCGACATTCACATAGCATATGGGGTCACCACTTCCTGTGGGTATCTCCCCGACGTTCAAATGCCGAATGGGGTCACCACTTCCTGTGGGTATCTCCCCGACGTTCAAATGCCGAATGGGGTCACCACTTCCTGTGGGTATCTCCCCGACGTTCAAATGCTGAATGGGGTCACCACTTCCTGTGGGTATCTCCCCGACGTTCAAATGCCGAATGGGGTCACCACTTCCTGTGGGTATCTCCCCTACGTTCAAATAGCATATGGGGTCACCACTTCCTGTGGGTATCTCCCCTACGTTCAAATAGCATATGGGGTCACCACTTCCCGTGGGTATCTCCCCGACATTCACATAGCATATGGGGTCACCACTTCCTGTGGGGTCACCACTTCCTGTGGGTATCTCCCCGACGTTCACATAGCACATGGGGTCACCACTTCCTGTGGGTATCTCCCCGACGTTCAAATGCCGAATGGGGTCACCACATCCTGTGGGTATCTCCCCGACGTTACACTGGCATATAGGGTCACCACTTCCTGTGGGTATCTCCCCGACGTTACACTGGCATATAGGGTCACCACTTCCTGTGGGTATCTCCCCGACGTTACACTGGCATATAGGGTCACCACTTCCTGTGGGTATCTCCCCGATGTTCAAATAGAATATGGTGTTACGCATTAACCGGGAGACTTATATGAACTTGGAGAGAGGCAAAAAAATTATATGATATGGTTACCACCACAAGTGACATCTCCACAAACATCACGACAGTATTTGGCACTATAATACAGATTGCTACCGAGAGGTTAACGAGCACCCTTCACGATTGACCATATATGACGACACACACGTTTTTGTTGTTGTTTTTTTTGTTTGTTTTTTAACATATATATATATATATATATAACTAATACCGTTAACACTATCCCGTAACCTTTGTCTAGCCCATTAAATTAGCCGTGAGGTGCCTCAATACCTTTTGAGCGATGGTTATTGGTGTCGCAGATGCCTGTGGTGCTAATTTGAAAAACGCCTGCATGTTAAAGCGCGATAATGCATCAGCTAAAGCATTTGTCTTACCAGGGACATGAATGGCGGACACATTAAAATTAAATCGTGCAGCGTTAAGTAACAATTCGCGAAGCAGGTGCATAATGTTCGAGTCTTTAGACGTGCCAGACTTGATTATGGCCACTACGCTTTCATTGTCGCACAAGAACTGGATTCGCTTTCGTGACCACTCCCGTCCCCACACATGGCAAGCCAATGCAATACGGAACAATTCTTTGTAGGCTATTCCGAGTTGTTGTTGCGACGCGGATCGACAAATACCCTTGAAACCATTGACAAGCGTAACACACGCCATAACCTTTGCTGCCCGACGCGTCCGATGAAACCGACAGAGACCACTGCTCCGGTAAATCGAAGAAATTAATTCCACTCCAGGTAGGAAGAAGAGCTTGCCACCAGGCAATGTCCTCTCGACACGCTTTATTTAACCGTATGAATGTTCTAGGAAGATTTGTTCCTCGCAGGAGGTCCAACATACCTCTCATAAAGGTCCGCCCCTATGGCATAACCGCACACGCATGATTCAGCTTGCCAACTGGTGATTGTAATTCTCTCGGCCTGCACCATTTCTTATTCGCCCATAGTTTAATAAGTTGTATCAGGTCCGCTAGCTTCGCTTGTGGTAATCGTACCGCGTATCTATGGCATTCTTCAACTTCGTGTAAGTCAATGAAAATTCTTCTTTTATTATTCTGTCGTTTGCGCTATTGGCCGTGAGATGTGACAGGTCAAGAATAAGCCGCCAATTGTCGTTGCCCTTAGGTATCACACCAAAACGTCTCACACGTAAGTTTTCAATCGGTGGTGCTATCGTAGGACCAAAAACCCGCCCTAGTTGCAACTCTTCATTAAATATTCGTTAATTACCGCCGCGTGTTCGAGGGTCGACGGGCAATTGAGCTTTGATAACTCTTTGTGAAAATCCAAACGAAAACAACAACGGAAACCGTTTAACAAGTACCGGACCTTGTTGCGATCCGGGTGCGACATTAATTGTATTTTCAAGTTGGTGACATCAACTGGTGACACCGATGTCGGCATATTTCCGTTGCGTGTAATTTCAAGCGCGATGTTTATAACAGTGCGTGGTGACAGTTCATTTAGACTGTGCTCTCTTCGGTTGAAGCGTTGGGGTGATCTTGCGCGATAATATGGAGTGGATAATTGCTGCTGCTGGCATTGGATACTTCGGTGCGGGCCTCCGCACTTGTCGCAAGCGTGATAAAATCTACAATGGCCGCGAGGGCTACGGCATGATCAGCGATTCAAAGAGACGCCCGTTTCTCTAGTTATGTCATCACCTCGTGCTTCGTAGCGATTGCCCGCGGGGGATGACCAGCTGCGGGCCCCCACGTTTATATGGTAAATATTACACAGATACGCTTTCAATCGCTCCAATCTGTGAGGTTAGCAGCGGCCGCTTGCCTACGAAAAGCGCGATCATAATTATACCAATCCCTAACACTAAAACGTTTCGCCATTCGCATTATCGTCATCATTATCACTAAAAGATCACATCTGTGGAATACGCCACTATGACGGAGGTGTAGCTGTTAAAACACTCTACGATTATTGCTCCGCCGTCCATTGTAGACGAGGAGCATTCCATTCTATGGCTTTCCAGATTTTCTGGCATGAGTTCCGATATTTCTACGATATTTAAACAGGCATATTTAACCGCGAGCAGCCGGTTCTCCTACATGAATACCAACAAAGGAAGGTGCACTTAACATACCTTGCGCGTCTTCACGGTCGATAAATCGCGACATACCTGGTCTCTGCTTCTCGGTTTACCTGTGCTACCACCGTTTGGCGTTGGCTTTCGCCCTTTGCGTTAGTGGGTCCTGGGATGTTCATCTGAACTACCGCCTGGGTTACCGCTTCTTTTAGGCTTGCTTGGACTTCCGCGGACTGGGATACGGACGTCCGTCCCAGTGTTATCTTCGCTAGTTCCCCCATTTTGCGCCATTACTTACAATGTTCAATTCCACACGCTCTCGTTACTGCCCTCTAAGCCGTGTCGTGCTCTGGCTACGGTCACTCGCTAATGGTCGACCTTATCCCAACATGCTTGTCATATGATACTCCGATGTCCCCCGCACTTGCGCAGTTCCCTTGTTGTTAACCTTGGTTATTACATAACCTCATCTTATCGAAACGTGACCCACGTTCTTTCTTGCGCACTGTCAACAAAACTGTCATGTTTCCTCGGGGGGGGGGGGGGGTGTCCCTCATTGTTTCACGGTCATGTTATATCTCAGTTTTTGCGACTGTAATGAACACACACATACATCTTCGGTTGGTCTTCACATGGGACTCCTGTTCTGTTGATCATTCCTTTAATCATGTTCAAGTATTGCTCTCTTCTTTGCGGAACTATGTATAGTCGATCTACATTAAAATCACGCTCGATTTTTCATGGATGTCCACAGATTTATGACGTTTTATGACGTAACTCGTAGATGTTCGTATAATCGCCGGATGCGGAAACTGTAGTGCTGAACATCGACTGCTATAATGTCAACTTTTTGTGTTCATATTTAACTGCATTTTTTTATGCAAGCCTTGTACAGAGAACTATGTTATACAACTATTTTATCTTTATGTTCAACTGCATTTTTATGCAACTGTTGAACTTACATCTGTTGGCTTCAATAAGCCTGCCACTATTATCGTGGATTCTCTGCCTCCCAGAATCTAGTTTCCACAATAAGTCGCAATAGAAAGATATACTTGCTATTTCTTAAGGATTTTATTCACGCACGCACGCTTGCTCTAAAACTTGTCAACTGTCTACCCAAAGAGGGTATCATATTACAATGTTTACAACAAAATTATATTATTCCTAGCCCCAGTCCTTGACACACTCCCCCATATATTATCCTATGTGGATATATATGCGATCTTAATTTGGCTAGGTTCTTGAACGTGATTATACTGAAATATACTGTAAATATAAAATGTTCATAGATTTGAAATTAATGTCACTGCTCTTTAGAGTTCAATGAGTTAGTAATCTTGATCGTTGCCAATATCCTGGATCCGTACGGTAGCTGCGGCAGCAGCATCTCTTCGGGGTCTTGGCGCAAACTCTTGGGCTGTCGGGTTGAGTGCAGGCGGTGACCTATCGCATGTCAGTTCCAAAGGGCTAAGATGCTGGGTCGCTCTCTCGAGGACTCCGTGGCTTGTCTTGAGTTTGGCTCCTCGTATTATTCCATCTCTTCCTTGGATTAGCTGCACCACGATTCCAAGTTTGCAGTGATTTCGGTTCTTTGAGTCTCCCAGGATGATCACCACATCTCCGATCTTTGGGTGAGGCGTTTGTTTACCTCCAACTCGTCGGTGCTGTTCTCGAAGGCCGCGAACATATTCCTTTGTCCAACGATTCCAAATCATCTCCTTACAGCGAGTGAGGTATCTTGATCTCTTTCGAAGCTCCTTGTCGGGAATCTGGTGCGCCTCTAGTTTGGGCAAATCATTCGGATTCAGGTTCAGCATTGAGTTTGGTGTAAGTAACGGGAGCTGTATGTCGTCTTCTAAATAGCTCAAGGGTCGGTTGTTGAGCGAGACTTCCACATCGAGAACAACTTCTTCCAACTCTGCCCAGCGCAGGGTAGCGTTCCCTATGGTCTTGTAGAACGCGTTCTTGAAGAGGCCGATGAGTCGTTCAAATTGACCACCCCACCACGGTGCTCGGCTTAGGTTGAATTGCCATCTGATTGATCGTTGAGCCAAGAAGTCATTAAATTTCTCGTTGTTTTGTGCTTCCTTGAGCCACTTTGCCGCTGCTTTAAACGTGGCACCGTTGTCTGAATAGATCAGCTCGGGTCGTCCGCGACGGGCGATGAATCGTCTAAGGCTGGCGATGAAATCTTCTGTCTCTAGAGATGGTAGCAGGTCTAGATATACACCTCTGGTTAGGCTACATCCATAGAGTGCTAGATAAGCCTTTTTCTCTGCTTTTGACTTGGCTCGGTATCTTATAGGGCCTGCAAAATCGACTCCAATAACTTGGTACGGTGTGGTTCCTTGGGTTCTGGTATTTGGTAAGTTGCCGGGCGGTGGTGACTGGAATGCCTTGGTATGAAATCGTTTGCACCCCCAGCAGTTGCCTCGCACTTTCTTCACAATGCGTCTTAGTCGTGGGACCCAATACCGCTCTCTCACCTTTGCCATAGTAATTCCAACTCCCCCATGCAGTGTCGCGAGGTGTGCTTGTTGAACCAGCTTGTTTGTGAAGGGATGATCATCTGGCAAGTAAATAGGATATTCTCCTTGAAGGCGTCTTCTGCACTCTAACACTTGTTGCTGATTGATCTGCAGGTTCAACTGAAGTTGGTCTTTCTCATAGTGGGCATTGTTCTGAGCATCTCGTTGAGCTCGTTGAATCCACCAAGTTTTCTGGTCCTCTATCTCACTTGTCGTCAGCGGACCAGATTCTTTAGTTACAGTGGTTGACTTGCAGTTGTGGATGAATCGTCGTACCCATGCACCGACTCTTAGTACTTTCCAAAGCTCGTGTTTTGATAGTAGGTGGTCGAAGTTGTCCTGTACTGGTATGGCAGCAGCAAAGACGTCTTTTGTGACCTTTGCTTCCACATTGGTTTCCGCTGAAGGCTCCAGCGTTTTCTCTTTTGGCCATTTCGTTTGGTCGGATAACCACTTTGGTCCACAGTGCCATAGCTCTGCATTGACGACGCTCCCCCCTCGACTTCCCAAGTCCGCGGGGTTCTCGGCGGTTGGTACGTGATGCCATTGGACATCCTGGTGTTGGTGAATTTTGTAGACACGGTTGGCTACAAATTGCCTGTAGTCTCCCTGGCCCTGTATCCAATACAGGGCTACGGTTGAATCCAACCAGCAGTGCACTTTTACCGGGTAGTTATCTAGCGCGGTACGTACGTTTGAGACGAGGTTCACGGCCATGTGACCTGCAACCAGTTCCAACCTTGGGATCGTCAGGTTGCGCTTGGCTAGTCGCGACTTGGCGCAGACAAGTCTTCGTGTCGTTCCATCTTCCTGCTTGACTACCGCGTAGATCGCTGTGCAGACGCCTTGAGAACTCGCGTCTCCAAAGGCGTGTAAGACTACTTCTTGGATCGGCTGCCGATGAGGGGCCACTGGACGTTGCACTGTAACGCAATCGGGAAGCGATGACCACCACTTTTCCCAACGCTTGTGTAAATGTTCTGGAAGTTCGGCATCCCAAGGAAGCTTGCTGTCGCAGATGTCGCGGAAAATCAGCTTTCCAGTGAGAGTTGTTGGCGAAGCCAGTCCCAACGGATCGTAGATTCGTGCTAATTTGGACAAGATTTCTCTTTTGGTGTACAGTGTTCCATCTTGAGGGAAGGAAACCTTGAGTGTGTCTTTCTTCTTGTCCCATGGCACACCTAACATCTTGTTTTCTGACGCACTTGTTCCGAGCTGTTGCTTGGCATACGATAGTTCATCATGACTTTGTTGATGGTCCTTATCGTGTTCTAATTCCTCAGCGTTTGAATGCCACTTGTGCAGTGTGAATGTAGCATCGTTGAATATCTCAGTTGCGGTTTGCTTCTTGATCTGTACTTCTTCGACTGTGACTCCCACTATTAATAGGTCGTGGACGTAGAGACCATCTCGTAGCTCCTTGCCAATCTCTGGATATCTCGCTTCCCATCTGTTGAGATGTTCGCTGACTACCCCTCCTAGCAGGAATGGCGATGACGTCAGGCCGAAGAGAGCTCGCGTGAATCGGTAGATTTCGATTCCAGAATGATTTGGTTTCCTCCAATGAAATCTGAGCGAGTCTCTTTCCTCTTCTTTAATTCTGATCTGGAGAAAAGCTTTCTGAATGTCGCCAGTTGCAGATATGGGGTAGAATCTTGTCTTTACAAGAACACTCCACAGGAGGTTTTGGAGCGGCGGCCCGGGATGTAAACAGTCATTGAGAGACGGCTTGTTGGCGCTCTCCCTCGCCGAAGCGTCGTACACGATCCGTAGCTTCGTGCTTTCCGCATTCTCTTTGATAACGCCTTTGTGAGGAATATAGAATTCCTTTCCTTTGGCGATTTGAGGGGCTGGTTCTACAATGCCTTCTTGGAGTTGCTCTTGTATGATAGCATCGTAATTCTCGTATTCTCCGCTTCGCTGCAGTTTCTTGATTAGATGCTCTAATCGCCTTCGACTTCCTGTCTCGTTGGTCGGCAGTGGCGGGTGGATTCCTTTCCATGGCAGGTTAGCTTCATACCATCCAGCATCGTTTCTTGTTAGTTGCTCTTTGAACTCTTGATAGACAATTCCTTGGTCATTTTCTGGCGCGTCTTGTAGCCCCAACACGTCGAGTGCACAGAGTTGCTCGTAGTCGGTACTGGTGGATTGGGTAATCAGGAGGGGGCTGAACGCTTCTTCTCGGCCCGGTGACATTAAGGTCCAACCCATAAGGGTTTTCTCTGCGACTGGTTGTCCTGGTTTTCCTACTCGTGGCGATGTCTTGGTTTTGATGAACGCATATTCGCTGGCTCCAAGCACGACATGGACAGGAAGTTGCGGTTTAGGATCGGTGTCGTTGATTTTCACGCCTTTCAGATGAGAATATTTACTAAGGATTTCTTCATATCTGGGGTTGTCTAAGTTCATAAGCTCTGGCTTGTGCACTTTTGACAGGTCAACATTCATGGAGAATTCACCGTCTGTTGATTTGATATTCGCGGAGTAAATTTCAACTTTCATGGTCGTAGCTCCGAGCATCATCTCTATGCGTTTCGTCTTCACTTCCTTCGGTTTCTTTCGCAAGGCTTCAATTAGCTTCGCCGAAGCGTACGAACTTCCGGATCCGGTGTCCAGCAAGGCTCGCGTTCGGATCCCATCCACTTCGATCTGCACGATGGGGTAAATTACTTCGTTGTCCTCGGTTCGATGAGCGGTCATGAAGTTTTCTTGTTGAGATTCTTTGCCAGACTCGCAGATAGACGTATGATGTCTTTTGGCGCAGGTTTGACACGTCGCGGTGCTTCTGCATTCTGCAGCTCGATGTGACGATCCTGTACAATTGTAGCACAGTCTGTTCTTGACCAACACTTTTCTACGCTCTTCTGGTGTCTTGACAACTGAACAGTCCGACGACTTGTGCTCCGTCGAATCACAATAACAACATACGCTTGATTTTTGTTGCCCTTTCTTTTGTCGCGTCTGGTATGATTTACCCGACCTTTCCCGTTTCCGGAATCCGTCGTCAAGTGGCTTTGTAGTGGTGTCAATTGGATTTCGCTCCACCCATCCCTTCAGGGCCTCGACTAGTTTGCCAAAGTCCCATTCTTTCCACTGAGGATCTGTTCGAACAAGATCTCCTCTAATGCCAGGTAGTTTGTTCAGGGTCATTCTCACGTATCCATTGACGTTGTTCAACTTCTTTAGCGTCTCCAGCGATTGTACACTATATCGTAGCTTCTCGAAGAACGGATGTATTTTGTTGGGTTGCGTGCCATTGATTGTTGGTAGGGCGACAATTTCTTCGACGTAGGCATTGATTATCTCACTGTCGTTTCCATACTTTTCCAAAAGTATTTCTTTAGCTTTTGCGTATCCCGCTTCAGTGAAAGGCAATCCGTCAATGCTTGCTCGAATATTCGATTCCAACAGTTCCTTCAAGTACGCAAATTTAGTCACTTCGCTGATGTTTTGGTTGTCTATCACGGCACGAAACTGATTCCAAAAACTAAGCCAATCGCTAAATGCGCCACTGAATTTCGTTATTGACAGTTTCGGCAATTTCGCAGCGATACCGTCGTTTGTTAGGTGTTCCTTTGGTTGTTCAGGATGGGCTTCGTCCAATAGCTGTTGATATTTCAGCTTCTGTTGTAATAATTTCTCTTCTTGTTCGATTTGGCGATCCCTCTCGTGTTTCTCATGCGTCTGTTGTAACTTAAACTGAGCGTGTTCGAATTCAAGTTGAGCTTTTCTCTTCTCAGATCTTTCGGTGATTTCTATCTCGCTGGTTACCTCTTTGACATGGCTATTTAGTCTTCGTACGTTGGCGTCTGCTTCGGTAATCACTAGCTCAATCGATTCGCCCCACTTCGTGACTTCTTCTTCTGTCTCGCCCTTGCTGAATTTGTATTCTATGTTTTCCTTCACTGCCGTGACGGCTTTGATCATGGTTGTTAGGGAAATTCGTTGTCTGTCTGAGACCTCTTCGTCATTTTTGGCCATTACAGCGTCCGTTTTGGCAAAGGTAAATGCTAGGACTTTTAGTTTCCCTTGTAACTGCGCGATTAGTTTCTCGACTTCGTCGTCCATCCCTTTGTCGGAGGTGCCAGGTATCGTGGATTCTCTGCCTCCCAGAATCTAGTTTCCACAATAAGTCGCAATAGAAAGATATACTTGCTATTTCTTAAGGATTTTATTCACGCACGCACGCTTGCTCTAAAACTTGTCAACTGTCTACCCAAAGAGGGTATCATATTACAATGTTTACAACAAAATTATATTATTCCTAGCCCTTATATTATTCCTAGTCCTTGACACTATGTCTATAATATGCCTTTAGTGCTTTACTCAAAGTTATTTGCTGTGCCGAAAATAATCGGACGCATTGGAACATACGATACTATGGATAGCATGTGGCGGCTTAACACCAACTATTTATAATGAATTGAAGTCTGAATTGAATCTCTTTAAGATTCACCTCACAGATAACGCAATGGAATAAAGCCCAAACTGGCCAAAACACTAGAGTAATAATAGCCATAAAGTACAAACGATCATTTATGGCTATATAATAATCAATATATAATAATCAATATATAATAATCAATATATAATAATCAATATATAATAATCAATATATAATAATCAATATATCAATATATAATAATCAATATATAATAATCAATATATAATAATCAATATATAATAATCAATATATAATAATCAATATATAATAATCAATATATAATCAATATATAATAATCAATATATAATAATCAATATATAATAATCAATATATAATAATCAATATATAATAATCAATATATAATAATCAATATATAATAATCAATATATAATAATCAATATATAATAATCAATATATAATAATCAATATATAATAATCAATATATAATAATCAATATATAATAATCAATATATAATAATCAATATATAATAATCAATATATAATAATCAATATATAATAATCAATATATAATAATCAATATATAATAATCAATATATAATAATCAATATATAATAATCAATATATAATAATCAATATATAATAATCAATATATAATAATCAATATATAATAATCAATATATAATAATCAATATATAATAATCAATATATAATAATCAATATATAATAATCAATATATAATAATCAATATATAATAATCAATATATAATAATCAATATATAATAATCAATATATAATAATCAATATATAATAATCAATATATAATAATCAATATATAATAATCAATATATAATAATCAATATATAATAATCAATATATAATAATCAATATATAATAATCAATATATAATAATCAATATATAATAATCAATATATAATAATCAATATATAATAATCAATATATAATAATCAATATATAATAATCAATATATAATAATCAATATATAATAATCAATATATAATAATCAATATATAATAATCAATATATAATAATCAATATATAATAATCAATATATAATAATCAATATATAATAATCAATATATAATAATCAATATATAATAATCAATATATAATAATCAATATATAATAATCAATATATAATAATCAATATATAATCAATATATAATAATCAATATATAATAATCAATATATAATAATCAATATATAATAATCAATATATAATAATCAATATATAATAATCAATAATATAATAATCAATATATAATAATCAATATATAATAATCAATATATAATAATCAATATATAATAATCAATATATAATAATCAATATATAATAATCAATATATAATAATCAATCAATATATAATAATCAATATATAATAATCAATATATAATAATCAATATATAATAATCAATATATATAATAAATATAATATAAATATAATAATCAATAATAATCAAATATAATAATATATAAAATATCAATATATAATAATCAATATAATAATCAATATATAATAATCAATATATAATAATCAATATATAATAATCATATAATATAATAATCAATATATAATAATCAATATATAATAATCAATATATAATAATCAATATATATAATATAATCAATATATAATAATTCAATATATATAATCAATATATAATAATCAATATATAATAATCAATATATAATAATCAATATATAATAAAATAATCAATATATAATAATCAATATATAATAATCAATATATAATAATCAATATATAATAATCAATATATAATAATCAATATATAATAATCAATATATAATAATCAATATATAATAATCAATATATAATAATCAATATATAATAATCAATATATAATAATCAATATATAATAATCAATATATAATAATCAATATATAATAATCAATATATAATAATCAATATATAATAATCAATATATAATAATCAATATATAATAATCAATATATAATAATCAATATATAATAATCAATATATAATAATCAATATATAATAATCAATATATAATAATCAATATATATATAATAATCAATATATAATAATCAATATATAATAATCAATATATAATAATCAATATATAATAATCAATATATAATAATCAATATATAATAATCAATATATAATAATCAATATATAATAATAATCAATATATAATAATCAATATATAATAATCAATATATAATAATCAATATATAATAATCAATATATAATAATCAATATATAATAATCAATATATAATAATCAATATATAATAATCAATATATAATAATCAATATATAATAATCAATATATAATAATCAATATATAATAATCAATATATAATAATCAATATATAATAATCAATATATAATAATCAATATATAATAATCAATATATAATAATCAATATATAATAATCAATATATAATAATCAATATATAATAATCAATATATAATAATCAATATATAATAATCAATATATAATAATCAATATATAATAATCAATATATAATAATCAATATATAATAATCAATATATAATAATCAATATATAATAATCAATATATAATCAATATATAATAATCAATATATAATAATCAATATATAATAATCAATATATAATAATCAATATATAATAATCAATATATAATAATGCTCGTTTTTGTCGTGCTGTGCGTGTCTGTTGTTTCTGAACCACGGTGCATTTTTGGTAGTGAAATATGAATTACCAAGTCCAGATTGTGAAAATATGATTCTTATAATGTATACCAACAAAAAAATTTGCTATCTATTTATAACAACACCGCTAGACTCACAACGGTGCCGGCCTACTTGGCCTGAACGTAATTATTAAGAAACAAACAGAGGACAAAAGACTTGGTATATAACAGGGAACTGGATATAGTTATCAATAGGAGCCTATAAGCCGCCACATGCTATCGTATGTTCCAAGTGGCCATCAGTGTACCATCAGTGCATTTGTCGTCAAACAAACGCGCGCTGTTACACGTCGAGAATTGTCGTTGCGTCCGATTATTCTCGACTGTTGTTTATTCTCGACTGTTGTGCTTCCCACATTGGGATATTATAACTACGTCGAAAAAGCGCCTGTCTATTTGCCACAGTCTACGACTACCCGTGCGGCGGCCAATATATCTAGTATTCTTGAGTCTTGACGACATTAGTGCGTGCTGCCGGCGGCCGCAGATGATAAACGGATAAACTTTACAAATTTGAGTTAGTGCGTATATATTTAACGTAGCTCTAAACCGTTGATCATACAAAATTGAAAGATTTCTTAATTTGCGGTTATATTTCTTAGTTTGTTATCTTACTATGAACAGTATATTGATCCCCCTGGACAAGTAACAGTTAGTATCCTCTGTAATATGTAATTTGAATAACCAGACTAAATTAGTATAAATTGGCGGTTCCAGGTTCCTGTATCGCTGTATCATGACTTAGTACTAGCCCTTTCCGCCGGGTATTTGTTAACTGTTATAACGTTAGATGAATCTCTAATAATCAATTTAATAAACAACGTGAGTGTAGTGTATTACACAAATATAAGTGCCGTTGCAGAAAGTTCCGATTTCTACCAAACCGATTTGGTTTGGGTTTAGCAATGTAATGTTTGATGTGGGCTACCGGGCGTATTCAAAGAGATAGTTAGTCTCCCAGTTAGGATTCGAGTTAGGATTCGAGTTAAAATTAAATTCAACGCGCGTTTCAATTTCAATTACAAGAAGTAGGCAACCTTTAAGGTAATGTGAAATTTGTGAGCAAGACAGGTATTAGGACAGTTATTAAGACAGATATTAGTATCTGAAAGTGTAATAGAAGTGTCGTATGAACTAACGGGGATGGCGGCTTGAGTGATTTGACAAATTACAATATAATGATTGTCAGAGTGAGGTGTCATAGCCGACCTTTCAAGCAACGTCGAAACCCTAGCGGAAACGTATCATTTTACCGCATTTACAGATATAGCAAAGATATAACGCGTTTATCAAGTATCATTTTGCATATTCACTCCTTTGTGTTTTGTAATGTCACCCGTGAAAAGTGGATACTGATAGAAAAATAAACTCCCAATGAGTATATTATTTTCGATACCAGTCTTTGACCTTCCCACCCACCCCATTAGGAAAGATTTATGGCAAAGATACTGCCGTAAAGTTCACCGGTTTTTAATGACGATAAGTTTGGATACCGCATATTCGTATTAAAATTCATTTGGTAAAGTTTAGTGTGATACCGAGTATAGTTTACGCCGCTGAGAAAAATCGTATGTCGACAGACATAAAAAATACGTCTTTACACAGAAAGATATGAAAGAAATCCTAACTCGAATCCTAACTCGAGTCCTAACTCGGGTTCTTGCTGTCCTCGTATTCAAAGATTTTGAGGGTAAGGTGAGATCGCGATGGGCTCCAGATGTTTGCGAGTTTGAGTAACTGTCGTGGGTTAAAAGTCGTGCGGAAAATATGCTAAAAAATTGGTTATAATGTAATATAAAATGTAATGTGATTAGTTTGTTCATGCATTAACTCTTACCGTCATATAAATGGATATTTGAAATGGTAAAGTCTATAAACCTTAACGGAAACTTATCATTTTACCGCATTTAATAAGCTTGGCCGGTTTATTGCGCGCGATGAGAGCATTGAAAACATCTGTCATCAGTGCCGTAACCCGAAGACATCAATGGAGCACTTAAATAAAGATTGTTTTTATTCATTTATCATACGCCGGCGAACCTATATAATATTAAGTTCGACGAACTGCCTGGGATGGAAACGTCGAGAGTGACTATTCAACCAATGTTTTATTGCATTAGTTTACCATGATGGTACTTTAATTTGTCTGTTTACACTTTTGAGCCTGCTGTGTAATTGCTATTTCTTTGTATAGACATAGACGTGAAGTCCAACATTGTTAAAAGATTGGAGTGCACCAAGTGATTTAGATCTGCTCAGTAAGTTACATACATGTTATATAAATTATTATTCTTTATTCTTTTATTTGCAATGGATATTTCTCGCCCCGGGAATGACGCCAACCTCGTACCCAGGGTCTCATCTCCGCTCGCCGCCCGCCCGGATTGAATAATTTGCATGTTAGGATACGGTGGCGTTTTTTGGAAGGTCGTCTTGCCATATTTCAATTAGATTGTCCCTGTGTGAAAGCCGATACTAACACCTTAACGCATAATCCGGTGATAAATATATCTTGTACATAGACACCATTTTTAATAACATGACATATATACATATATATATATATTTAATAGTGTTTTTAATAATGTATATACATATCATGTAAATTGGATCTGAAAAGCCCATATAGGGAGTATTCAATAAAGTTCAATTTCAACATAATTAGCTTTGCGGTCCGTGTCCCGCCGTAATATCGTCCCCCTGGGGCATGTCTTATGTCATTCGAAATAAAACTATTTCCACTCGTCAACAGCCAAGACGGCAATGTCGAAGCGACCAATAGTCACTGTTGTGACTCAACGATTGTAAAACATCTTTCTCCTAATGTGCATGGGTTTTGTTTTTAGTATGTTGTTAAATATAGCGTCACTTTATTAATGGTGACGTATTCAACATTTATCGTAAAAATACCCGCTCTGTTTTGTTGATAAATTATTGACTCCGCAGGCGGTCCGCGATTCACAGTCTTTCCTACATTATATGTGATTATATCGAACAAGTCTTCATCACCGCTTTTGACTGAGGCTGAGGCATTCACACCGCGTTTCCTACATTATATCGAACAAGAACAACAAGTCTTCATTTAATATATGTCCAGTGTCCTAACCACGCGATATTAAAAATCACGCGCAAGTCTTCACCGCTTTTGATCGACTGCGAACGAAACGACATTTATATTGTCACTGCGTTATCGTTTTCCATGAACAAGGTAAGGCGCTTTTACGACATTATATTTACATTACGTAGTGCTTTTTAATATAGGTAATATTTGGCATTAAATGTAAAATCTAAGCATTCACCGCGTTTGTTTCCTACACTTCACCGCGTTAATTCCTGAGGCTGAGGCATTCACACATTCCTGAGGCATTCGCACCGCGTTTCCTACATTATATCGAACAAGAACAAGTCTTCACCGCTTTTGACTGCGAACGAAACGACATTTATATTGTCACTGCGTTATCGTTTTTCATGATGGACAAGGCAAGGCGCTATTACGACACGCAGTGCTTATATATTTACTAATACGCAGTGCATCCAATATATACGCATTTAATATAGTCATATGTAATATATACGCATTTAATATAGTCATATGTAATATATACGCATTTAATATAGTCATATGTAATATATACGCATTTAATATAGTCATATGTAATATATACGCATTTAATATAGTCATATGTAATATATACGCATTTAATATAGTCATATATCCAGAACCTCGCAATATTAAAACCAAAGGTCGGGTCGTATAAGTCGGGAATGCTCAATTGCTCATGATCTTCGTGTTGTCGTCTGATCGAGTGCGTTATGGTTTTTGGCTTAACTGATCGAGACTGTGCGTTTTTGGCTTTTCGGAGAAGTTTTCGACAATCCTCAAAACGTCTTGTCTTTCTTAAACTTGTGTAGTTTACATTAAAGGTAAGTTGTATCTTTCTCGTTTTCAGGTATTTCTGTAGGTATTTATTTGATCATAAATTGATGTGCTTAGCTTCGCTCCTCAGACTGAGTAGCTATGTTTATACTGTCTGTGGCTGTTTTTGTTTTATATTTATTCGTCAAATTCAAATGTTGTACAGTATATCCATCTGTTTCATGTGAGGAAGTCAGTCTAAGTTAGGCGACAATGCTGGTAAACAGTGTATAGCAAAGTCATTGATCGTTAAATACATTACCGGTAAACATATTTATAATTGGAATTCGTCTGGCTTGAACAATATTTTGTTTCATGTGAATTGTTTGTATGGTTGCAATTAAAGGTTCAGTAAATAAAGATTTTTTGTTGTTAACTATGCTGCTGGCCCTTTGTTTATCTGAAAATGCATTTACAAACTTATTTTTTGGTTTAGAAATCAACTATGAATGTTGCTTGTTAACAATTGATTGTTTCAGTGTTCACAATGTCAGACAATTATTTCAAGATGGTCAAAAGCTCCCAAGTAATAATTTGTGCCAAGATTATGAACATCATTTAGATGATTTCAGCATTATAGAATGGTTCTTCTCTGCAGTAATTGTATTCAAGTTTCTGTGAAAAATGTTGTTGTTGACAGATGTTCCTAAATTGTATTATAAATGAGAAAACTTGTGTCTTAACCTATAGTGAATCATTAACCGATGAATTATCCATGACATGTAATAATGGAACCTATGTTTGTATTAAAAATGGATTTTACAAATGTATTAATTCTCTGCTGATTTAGTTAAATCTTCTGTTGGCTTACCAACAATAATAATGAAAAATAGTTTTTACACAACTGTCGTATCTATGCCATTCTCGAGTTACATTTACATACATTTCATGTAACTTGAGCTGTGACGTAACAAGATGGACACAGCATTACATAAAAACTCAAAATCAGGCATATCTTCGGATTGGTTTGACTAAACCGGCTCAAACCAAATACCAAATAAAATAAAATAATACCAAACCAAATAAACCAAAATAAACCAAACCATGCAGACTTACTGAGTCAACAAGACTCTGCATTGCGATTGTTGTTATTAGGTTCCCATGGTAACAGATTATGTTAGTATTACAGATTTGGATATTTCAGTTTTGGTCACGCGCATTTTGAGTTTTCCTAAGTAACCAGGCCTTATTCAAAATGGCAGCCAATATTGGGTTAAGGTTGAAAACTCGTTAGGCGTGGGGTTAGGGTTAGGATCTTTGTTGTTTTGGGGTTAGTGGTTATTTACATGGTTAAGTGACAAAATTCGGACGATTATATACTGGCGGCCATTTTGAATAAGGCCTGGTTACACAGGAAATTTCGAAAAACGAGACCAAAATATTTTCTGCATGCGGTACCCACATGTTCGCATTGCGGACCTATTTTTCATGATGGACAAAGCAAGGCGCTATTACGACAATCAGTGCTTATATATTTACTAATACGCAGTGATGTAATATATACGCATTTAATATAGTCATATGTCCAGTGTCCTAACCACGCGATATTAAAAATCACGCGCAAGTCTTCACCGCTTTTGATCGACTGTGAACGAAACGACATTTATATTGTCACTGCGTTATCGTTTTCCATCGACAAGGTAAGGCGCTATTATGACATTATATTTACATTACGTAGTGCTTTTTAATATAGTCTGATTGGTTAAATGTAAAATCTAAGCATTCACGGCGTTTGTTTCCTACACTTCACCGGCGTTAATTGCTGAGGCTGAGGCATTCACACCGTGTTTCCTACATTATATCGAATAAGAACAAGTCTTCACCGCTTTTGATTGAGGCTGAGGCATTCACACCGCGTTTCCTACATTATATAGAACATATCGAACAAGAACAAGTCTTCACCTGGAAAGTTTGCTCTGTGCGGGCCAGAACTAGCCCACACACCTGAAAGCTTTAATTGGCTATCTGGCTGTGCAATTTTTCTGGAATTATAAATTGACATGTTTAAATGTGACCAGTACGTGTTACAGTGTATGCTTTTCATACAGACCAGTCAGCAGTACTGTGATACACTTTGGAAGTCAATATGGAAGGTAACCATAAATGTTGCCCGCACCAAATGAACTTTTGCTGCACAAACACAATTCTCAGAGCATTACTTGCCCACGCAATTTGCAAAATTTCCAGTCTGGAACAAATGCAAATGATTTTCCAGAGAAAAATTGCAGAAACTGGTTGCTGTTCGATGCCATCTTTCTCCCCAATATCCTTTGCGGTCAGGTTTTATATTCCCCAGGACCAGACAGTCAACCAAATTCCGCACCCCTAGGAAGTCAGGACCAATGTTTGCCCATGGGGATGCTAACAGTAAGAACTGAATCATGCATTATATAAAGTGCTTCCAATTTACGCATTCCCAATTTACGCTAATGACATTTATATTTTGACTGTGTAAACATACCCAATTTACGCATTATATTCTTTGTGACTGACAACTTAACTTTTATAATTAATAGGAATCTGCAATGTCTTGGTCTCAACGTGGTAAAGGATCTTGTCCACAGTGTGGTGCGCAATACCATAGCCGCTACAAGCCTCCACAGTGCCCTGAATGTTGTTATGAGCTTGGCGGTTCATATGTTGCTAAAAAAACTCGTCCATTAGTGTCAAAGTGCACACATGTTGCACAGTCAGGAGAAGTGTCAATTTATTCTGCTAATACCACCAATAGTCATTAAAGATGGGAATTCATCGATATGCCACCATCACATTTGCAAACAAAATATAGCGATACTTTTCAACAGCCAGAAAGTAGACAACTTTAATTGCCAACATCTGAAAAGCCTTAAAGATTGCACCAGTCCACTGCACATTTTTAATGAGCTCACTAATGCTAGTTTGTATCTACTGTATGTGATGATAGCACAAGAGTGAATTTAAGTGAGGTTGCTGCTGCATGTATGGAAAATGGTTTACCAATTGCTGTTCATGTTTAGCCCACAATGTATTGTGTGTTTGGGAAAGCCACGACTAACAGCACTGCTGGTTACTGCCATGTCAGGGTGACCCACAAAGAGATGAGATGCTGCTCCAAAGACTGCAAGAGTACAATGGTGAGAGAAAAACAACAAAAATCACAGAGCATTTGCATTCATGTCCATATCCTGTTGTCACTGGACATTTTCAAGCAAATGGAAGAGAGTGGAGAATCCTGTTCTTCTTCGGCAGCATCAGGTTCTAGCAAAGTCTGTGAAGATAATGCCAATAACAATGAATCACGCAAGGCAACTATGGAACTAAAACTAAAGTGCACCATACCATATTTTATTCCTAAAGCTATAATACAGCAAGCTGGTAAAATTGATGCATCTCCATCAGGTGGCAAGAGGTTTTTCAACCACAAGATGAAAACTGTAAACTTTCCAGTGGTAAACTTGGCCCATCAAAGCCCCATCTAGGAACACGAGGGAGGTCCGTGCTAATCACCAACATGCATCCATTTAAAACTGTAAAGTTTTATGTGAAGATATGTGGTAACTGTTTGGCAATGCACCAGGTGTTTCCTATGACCAGGTAAGGAGAACATTTTTGTGTTGACCTACCAGCCCTGAATCCTTAGTATACTTATACAAATTTTGGTGCACATGTATTGATTGTGAATGATCTTTGTAGCATTTGCCATACCGTAAATCATTACCATTCTATATGAAACTGAAAGAATTTGTTGAATTTATACCAATAATCATTACTAACCTTTCTTTCACTTAAATTAGTAGTATAGAAAGTGGGGATCCTAGCGCATTTTTCCATTTTTCATGTCTCAACTTTTTTCTCTGGTGAACGCAGCACTTTTTCCGTTTTTGGATTCCACATATAATTTTCAAGCAAATATGTGGAACCAAAAAACGGAAAAAGTGCTGCGTTCTCCAGAGGAGTTGAGACATTCAAATGGAAAAAGTTCGCTATTATCCCCACTTTCGAGACTACTAATAGACGATATGTCACATGGTTTGGAGCCTATGAGACATGTCTCAGCTAGTAGGCTACAGAGTGAGGTGTCTGGACGTGTTGCTAGACGTGGTGCTGCTGTGGGTGGGGGTGTCGCTAGATGTGATGCTTCTGCTAGTGCTGATATACGTAACCCTGCTGTGAGTATTGACGTTAGCACTTTTTAGGGGATTCCCCATTATTACTCACACGTCATAGGTGAGGGGACATCGGATTATGCCATAATCCATTATCCTCGATGTCCCTTGTACGCGCGGGTTAGTGTGATGGACTGGGAAAGTAAGTCCAACGCATGATTCAAACACACGCCCCCTTAGTGTTCCGAAACGCAACGCTCAACCCCGCGAGCTACCATGCCCATGGTAAGTTATACACTCATTTTATAGTATTTAAGCGATTAGAATTTGGTCGACGTATGTGAGACAGCTTCCTAATAATATTTAACATTAGTCAATTCGGTTAACAAGTGTCACGACGCTATATTATGTCTTTCTAGCGATATTAGTACGATTGACATGATGAGATTTGACGCCCAACGAATAGAGTTGTATACATAGTTAAAATATCATTTTAACGATGTATATATTAGTGATTCACACTAGTTATTCACTAACGACTCACAAACAAGTGGTGTGACGGAGCTTGTTTGTCTGATACAAAATGTTGCTAGTTAAACTTTTCGTTACCAACCAAAATCGTTTAATGTCTTTAGGATGAATACTAGCGCTAACTATCGCTTCCGTGTTGTGTTGGATATATAATATCTCACTTCAACTCGCTTCCGCTTATGTTGTAATTAGTTTTCTTCGTTTGGGGGTTCCCCCTCGGGGATTTCCCCTCTAGCCATATGGCTAAATACGTGTTTACTAGTTGTCAGTCCACCTGATAACAACCCTAAACAAGGGAGGTAGGGGGATATGTATGATATAAACTTCTCTACATCTCTTTTTAATAACTGGTCAGTAATCAACTCGTTTTCGAGCTTTTCAGGTGACTCAATAGCGTTGAACCCTCCTAACGCGTGGGCGAACTTGCTTATTAACTCTTTCCCTACGGCTGAAAAACATCAAAAATTGAACGACCACGTTGTTCTATTGATATCTCTTGAAATAACCATAACTGTTGCGAAAGCTATACATTTTCTGGAAGCCCAATAAACCGGCTTTTACTTGTTCTTTTAAATTTCCCGAACAAAACACATTATGTTAATATAAATTAGCATTAATTATCATAAATCAGGTTGAAAAATTTACATTTTTCCAGAAAAGGCCATCTTGCACGCCCGCATAGCATCTTGAAAACTCAAAAGGCCACCAATCGCAGAGTTGTTTATGAAATCAAATCAAACTTGGCGTGTGCGTGGATTTCATGTTCCTGGCGCTTGTCGAATTTCAATTTTTAATCTTGCGTTACCGTGTGCCGTGTTTTTCGATTGACGACTTTGCGGGTCATCAACGACCCATTTTAACTGCGCCCGTAATGAAAGAGTTAAAAGATCACAGAGGAACACGTTCGCTTTCTCCATTCTTTTTACCTCCCATTCTTCATAGATCTTATTGATAACTTTAGCTGAGGCCTTTTTAAGATAAGCGACGGATTGATCTATCTTACCATCCTCTGAGAGTCTTCTTAGTTCGTTTCGTTTCTTGTCTACGTCAGTTTGCGGAGTGTCGTCAACTTGTGGTGTGTCGATTTGTGGTTCATCGATCACTTCGGTCAAGTGTTCTGCTTCTCGTATATCTTCAATGAGTTCGTCAATTGTCTCAAGATTTTTTGTCCTGCGTTTTGGCATGTCCTATACTATACGATATGTTTTGTTTTTGCGGAATAACTATTTCGTATGAGTATGGTATGGATGCCTTATAAGTATCTCCAATCTTACGTGTTCGTTGTCTCTCAACTGTTTTGTTTTTGCGGAATAACTATTTCGTACGAGTATGGATGCCTTATAAGTATCTCCAATCTTACGTATTCGTTGTCTCTCAACTGTTTTGTTTTCGCTGAATAACTAATTCGTATGAGTATGGGTGTCTTAGAAGTATCTCCAATCTTGCGTACTCATTGTCTTTCAACTGTTTTATTATTTTCTGAATTTCCACTTTATCGACTCCGTTAAGATAATCGTCTGCAATGGTTTTCATATCGTTTCTATTAGGGTTGTAGAATGTTACTAACTTTGAGATGTTCTCACGATATGGTTTACTAATTGAGGTTAGTTGTTGTGTTATGACTATTGTGGATAGGTTGTAGTGTCTAGCGCTAAAGGCTAGTTTAACTAGTTCGCTTGTTCTGTTTTTAACGTCCTGCCCACTAGCACAATCGTCTAATATTATTAATGAATTGGTGCCTTTATAAATATCAGTCACATATTTAAGAACTACGTCGACCTTATCTTGCTCACACTGAATAGCGATAAAGTTTGGGTCTCTCAAGTATTTCCACTCTGTGTACGTTTTGTTCCATTCAAATGTTGGACATATAAGAATGATATACTTGAAGTGATTCGTATATTCTTTCTCTATCATATCCAATAGGTAGTGTGTTTTACCACAAGCTGTCATACCAACAATTAGCATGTTAAAAGGCGTTTTCATATAGAATACTATATGTTTTAGTATTGGATTGATTGTAGATCGTTGTTGATAAGGTTTACGAGTCCGTCGGAGAGTATGAATATTCTACACATGACGTTCGCTGTTGTGACTTTTTTAATGATTCCCATCAGTATTCCTGACTGAGTATTCACGATCTTTTTTCCAGTGGCGACTTTCGCGTTATCTTCGATAGATCTAAGGTCAACAACCAAAGCGAAACCGTCTTTGTAAAACTTTTAGACAGTCATGTGCTGGTCATAGTCTAGTTTTCGTCCGAATAGTCGTTTCGCTTCTACCCATAGTCTTGATTTTGGTATTCCTTGACTGTAGACCATGTTCGGCACACCTTCTATGGTGAGTTTGACTGACTCTATATTTGGGTAGACGAACTCCTCGCTGTCAGTTCTTGTTTTATTTGTGAAGAGTAAAACGACAGATTTCATCGATTTTCTCGGCAGATTAATATTCTCATTCACGAGTGTGATTCCTTTATCCCACTCCACAGTCTTCATTAGTGTGATGTGTTCATATGACAGAGATCTACCGGATGCGTATAGAGACGATACTTCATCAGCAATCTCTTGACTCTCGATAGTTTCGTACTCCAGTTCAAGGTTCTCTAACGTATAACCAGTCACAGCTGATCCAGATTGAGCCACCATAATATCGGTTGCTTTGGGGGAGTGTGATTATGTACCTGAAATTGTTGTTCATATTATACGGTGCGTATAAACCGTGATCTTCTAGAATCTTGTCAAGTTGAACCTTTTGTTTGGTGCCATGAATAGAGAACATCAGACCATCGCTAACTTTTTGTACGTTTCCACTGGCCGCGCCGCTGTCATCCTTCGAGATTAACTTTCGAAGGTTCTCGTTTGCTAGGCCATATTCAACCATAGCCGTTCGTTCTGTTTTAGATCTCCATAAATCTTTGTACGTACCGATAACACTTTCACCACAGTTGTCGTACACAGTCTCACCTGCTAATTTTATCACCAGTTTTTCAGAGAGTAGTCTCGAGAGGTTATTAAGAAACCATGATTTCACGTTCGCACTTTTGAAGTCGAATAGAAGATGGAAACTGGAGGGTACCAAACAAGTGTTACCCTTTGTTCTTGGGATATCAATGTATAACTCCTCCTCTGGATTGGCTTTGTTGGGGTTTAGCGTTACAACATGACGGGTTCTTGTGCCTTTGATAGCAGATATTTCACGACGTCTATATCCAGGAAGCAACTCTTTTTCACTAGTATTCATACTATATATTATAACACATGTTATATTTCCTCTGTTTGTACTGATCGTAGACGAACCAAGCTAGTGCTATTGCTAGGATCCATAAATTAGACGCTAACCAAGATATACCTTTAGCTCCCCACTTTAGCACAGTCGCCACCATGTTTAGTAGTCCAGCCAGTAGAGGACCAGCCTTTGTGGCTAGGTTAGCTATGGCTTTTCCTAATTTTCCAAGTGCTTGGCCACCTTTGAAGACAACACTTCTAGCGGATATTATAATCGTGGTGATAAAAGAGGCTATGGTTGTTCCCAAAGCCGAGGCGCCTAACCAATTTTTCTTAAACCACTCCTTTATTTTTTGTAACCGATTGACGTCCTCTTCTTGTTTCTCTCTAACAGTCTCAAGTTCTATTTGTCTTAAGGTTATGTCCCTAGCTGTCTCGAGTCCAATTGCTCTCTCATGTAGTTCTATATACTCTTCGTTTTCCTCAGTGGAGAGACCCTCTTGTGTGTCTTTTCTATTGAGCTCTGTTATTCTTTCCCTTATTTTGTCTGCTTCTTCTTGAAAGTAGTCGGCTTGTATTCTTAGAAATTGTGGTCTAGTGGTTGGATCAATTGTTTCGCTTGGGTTTGTGACGCCTCGTAGAGCACGACTTTGTTCGTCGGTTAGACCTTTGATTGAATAATTAGCATAAACTCCATATGGACTAATTTCTTTGTCATCTCTTTTGGCGAAAATACAAATTGACCTGCAAAAATTATATGAAACTCTGCTAGTCGGTTCACGCCCTTGTCATGGTTTCACGCAAGTTCCTGGCCATACTGGTGGTTTTTACCACATTGTGTGTCGTCATGGGGTTTGTATTTTTGTGTTTGTTTGAGTATGTGCTGCTGAGAAAGCTAATTAATAAAAGAAAATTATGTTAAATATGTGTAGTTATTTTCTGTTTAGTTTACAGTACTTTATTTTAGAGGCAAGCATGTTGCACTTGTTTTGCTTGTGCTTCACAATTGCATTGAATATCTCCTGCCTTTTTTTGTAATGGTGTTTTTAAGCAGTATGAACCTGATTAGTGATCCTGCTTCTACCACAGTTGTCAATCAGGTCAAATTCCAACAATTACAACTTGCGTATCCATTAATTTGTTATTATTGTATGGGTTGCTATTAACTGTCCCTTACAGGTGAAACTAGTCATCAATTAAGGCACTAGGAAGCAATTCACTTTATATTAGAAAGTACTAGTTTTTTTAAGACATGTAGTATTGTGTTACCTTTATAAGACATTGTTGTCTTCTGAATTTCACACTATTTTCACATAATTTCACATTGTGCTCATTTGTATTTCCATTGTTATTGCGACTTTTAGGTTACAGCAGCATCCAAGTTCCTGTTTTTGCAGGAGTCAGTGCGAGATGCTGCAGATCTGTATCTCTCATTTAAGCACACTCCAATAGTTTTCCTGTTTGATACGGCATGTGGGTTTGTACGCCACATGGAGTGTCGTGCGAAAGAAGTGAGCCAGCAACTGTGGGGGACATTTAGAGGGTGCTTTGAAGAACCATCACTGGACAAACTGCCTTCTACGGTATGTTCATTTATTAGATTTTAGAACAATCATACAGTTTGCTATCTGGGTTCTTACTTAGAAATGCCAGTATTTGTTATGAAAACTCTTGGCAATGCACCATTTCTTAGCTTTTATATATTGTAACACACTCTAATTTGATATTACTTGTACATGTATTCTATACTGTAATTATGATGCTTGATAACACCTTTTTAGGGAATGGATCACAACAGCAGAATATAGAGACTGATAAAGAAATGGTCCATTCAGATGATGCTTTGGTGCACCCGTTAACTGGAACATCCCAGAGATATGCTTTAGGGGATAGATTTCACACTTCAAGCAATCCCACAAGTCCCCATTATGCCTGTATATTATTGTATCATGTATCATATATATTATCATGTATCATGTATCATAGTTAATCGAGATATGGTCTGGAAACTCGGCAAACTTCAAAGCGACTATAAAGAGCTACGTTTTGATGTTGAACCGTACTTGCACCGTGCACATCCTTTGTTTTAGGTTTATTAATATTTAAACAACACGGTTGAGCGATTAAACCCAAACGATTCTATTGGATGATTGCTTCATTATACTAAAATACAATAGGTTCAGTGACCGTACACGCACAACATTGCATAAAGACGAACAAAAAGATTGAACAAAGACTTTAGCTGAGTTTTTCAGACCATATCTCGATTGACTATGTATATATATATATTATTATTATCATTTGTCAGACTTACAGTTACAACTCACGGGCACATTTTCTCATTTTCTGAAGCCAGAATATCGGTTATCGGTATCGGCAAATATCGGCAGTAAAATATCAGTTATCGGAATATCGGTAAATTCCTATATCGGTGCATCTGTATTAAAATCGTGATGCAGCCATGCTATTATTTTCCCAATAATTTTATAATTTTCCCAGTTTGTTACGCTTGCTATATGCACTCCCATACTTACTAGGCCCCTTTTGTTCCGCCATTTTGAATTTCGCGACCATCTTGCCCGCAGCCCCTTTCAAATGGTCCTGGGTCTTGCCTAGTTCGGATCCTTGCAATTGAGGATCGTGGCGAAATCACATGTCCAAACTAAATCCTAATACCTAATCTAACCCTAATCATAACCCTAACTGCAGTCTTCAACTAACTGTGAACCATATGGCCGTGGGGACGAGGTTGCATGTAACCAATCACAGAGCTTCTTTTGAGCACTGCGAGCTGACTCAACGGCAGTTCGTCTTGGCATATTTCAATTAGATTGTCCCTGTGTGAAAGCCGATACTAACACCTTCGCATAATACGGTGACAACATAATTAGCTTTGGTGCGGTCCGCACGTGTGAGTAATTGCATTTCGAGATAATAATAATAATAATGGTTTATTAACATAATCTCGCACACAAGTGTGAATTACATTGTTTACATACAGTAGTAACAAAGTTAAAAATTTACTATGAGAAGTGCGTTAGGCTATATATTTACAAATTGATATATCCAAGTATAATGTTCATACATTCTAATTAATTGTTAAATGTTTTGTAAAAATTTAAACTATTTAGTAGTAGCTAAAACTAACATGCATATGCTATAAAGGTAAAAATCTTTGACAATTAAATTATACTGTATAGGCCATTGCTGGAAAAAAGCTCTTTTTATATCTATCAGTTCGACATTTAGGTAAGTTAAAACTTATAGAGTTATTTCGGAGGTTATGTGAATGGCATTCTTGACGTAATGGAGGCAAGAGGTGATGAAGACGCGAATCCGGCTTTCTAATATTCTTTAACACCTTCAAACAGAGTTTGATTCTCCTGTCATCCAGTCGGCTACACTTGGCGGCCACGATTGCTTCGCGATAATGTAAGCCAGGGAACAAAATACGCATGGCGCGCTTCTGTATCATTTCTATTTTGTCACGAAGATATCCCGGGATGTTGTTAGCCCATGTAACACAACAATATTCTAGCACTGACCGTACAAGCGCAAGATAGATGTAAATCAAATCGTTGGGTGGGACTCCAGCACGTTTAAGTATACAAATGATCTCATTAATGTTATCATTCCACTTTATATTATCCGTAATGATAAGCCCAAGTACCTTGCAAGAGGAATCCCATTGATGAACAGTGGTGCAACATCTGGCTTCGTCTTTAGTGCACAAACTAACATCTCCTTACACTTTTTCGGGTTAAGATTCATATTATTGTCATTAGACCAAGCTGAGATTGTGTCGAGATCAGACTGCAAAACGGAGGAGGTGTCAGCGTCAATAACTTCAGATAGTGTTATATCATCCACGTATTTCCAATGGTTTGCTTTTAAGGGAGACTTCAAAGCAAGATCATTGATCATTATTACGAAAAGGATTGGCGGTGATTTCCCAATTCGATAGAGTGGAACCAAGTTTGACGGCCTGACGCCTGTTGCTGATAAAGCTGCAGATCCAAAGAATTAACGATCTTCTAACACCTAGATCTATCAATTTTCTAACCAGAATATTGTGGTCGATGTGGTCAAAGGCCTTACTGAAGTCCAAGTAGCAAACTCTGAGATATTTCGCTGGCTGATCTAAGGAGGAGAGCCAGTTCTCAAGCATATCTAAGAGACAGTATGTAGTAGACGAGCCTTTTAGGGAGCCAAACTGCTGTGGATCTATCTCGTGTTGAACATCTTCGATTAACCACTTCAAAGCAAAATCTTCTTGAATCTTTGATACGCATGGTGTGAGTGCTATTGGCCTGAGATCTCCATCCCCAGTGACCGGAGTAACTTTAGCGATTGGAGTTATATAAGAGTCCTTCCACAGTGTTGGAAAGGAACCTGATGAAAAGGAGGCGTTAAATATATCCGTCAGTGGTGTGGCAAGCTCCTGGGCAAACTCTTTCCAAATACTTAAATAATGAAAGGACTTAGAGCTAACATTTTCTTACATACCTCTGATGATCTAATTAGAGGAAGTTCACATTTGGCTGGGAGAAAGGCTGGTAGTGTGCTAGTGTCTAAGCGAGAGAGATCGGACGTCACGGAAATGTAAAATTTGTTAAGTCTTGCAGCCAAGTTGGCCCCAGATAAGACGTTACCAGCCTCGTCCTCGTAGCTAATCGATGTTGTACAATTTAATCTGCCTGAAATTGTGTTGACAATGTTCCACCATTTGCGTGGGTTGCTAGTTCGGAGATGTTGCACTTTTTCCCGATAGAAGTCCTTCTTTCTTTGACTGATAGCATTACGCACCTTGTTTCTCAGATGCCTCCATTGCTCGCCTGCACAGCCTGAATGGTAGGCCCGTTGCCTGTCTAGGATTAATTGCTTAGTCGATGATGTCATCCAGGGTTTATCGGTGTTGTGAATTCTAACGGACTTTGTAGGAAAGTAGAGATCGATGGCTGTCATAAGATCTGATGTGAAGGACTCAGAGAACGTTCGCAAAGAACGTTTCTTAACTGCAAGCGCTTCTGTAGAACTACGTTGACTGCTCGTCGCTATTGGTGGATTCCAGCTAATAATATTATGGTCGGAGGACCCTAAAGGCGCATTAGATTCTGGTCTGCTATAAAGGTGGCTAAAATTAGTAACTATACTGGCCTCTAGTTACGAGGTTAGATCCGAGATGCTAAGTTTATTGAAATCGCCAAAATTGCTACACCGCAATCCGGATGAGAATTGCGAACTATATCAACGGTGTCCACCAAATACTGAATGAGATCTTTTTGTTCCTGGGCAGATTTATCTGGGGGATTGTAGACTACACCGATGATAATACCAGATAAAGGGCGTGCCAGGCGATGAGGGCGGAGCCAAATCCACATACATTCGTAAAGAGGGCTTTCCAAATTAGATCTACGTTTACAAGGAATTATGCGAGAGACATATACACACACACCACCCACGGGCACATGGTCTATCTCTTCGATGCAGTGAGAATCCTGCGATATTAATTGGGCCACTATCGTACTTGTTATTCAGCCAGGTCTCAGTGATAGCCGCGACATCTGTAGACATCGTTTCCATGGTAACTGCTAGTTCGTCTACTTTTGATGGAAGAGAGCGCGCATTGCAGAGTAGAAAACGTGGTAATTGAGATGTCTTACTAGTCGAATTCAAGCACTTTGACTTAGGAATATTGATAAGAGTTTGCCGGAGCGTGGTAGGACTTAAAACAAGTTGCATCTTGGTTATTTAGTACGGTCGCTGATACCCTAGTAAGTGGGGCAGATCGGAACCGCGATGTCCATCAATGGTTGAAAGTACGGTGTATGCGATGTTCGTACAATTTGATACTGTGCGAGATCTAGAATGTGTACTTAGTTTAGAGGATCGATTGGTAATTCGAACTGGAATACTACAGGTATGTCGAGCTCTACCTTGAGACACACTGCAAACGCGTGAGTTCTCCCCGCCTGAAAGCGTATAACTTCCTTATGCATCTCATCAGTATTCCATGCATTACGAAATGAATCGCCAATTCTTACATTTGAAGGTATTCCAACACTTCGATTAGAATTTCCAGAAGCAGGATGTCCTTTGTGTGTTTTGGTCCCGTGAGACGAAACTGCACTTGGGATAACTCGATTTGGATACTGCGACAATAAAAGTGCCGCACGGGGTTTAGATTGAGATATGGCCAAGCATTCGACTGAATTTTCTTTTGAGTAAACAGATACGTCGGTTTTGAGATAGTTCTTCCTGGTACGAGTGTCTGTTTGATCAACCATAGCTGCTTTTTCAGAACCGAGGATCTGTTCTTAGGTCTTGGGTTTATATTCGGAACATTACCTTCATGTTGCTCTCGGCTAATCTTGTTAGTCTTGTTAGACATCTGCGGAGCTTTTTTCTTAGTATGTATCCAAGGGTTTTCTTCCAAACTGCGTTGATTTCTATCGTTTGCATAAACAGTATTGTCTTGCATTATTAGCTTATTTGCAAGTCTAAGAGAAACAATCTAAGAGATTGTTGAGGTTAAGGCCGGGTTTAGACGTCGAAGTTCCGCGACCTATTTTATTCGACGGAAATGCGACGTCTAAACTGATTTTAATCGCACGTCACGTTTAATTCGACGCTGTCGAATTACGAGCGCTCCGTCGCGTTATTCGACGGAAATGCGACGTTGATTCGTTGCATAAAATGCATAAATTAGTATAATTCATTTTTCTATCCCTCATCCTATAAAACCACATTTCATACCGCTACATGACTATGGAAGAGCAAGTTTAGCAATTATATAGCCACTGCTACATGACATTCGAAGAGCAATTTTTGCAAGATTATTGCACGGGCCAACTCATAAAAACAACCGCTACATATGACTGTAGATGAGCAATTTTAGCAATTATATAACCACCGCTACTGCGCTACATGACTATCGAAGAGGAATTCGGTTAAGTGTACCTTTATTGACTGTGCTTTCAACGATGTTGATAAATGTGCTGCAAATGTCATTAACGCGCAATCGCTTGCTCGGAGGCAGGAGGTGGTTTTGGATTTTTGATGTCCTGAATCTGTAATCGTGGCAAACTGGGGACGGTGATTAAAATAATGTGCGCACTTTCTTGAATAATAGGGGAATCTTCCTGACCCTAACCTGACTACTCCCTTGATGATCCCCTCTGGGGTATCCATTCCTACACACTTTCACATGTTATTGTTATCAACACACGATTTTCCTTTTCTAATGCACTTTTCTCTCTTTGTAAATATATATTCTTACCTTGTCAATAATTGATTACGATATACTTCCTATTCACTACTTCACTATTTGAAATCAACCATTTTCCTTGTACTCTCTGTTTAACATTTATAACACGAACATTTAAAATTAAATCCACCTTAATATTGTATTATATCCCTCAATATCCCACAGGAACACGTACTTAGACCGGTAACTAATGACGCGCCTCACAATTAAACAAACAAACGCCCTTACACCCACGAATAGAATTACTATCCTCTCCAATAATATGGCATGATGAGATGGAATTCCATGATCCCACAACACGTTTGGTAAGCAGTCACTTTACTTTCCTTATACATATATATTTTGTTATAACCGCGCGCATTATTATTTGCCTTCCAACGCAAAAAACATCACCTGCAACCCCAAATCCCTGCTGCAGCGCATCTACTCTTTCCATATATTTTATTCATAATTCTTATTCAATTTACACTGCATATCCGGCCCGTCGTTATATTATACGCATTATACCCGTCGACTAAATGCGCACATTTTAATGTTAGCCACGATTACAGATCCAGGACATCAAGGTGGTTCTCATTACCTATCCAAAACCAAAAATGACTAAATTTACGCTAGTTTTTGCTCATATTAATATCTACGGCATTATTTAGGCTAAATTTTCATATTTTTAGCTTATTTTGACAAATTAAAAATGGTCGAAAATCGTCAAATGTTAAGGTTAACCCCTTTACTTTTTGGCCAAATTTGGCCATTTTTGCCAATTTTTTGGATGTCAAAAAATGACTAAATTTACGCTAGTTTTTGCTCAGATTAATACCTAAGGCATTATTTAGGCTATATTTTCATATTTTAAGCTTATTTTGACAAATTAAAAATGGTCGAAAATCGTCAAATGTTAAGGTTAACCCCTTTACTTTTTGGCCAAATTTCGCCATTTTTGCCAATTTTTTGGATGTCAAAAAATGACTAAATTTACGCTAGTTTCTGCTCATTAATATCTAAGGCATTATTTAGGCTATATTTTCATATTTTCAGCTTATTTTGACAAGTTAAAAATGGTCAAAAATCGTCAAAAAGTTAAGGTTAACCCCTTTCCTTTTTGTCCAAATTTGTCCATTTTTGCAAAGTTTTGACGATTTTCGACTTTTCGAAATAAGCTTAAAATATGAAAATATAACTAAATAATGCCTTAGATATTAATCTGAGCAGAAACTAGCGTAAATTTAGTCATTTTTTGACATCCAAAAAATTGGCAAAAATGGCCAAATTTGGCCAAAAAGTAAAGGGGTTAACCTTAACTTTTTGACGATTTTAGACCATTTTTAACTTGCCAAAATAAGCTTACAATATGAAAATATAGCCTAAATAATGCCTTAGGTATTAATCTGAGCAGAAACTAGCGTAAATTTACTCATTTTTTGACATCCAAAAAATTGGCAAAAATGGCCAAATTTGGCCAAAAAGTAAAGGGGTTAACCTTAACTTTTTGACGATTTTCGACCAGTTTTAACTTGTCAAAATAAGCCTAAAATATGAAAATATAGCCTAAATAATGCCTTAGGTATTAATCTGAGCAGAAACTAGCGTACATTTAGTCATTTTTTGACATCCAAAAAATTGGCAAAAATGGCCAAATTTGGCCAAAAAGTAAAGGGGTTAAAGGACATTGGCAACGAAAATTTTTGTTGCTTTATTTGAAAGAGCATGAAAAAATAAGCCGATTGGCCGTTTAGTGTTCTACGCTATCTCTTCTAGTTGCGAAGTTATACGCAAAAATTTGCAAAATATAAATTGCTGATTCAGCACAACGTGTGACGTCATTGGATGGGTAAGTATGTTTATTGAATACATAACTGAAGCATAGCTCAGTTATGAGCTCAAATCAAATGAAATTTTGCACAAAGATAGTACATGATGAGATGCATTGAAAAAACACTTCTAATTTTGTTGTCAAGGTAACACTGTCGTTCCCAGGCCCCTTAAACGGATTTTTTATAACTAGTTACATTTATCTATGGGAGTCATTTTCGAATTATTATCATGCAAGTAAACTTCAGGCATGCATAGGTGTATTGTACACACACTTCTGATATTATGTTATCCTAATCAGTACCAAGAATAAAGCTGTTTTATAAAATTCGTGCAAGGGGCCTGGGAACGACAGTGTTACCTTGGCAACAAAATTTGAAGTGTGTTTCAATGCATCTCATCATGTACTATCTGTATGCAAAATTTCATTTGACTTGAGCTCATAATAACTGAGCTTGCTTCAGTTATGTATTCAATAAACATACTTACCCATCCAATGACGTCACACGTTGTGCTGAATCAGCAATTTATATTTTGCAAATTTTTGCGTATAACTTCGCAACTAGAAGAGATAGCGTAGAACAGTAAACGGCCAATCGGCTTATTTTTTCATGCTCTTTCAAATAAAGCAACAAAAATTTTCGTTGCCAATGTCCTTTAACCTTAACTTTTTGACGATTTTCGACCATTTTTAACTTGTCAAAATAAGCTTAAAATATGAAAATATAGCCTAAATAATGCCTTAGGTATTAATCTGAGCAGAAACTAGCGTAAATTTACTCATTTTTTGACATCCAAAAAATTGGCAAAAATGGCCAAATTTGGCCAAAAAGTAAAGGGGTTAACCTTAACTTTTTGACGATTTTCGACCATTTTTAACTTGTCAAAATAAGCTTAAAATATGAAAATATAGCCTAAATAATGCCTTAGGTATTAATCTGAGCAGAAACTAGCGTAAATTTACTCATTTTTTGACATCCAAAAAATTGCCAAAAATGGCCAAATTTGGCCAAAAAGTAAAGGGGTTAACCTTAACTTTTTGACGATTTTCGACCAGTTTTAACTTGTCAAAATAAGCTTAAAATATGAAAATATAGCCTAAATAATGCCTTAGGTATTAATCTGAGCAGAAACTAGGGTAAATTTACTCATTTTTTGACATCCAAAAAATTGGCAAAAATGGCCAAATTTGGCCAAAAAGTAAAGGGGTTAACCTTAACTTTTTGACGATTTTCGACCATTTTTAACTTGTCAAAATAAGCTTAAAATATGAAAATATAGCCTAAATAATGCCTTAGGTATTAATCTGAGCAGAAACTAGCGTAAATTTACTCATTTTTTGACATCCAAAAAATTGGCAAAAATGGCCAAATTTGGCCAAAAAGTAAAGGGGTTAACCTTAACTTTTTGACGATTTTCGACCATTTTTAACTTGTCAAAATAAGCTTAAAATATGAAAATATAGCCTAAATAATGCCTTAGGTATTAATCTGAGCAGAAACTAGCGTAAATTTACTCATTTTTTGACATCCAAAAAATTGCCAAAAATGGCCAAATTTGGCCAAAAAGTAAAGGGGTTAACCTTAACTTTTTGACGATTTTCGACCAGTTTTAACTTGTCAAAATAAGCTTAAAATATGAAAATATAGCCTAAATAATGCCTTAGGTATTAATCTGAGCAGAAACTAGGGTAAATTTACTCATTTTTTGACATCCAAAAAATTGGCAAAAATGGCCAAATTTGGCCAAAAAGTAAAGGGGTTAACCTTAACTTTTTGACGATTTTCGACCATTTTTAACTTGTCAAAATAAGCTTAAAATATGAAAATATAGCCTAAATAATGCCTTAGGTATTAATCTGAGCAGAAACTAGCGTAAATTTACTCATTTTTTGACATCCAAAAAATTGGCAAAAATGGCCAAATTTGGCCAAAAAGTAAAGGGGTTAACCTTAACTTTTTGACGATTTTCGACCATTTTTAACTTGTCAAAATAAGCTTAAAATATGAAAATATAGCCTAAATAATGCCTTAGGTATTAATCTGAGCAGAAACTAGCGTAAATTTACTCATTTTTTGACATCCAAAAAATTGCCAAAAATGGCCAAATTTGGCCAAAAAGTAAAGGGGTTAACCTTAACTTTTTGACGATTTTCGACCATTTTTAACTTGGCAAAATAAGCTTAAAATATGAAAATATAGCCTAAATAATGCCTTAGGTATTAATCTGAGCAGAAACTAGGGTAAATTTACTCATTTTTTGACATCCAAAAAATTGGCAAAAATGGCCAAATTTGGCCAAAAAGTAAAGGGGTTAACCTTAACTTTTTGACGATTTTCGACCATTTTTAACTTGTCAAAATAAGCTTACAATATGAAAATATAGCCTAAATAATGCCTTAGGTATTAATCTGAGCAGAAACTAGCGTAAATTTACTCATTTTTTGACATCCAAAAAATTGGCAAAAATGGCCAAATTTGGCCAAAAAAAAAATGGCAAATTTGGCCATTTCGACCAGTTTTAACTTGTCAAAATAAGCTTAAAATATGAAAATATAGCCTAAATAATGCCTTAGGTATTAATCTGAGCAGAAACTAGCGTACATTTAGTCATTTTTTGACATCCAAAAAATTGGCAAAAATGGCCAAATTTGGCCAAAAAGTAAAGGGGTTAACCTTAACTTTTTGACGATTTTCGACCATTTTTAACTTGTCAAAATAAGCTTACAATATGAAAATATAGCCTAAATAATGCCTTAGGTATTAATCTGAGCAGAAACTAGCGTAAATTTACTCATTTTTTGACATCCAAAAAATTGGCAAAAATGGCCAAATTTGGCCAAAAAGTAAAGGGGTTAACCTTAACTTTTTGACGATTTTCGACCAGTTTTAACTTGTCAAAATAAGCTTAAAATATGAAAATATAGCCTAAATAATGCCTTAGGTATTAATCTGAGCAGAAACTAGCGTAAATTTACTCATTTTTTGACATCCAAAAAATTGGCAAAAATGGCCAAATTTGGCCAAAAAGTAAAGGGGTTAACCTTAACTTTTTGACGATTTTCGACCATTTTTAACTTGTCAAAATAAGCTTAAAATATGAAAATATAGCCTAAATAATGCCTTAGGTATTAATCTGAGCAGAAACTAGCGTAAATTTACTCATTTTTTGACATCCAAAAAATTGGCAAAAATGGCCAAATTTGGCCAAAAAGTAAAGAGGTTAACCTTAACTTTTTGACGATTTTCGACCATTTTTAACTTGGCAAAATAAGCTTAAAATATGAAAATATAGCCTAAATAATGCCTTAGATATTAATATGAGCAGAAACTAGCGTAAATTTACTCATTTTTTGACATCCAAAAAATTGGCAAAAATGGCCAAATTTGGCCAAAAAGTAAAGGGGTTAACCTTAACTTTTTGACGATTTTCGACCATTTTTAACTTGTCAAAATAAGCTTACAATATGAAAATATAGCCTAAATAATGCCTTAGGTATTAATCTGAGCAGAAACTAGCGTAAATTTACTCATTTTTTGACATCCAAAAAATTGGCAAAAATGGCCAAATTTGGCCAAAAAGTAAAGGGGTTAACCTTAACTTTTTGACGATTTTCGACCAGTTTTAACTTGTCAAAATAAGCTTAAAATATGAAAATATAGCCTAAATAATGCCTTAGGTATTAATCTGAGCAGAAACTAGCGTACATTTAGTCATTTTTTGACATCCAAAAAATTGGCAAAAATGGCCAAATTTGGCCAAAAAGTAAAGGGGTTAACCTTAACTTTTTTCGACCATTTTTAACTTGTCAAAATAAGCTTACAATATGAAAATATAGCCTAAATAATGCCTTAGGTATTAATCTGAGCAGAAACTAGCGTAAATTTACTCATTTTTTGACATCCCAAAAATTGGCAAAAATGGCCAAATTTGGCCAAAAAGTAAAGGGGTTAACCTTAACTTTTTGACGATTTTCGACCATTTTTAACTTGTCAAAATAAGCTTAAAATATGAAAATATAGCCTAAATAATGCCTTAGGTATTAATCTGAGCAGAAACTAGCGTAAATTTACTCATTTTTTGACATCCAAACATTTGGTAAAAATGGCCAAATTTGGCCAAAAAGTAAAGGGGTTAACCTTAACTTTTTGACGATTTTCGACCACTTTTAACTTGTCAAAATAAGCTTAAAATATGAAAATATAGCCTAAATAATGCCTTAGATATTAATATGAGCAGAAACTAGCGTAAATTTAGTCATTTTTGGACATCCAAACATTTCGTAAAAATGGCCAAATTTGGCCAAAAAGTAAAGGGGTTAACCTTAACTTTTTGACGATTTTCGACCACTTTTAACTTGTCAAAATAAGCTTAAAATATGAAAATATAGCCTAAATAATGCCTTAGGTATTAATCTGAGCAGAAACTAGCGTAAATTTACTCATTTTTTGACATCCAAAAAATTGGCAAAAATGGCCAAATTTGGCCAAAAAGTAAAGGGGTTAACCTTAACTTTTTGACGATTTTCGACCATTTTTAACTTGTCAAAATAAGCTTAAAATATGAAAATATAGCCTAAATAATGCCTTAGGTATTAATCTGAGCAGAAACTAGCGTAAATTTACTCATTTTTTGACATCCAAAAAATTGGCAAAAATGGCCAAATTTGGCCAAAAAGTAAAGAGGTTAACCTTAACTTTTTGACGATTTTCGACCATTTTTAACTTGTCAAAATAAGCTTAAAATATGAAAATATAGCCTAAATAATGCCTTAGATATTAATCTGAGCAGAAACTAGCGTAAATTTACTCATTTTTTGACATCCAAAAAATTGGCAAAAATGGCCAAATTTGGCCAAAAAGTAAAGGGGTTAACCTTACCTTTTTGACGATTTTCGACCATTTTTAACTTGTCAAAATAAGCTTAAAACATGAAAATATAGCCTAAATAATGCCTTAGGTATTAATCTGAGCAGAAACTAGCGTAAATTTACTCATTTTTTGACATCCAAAAAATTGGCAAAAATGGCCAAATTTGGCCAAAAAGTAAAGGGGTTAACCTTAACTTTTTGACGATTTTCAACCATTTTTAACTTGTCAAAATAAGCTTAAAATATGAAAATATAGCCTAAATAATGCCTTAGAAATTAATATGAGCAGAAACTAGCGTAAATTTAGTCATTTTTGGACATCCAAACATTTGGCAAAAATGGCCAAATTTGGCCAAAAAGTAAAGGGGTTAACCTTAACTTTTTGACGATTTTCGACCATTTTTAACTTGTCAAAATAAGCTTAAAATATGAAAATATAGCCTAAATAATGCCTTAGGTATTAATCTGAGCAGAAACTAGCGTAAATTTAGTCATTTTTTGACATCAAAAAAATTGGCAAAAATGGCCAAAAAGTAAAGGGGTTAACCTTAACTTTTTGACGATTTTCGACCATTTTTAAGTTGTCAAAATAAGCTTAAAATATGAAAATATAGCCTAAATAATGCCTTAGGTATTAATCTGAGCAGAAACTAGCGTAAATTTAGTCATTTTTTGACATCCAAAAAATTGGCAAAAATGGGCAAAAAGTAAAGGGGTTAACCTTAAATTTTTTGACGATTTTCGACTATTTTTAACTTGTCAAAATAAGCTTAAAATATGAAAATATAGCCTAAATAATGCCTTAGATATTAATCTGAGCAGAAACTAGCGTAAATTTAGTCATTTTTGGACATCCAAACATTTGGCAAAAATGGCCAAATTTGGCCAAAAAGTAAAGGGGTTAACCTTAACTTTTTGACGATTTTCGACCATTTTTAACTTGTCAAAATAAGCTTAAAATATGAAAATATAGCCTAAATAATGCCTTAGATATTAATATGAGCAGAAACTAGCGTAAATTTAGTCATTTTTTTGACATCCAAAAATTTGGCAAAAATGGCCAAATTTGGCCAAAAAGTAAATTATTAACTTTTTAACTTATTAACTTTTAAAAAAGTAACTTATTAACTTTTTGACGATTTTCGACCATTTTTAACTTGTCAAAATAAGCTTAAAATATGAAAATATAGCCTAAATAATGCCTTAGGTATTAATCTGAGCAGAAACTAGCGTAAATTTACTCATTTTTTGACATCCAAAAAATTGGCAAAAATGGCCAAATTTGGCCAAAAAGTAAACGGGTTAACCTTAACTTTTTGACGATTTTCGACCATTTTTAACTTGTCAAAATAAGCTTAAAATATGAAAATATAGCCTAAATAATGCCTAGGTATTAATCGAGCAGAAACTAGCGTAAATTTAGTCATTTTTTGACATCCAAAAAATTGGCAAAAATGGCCAAATTTGGCCAAAAAGTAAAGGGGTTAACCTTACCTTTTTGACGATTTTCGACCATTTTTAACTTGTCAAAATAAGCTTAAAATATGAAAATATAGCCTAAATAATGCCTTAGGTATTAATCTGAGCAGAAACTAGCGTAAATTTACTCATTTTTTGACATCCAAAAAATTGGCAAAAATGGCCAAATTTGGCCAAAAAGTAAAGGGGTTAACCTTAACTTTTTGACGATTTTCAACCATTTTTAACTTGTCAAAATAAGCTTAAAATATGAAAATATAGCCTAAATAATGCCTTAGATATTAATATGAGCAGAAACTAGCGTAAATTTAGTCATTTTTGGACATCCAAACATTTGGCAAAAATGGCCAAATTTGGCCAAAAAGTAAAGGGGTTAACCTTAACTTTTTGACGATTTTCGACCATTTTTAACTTGTCAAAATAAGCTTAAAATATGAAAATATAGCCTAAATAATGCCTTAGATATTAATATGAGCAGAAACTAGCGTAAATTTAGTCATTTTTGGACATCCAAACATTTGGCAAAAATGGCCAAAAAGTAAAAGGGTTAACCTTAACTTTTTGACGATTTTCGACCATTTTTAACTTGTCAAAATAAGCTTAAAATATGAAAATATAGCCTAAATAATGCCTTAGGTATTAATCTGAGCAGAAACTAGCGTAAATTTAGTCATTTTTTGACATCCAAAAAATTGGCAAAAATGGGCAAAAAGTAAAGGGGTTAACCTTAAATTTTTTGACGATTTTCGACTATTTTTAACTTGTCAAAATAAGCTTAAAATATGAAAATATAGCCTAAATAATGCCTTAGATATTAATCTGAGCAGAAACTAGCGTAAATTTAGTCATTTTTGGACATCCAAACATTTGGCAAAAATGGCCAAATTTGGCCAAAAAGTAAAGGGGTTAACCTTAACTTTTTGACGATTTTCGACCATTTTTAACTTGTCAAAATAAGCTTAAAATATGAAAATATAGCCTAAATAATGCCTTAGATATTAATCTGAGCAGAAACTAGCGTAAATTTAGTCATTTTTGGACATCCAAAAAATTGGCAAAAATGGCCAAATTTGGCCAAAAAGTAAAGGGGTTAACCTTAACTTTTTGACGATTTTCGACCATTTTTAACTTGTCAAAATAAGCTTAAAATATGAAAATATAGCCTAAATAATGCCTTAGATATTAATATGAGCAGAAACTAGCGTAAATTTAGTCATTTTTGGACATCCAAACATTTGGTAAAAATAGCCAAATTTGGCCAAAAAGAAAAGGGTTTAACCTTAACTTTTTGACGATTTTCGACCATTTTTAACTTGTCAAAATAAGCTTAAAATATGAAAATATATCCTAAATAATGCCTTAGATATTAATATGAGCAGAAACTAGCGTAAATTTAGTCATTTTTGGACATCCAAACATTTGGCAAAAATGGCCAAAAAGTAAAGGGGTTTTGACGATTTTCGACCATTTTTAACTTGTCTAAATAAGCTTAAAATGTGAAAATTTAGCCTAAATAATGCCGTAGATATTAATATGAGCAAAAACTAGCGTAAATTTAGTCATTTTTGGACATAAAAAAAATTGGCAAAAATGGCCAAATTTGGGGAAAAATAGATGTTAACCTTATTTCGAAAAGTTAAAGGCACAGTACCCTAAGCTTGTAATAATTCTTAAAATAGGGTCTTGAGCTACTGTTCAGTACTTTTTACTGGCTTAGGCAACCTGTGTATTCAGTTCTCAAAACAAATGAAATCTTCAAAAATGGTCGAAAATCGTCAAAAAGTTAAGGTTAACCCCTTTACTTTTTGTCCAAATTTTGCCATTTTTGCCAAATTTTTGGATGTCCAAAAATGACTAAATTTACGCTAGTTTCTGCTCATATTAATATCTAAGGCATTATTTAGACTACATTTTCATATTTTCAACACAGATCGGTTTTTGTAAAATCTTTATTTCATCCTCAAAACATTAGACTTGAATACCAAAGGACCAATCGTCACACAGTGACAAGGAATAGTCAATAGTGACACCAAGGTTATGGCATCAATCAGTAATACAGTGTTTATGTTGAATCAAGCTCCACTTTCTTCAGACTCTACCAGTTGATCTCCATCATTAATTTCCAGAGAGTAGTTTAAAGCTTGCTGATATCTGTAAAATAATCTTTACAAAGACAAGTTGAAATATAATCTCTTAATTTAGGCAAAACCAAAGTAAAACTTCAATCAGTAATATAATTGTAAATTTCTGTAAATAAAATTTAAATGGAAATTGAGAATTTTCAACTTACATCATAAAGATAAGAGGTAATAGCAATAGTCCAGCCATAACAAGGAAACATAAGCCAGGGAATGTGGAAACAGTTGCTTTATAGACATTGTTGAATATAAGAGAAGCGACAAGTGATGAAAGTGTCTCTACACATGCTGCAACAGCAAAAAGACTTCCTATATTAAAAAAATAATGATATGGATTTTGAATATAAAAAAAGAATAAAGTGGAATTACCACCACCAAACACTATACAGCCCAGATAAAGATATGCAAGCATTGCAGTGAATAATTATATTATCGATAGTTATTTTAGCATAATAATAATATAATTGGGAGCAAAAAATCATGACTGCACATAAAAAGGAAGACCTTTATCAATGTTGTATAAACCAGGAAAGTTGATGGGACACAACATTTAAATAATTTGATATCATTTCAAGTGATTATCATGCAATATTATTATAAGATATACCATTGAAAAATGATATCACGTGTGAAGATATCATTAATTCATAGCACTGAATACTGCTATATCATTTTTATCTTCAGGGCAATTCCATGTAACGGACATTACACAGTTTGTCAAATGTTGAAAGCTAATTTGATATATTTCTTCCACTTTTACCATTGTTTCATTTTGAATTAGAAATTCTGATAAGTGAACAACAATTGATGTTCAACTAACTAATTTTTCAGAGTGTTTTGGAAAATGTCATATATTTACAATCACAATATTTTGCGTAACGGACATTACTCCAGAAAAGACATGCCTATTTTAGTACTTTTTCAAACAACATATCTTCTCAATTACAATGGTTGTTACAACAAAACACCTAAATTATGAATCCATTTGTACATACTTTAAAATTATTTGTACATGTTGGAAAATTTTTTAACCTTTTTTTGAAATAAATAACAAATTTGTGTGTAACGGACATTACACAGAAGCCGTAACGGACATTACACTTTTGTCTCATGCTTCTTCTTTATTAATATTTGGTCCCAAAGTTACCCAATTTGATAGGGGATTGGATTTAAAACAAATTTAATCCATTGTAATATTTTCAACAATCAACAAAAATGGCTTTTTGCTTTTTTAAGCATAGTATGCACACATTGTAAATGTTGTGTAAAAACCTTAATTGCATGTAAAATTGTAACTATGTAGAGGTAAATTTGAAGAATTACAACACTGTATTTGGATGTTGGCAATAAAGTTAGACGTTTTTATAGCTAAAAAGCATAAAGAGGATAACATTTCCTCAGCCACTAAGGGCTCTTGCTTAATTTAAGAAATCACAAAAAGTGCATTTAAACATGGAATTGCCCTTCACATGTGAAGTTATATGGCTGACATCTCATTTAAGTATGAGTATCCCAAATTTAAAACATAGTCCTAACCCCAAACCTTATAACCTTAATCCTGACCTACACCTAATACTAACCCTAACTCTTACGATAATGCTTTAATTTAGAAATAACAGCTGATTTTAATTTCGAATTTTACTACCAATAGTCTATGTGATGTTATTTTGGGATTTATATGAAACTTCACCAAGTTATATTCCAACCTCGTACCCAGGGTCTTATCTCCGCTCCTTCATGGTTAGTTCATCAATTTCAATATTATAATAAACAGTACATGAAGGTACAAATTTTATTATTCTTGGTTATATTTCTCACTCATTCACGGCAGAGCTCAAAGGCCAGAACAGATAACCCTGACATATTGGAACTATGATGTCACAGACGTCAACATACACAATAAGCCGTAACCAGACAGATTATTTTAACACAATTGTAAGGAATTTTTGCCCAGAATCTAAGGAATTTGTAGCAATAGGAAGTGAGAGCCCTGATGGCCCAAACATCACTTTATTGGATCATACCTTGCTCATCATTATTGACCAGTTTAGACATTATTGCTCGGACACTAGGAATAGTGACACCATTTAACACTCCAGTTGATAGAGCTAAAATATATAAAAATTCTATCAGATACAAATTTTCATATTTTTTCTATACAGCCAAAATTAAGCTGCCTGTCACCTGTTACCGAGTAATGCTGGGACTACCTCAATCTATTATAGAAAAAGTCAATAGGGCACCCTATTATAGGCAATGTTTCAATTGCCTATAGAAGCTCTTATAGGTTTCCTATAGTACAGATATCCTATAGGTTGCCTATAAACATGCATATAAGCAGGCCTATAGACTTTTTGTATCTGCGTTGCATAGCAACAAAGACACTAAGTTATCGGATTCTTGTGCGTGGTCTTGTTTGTGGCAAGAACATCACAACCGAATCTTTCCGGAGGTTCGAGACATAGTTTCTTTTGCAATGAATGTTATGATACGCTCATTTGGTTTCGGTATTGGACTAGTTTTGTCGTTCTATAGGTATTTACTGGAAATAGTTTTGTGTATTCGTTTTGTATTGGCCAGTTTTGTGCTTCCATAGGTATTTACTGTGGAAAAGTTTTGCATTCCTTCACTAAACATTTGTCCAGTTTTGTTGCTTTAGGAATTTTACTATAACTAGTTTTTTGTGTATACCCCAGAACTAAACACTCGCAGCCTGACTTCCACTCGCAGCTATTAAAAGGAGTGACCAGATTCAGCGCTGTGTACGCGTGTGAATAACTTGTTATTAACCGAGAGCGCTGTCAATACGGGAAAATATCAGACCGAGGTCTTGACAGTACGGACCGAGCCCGTAGGGCGAGGTTCGTACATAAAAGACCAGGTCTGATATTTTCCCGTAATGACCAAGCGGTCGAGGTTAATAAGAGGTTTATTATATGGCATGGCTTTTTTAAACAACATACGTTTTGAGTGACAGAATCGTCATTTTCAATCTTGTTCTTGTTCTTCTGTTGCTTTCATGATAGTAAGACTCTCATTTAGATTGTTCATCGTCTGACTCGTACATGATTTAGTGCTTTCAGCTCCTTTGTAAACAAAATGGTTGACAAAATCCGTAATCCGGACCAGTCCATTACGAGAAATAACAGACCGTCACGTGACATGTCTCAGCCAATCAGAGCACGCAATTTCACCGGAAGTAGCTTGTGCCATATAATAATATCGCTTATTTACAAATATTGAGACAAATATAGAAATTTGTGGCTCACTATTTATACAAAAGCATATATATTTGTATTTGTATGGGGATATGCTGAATGGGGGTACGTTGTGCATGAGGAAAGTTTAAAGAGCTCTCTGGGATCCTGACAAGGAAGGAAGTGTTGCTAAAGCTGTATGTGGCCTGTGTGAGGAGTGCTATGGTGTATGGAAGTGAGACGTGGGCCATGACTGTGGAGCTGAATAATAGACTGGAGAGGACAGAGATGCGTATGGTGCGGTGGATGTGTGGCGTATCGCTGAGGGATAGAGTGTCTAGTGAGGAGCTGAGGGAAAGAATGGGTATTGAATCGGTGTCTGACGTGGTAAAGAGGAGCCGATTAAGGTGGTTGGGACATGTGCTGCGGAAAGATGATGGTGACTGGGTGAAGAGGTGTATGTCGCTTGAGGTTGATGGTGCAAGAGGAAGAAGAAGGCCAAGGATGACATGGAGCCAGGTAGTGGAGAGGGATATGAGAGAGAGTGGGCTGAAGAGGGAAGATGCATATGATCGTGGAAAAAACTGTCGTGGGGAACCACCGGCCACCCCTGCGTAAGCGGGGAAAACGGCCGTAAAACGTCTGTTGTTGTTGTATATATATATTTGTATTTGTCAATTTGTGCCACTGCTAATGTATCGTTGATTGTACTATTGGTCCAGTTTTGCACTTTTTTGCTTCCATGGTACTGTAACTTTTGTGTATACGAAATATGTAATGGGGCTACAATCCTGGTCAAAAGTGCTTGGGACACCCTACAAATACTACAATTTCCCGGCTTAGGAAAAATCTGAAACCTAATGTTAAATTAATCGATTAAACTTATAAAGATTTTAGTGTAAAAATGCTGTGTTTGTATCTTTATTTGTTGATATTTTCTATGGTTAGCTGCTGAATGGCCACTAACCTATTCCCAAAGTGTGCACAGGTTATTTGTGCAGATAATTTACCAAAAATTACCAATAATATCATGATCAATATATCAATATAATATGTTTTAAACTCACCAAGAAAAGCAAGCCACGTATTTCTTGTAAATGCCAAAAAAACTGTGCTAATAATATTTGTAAGAATTCCACTGCATGCAATTGTTGCATCTGAAAGCTTCAAGAGCTTATTCATAATGGGAAGTCCAATTAAAATGCCAAGACTTTTGATTATGAAGGACGTAGCAAGAAAATAACCAATCATGGAAGATGTAAAGCAGAATGGATGATTAAGTACAAATAGGATTATAACATCATTTGTTCCAGTAAAAACTAAGAAAAAACAAATATGGAAAAAAAGTTAAAAATAATAAAAGTTCCAAGATGAAGAAATAAGGCACTAAAACCCCACCCCAAGGAAACATGGGGCATATGTGGTGGATTCGTTTGTCAAACTCCCCCGTGGATAGAACAGTTTTGTCATGTCACTAGGACATATTGGGATCTCAGGTACACCTAGGTTCAAATTTGTCACCATATTATATGGATATATGGGGATAACCACACTGTGCTAGTGTATCTGGAAAATGGGCTCTTACTTTGTGTACTGGACACATAAATTTGCAAAGTAAAATGTTAGTTAGCACCTGCCTCATTCTTTAAAGAACAATGCAGTTCTACACAGTGCTAAATTTCTGTGCCCGGTACACGAGGTAAGAGCCAGAAAATGGTGGGGAATACAACTTTTTGGTCTTGTGCTGTACTAATTCTCATGTACTTTACATGTAGTTCCTGATGGTGGGGAATATTGAACACAGTAAGATCTTTTTTTATAGTCATCAGACATGACAACTTTTTGGTCTTGTGCTATACTAATTCTCATGTACTTTACATGTAGTTCCTGATGGTGGGGAATTAGACAGGGCAATGACCCCCAGGTGGTGGGGCAATATTCTCCATGTTTCCCAATATTCCCCATGTTTCTCCAGGGTGGGGGGTGGGGGTTTCCAATGACAAGTGCATAACCATCACAGAAAAATAAGTTACATCTTAGTGACATCTACACAATAATTTTTATTTATATTTATATGCTGAACAGCCCAAAAAACAGTGAAGTTTCATATAAATCCCGAAATGATGTCAAATAGACAATCGGTAGTAAAATTCGACATTAAAATCAGCTATTATTTCTAAAAGAAAACATTATCTAAGAGTTAGGTTAGGTTAGGGTCAGGCGCGGATTTAGAAGTTAGTCGCATAAATTAGATTTAGAATTTGCAATTCAAAATACCTGTGAATAACGATCCTATTGGATAGGTTGTTGTTCTGAATTATTCTTAAGAAAAGCATAACCAATAGGGTTGTTCATGGAGTGTCTAATTTATGCAACTAACTTCTAAATCCGCACCTGGGGTTAGGACTGTTTTAAATTCGGGATATTTATATGAAACGTCAGCCAAAAAACTTAAAAGTAAAAATATTTTCTTACCAATTAGTGGTACAAAGTAACCAACAGTTAAAGCAAGTATAAGGTACAGTCTTTGTGGTCGATACTTGCTATAAACTTTGACACTATTTTTGAAGTTGTCAAATGAGAAAAAACTTTGGCATTTATCTTCTTCTGGTGGAAAATACGATTCACGTACTACAACCAACACATAAAAAATTGTCAAAAGATTTAACGACAAAATGATGATGAATGGAGCCATGAAGCCCAGGTGATCAATAATGACTCCACTTATTATTTCTCCACAGGTTCCTCCAAGAAAGGTCATTGACTCCAGAAGACCAATTCTCCACGTTCGCGTTGTTTTATCTTTGGTTATATCTGCTATGTATGCAAATAAAACCATCAAGATAGTACTATAGCCACCAAATATTCCATAAGCTATATTCCCAAAAAGGAGATAAGCAGGTGATGCAGCAAAAAAATGAATGTTAATTATTGAAGAAATAGCCTCAATACAACTGCCAATGAAAGGCAACACAATCACAACTTTTCGACCAAATTTGTCAGACCAAGATCCTAGAAGAAGCGATGAGAGAATAGATGGAATGGATAGTGAAACAGTTTGATAAAATATCCACTGGGAAGTCGCGCTTTGTACGCCATCTTGGTATGTTGTCTTTTGCTCGGCACAGTCACCGCCGCTGGTGAAATTGTTTTGGCAAAACGTCTCGTTGAATTTCTGAATACAAGTCTTTTGAAAGATGAGTTGTTGCGTTACAGGAATTTTCAGAAAAGTACTAAACATAAAGACAAACAACACTGGCTCAACCGTAATACTGCGCAAAACATGGACAACTGTGTCCATGTTACCTTCTTCCTCCGTTTGAACGATGTTATCTAGTTGACACTAAAGACCAAGATGTCTGCTTATCAACAAGTTAAAAGTGGTAAACTTAAATTAAAAGGTGAAAAATGCTCAAAGAAACCGAAAAATCGCAAACGTAAAAGAGAAAAGGAAGAAGATACACCGCAAAACAAGGATGCATTAATACACGGTGGATGGTGGAAAATTTCCAATTTTCATTTAATAAGTTCTTCTGTGGCATTGCAAAGTTGTAGCAACAATTCTTACATTGAGGCCACAGACAAAGGTGGTTATATTCTCGCAGATCTTCGGGAAGAAGTAAATTCACCTGCTCCTGTTGAAGTTTTTAGCACTGTAAAGACTTCTCAAAATAAAATAGCTTTAAAATCAGGCTATGGTAGGTATACAGTTTAGTACTATTATTATCATTTCACAAATCATCCTGAGGCCCGGGTAACATGAAATGACAATGAATAACACTTTGTCGAGATGACGTTAGTACCCATGTTTGTCCGCATTTACCAATAATTATTGCGGCCATAACAAAAGAAAATAGCTCATTTTACAATCATTTGTGAGTCAAATTTGAGTTATAGCATTGACTATATGACCAGCAGCTGGTCACTGTTCATGAAAAACGAAATGACTGTACAGTCAGTAATTGTAACAATAATTCTAAAATAAACCCTAATCACAACCCAAATCTTAACCCTAACCAAACCCTAAATCAAGACAAAAAACGAAAGAAAAACTAAGAAAATTCACATGCATATTGTTTGATTTGAGCTTGTCATATTCAGCATTGCAACAATGAAAACTGTCGGTTGTATAGTCACTTTGTATTAATAGCATTAACCTCGGGCTATTGTTATTTGTAGGGCAATATTCAGCATCGCAACAATGAAAACTGTCGGTTGTATTAATAGCGTTAACCACTTAAAGGGCTATTGTTATTTGTAGGGGGATATTCAGCATCGCAACAATGAAAACTGTCGGTCATATGGTCACTTTGTATTAATTATTTAATAGCATTTAGTCATTAATCATCAGCATCGCAACAATGAAAACTGTCGGTCATATAGTCACTTTGTATTAATAGCATTAACCACTTAAAGGGCTATTGTTATTTGTAGGGCAATATTCAGCATCGCAACAATGAAAACTGTCAGTCATATAGTCACTTTGTATTAATTATTTAATAGCATTAAGTCATTAATCATCAGCATCGCAACAATGAAAACTGTCGGTCATATAGTCACTTTGTATTAATAGCATTAACCACTTAAAGGGCTATTGTTATTTGTAGGGCGATATTCAGCATCGCAACAATGAAAACTGTCAGTCATATATATAGTCACTTTGTATTAATAGCATTAACCTCTTAAAGGGCTATTGTTATTTGTAGGGCGATATTTATCTGTTAATTTGATGGGAAATGTTAGCGGCTGTGCAGAAGCAATTGGTCCTCAAGAACAACTGGAACCAGTATTTGAAGGAGATAAAGTTGCTTTTGAAACATACAATGGTTGCTTCCTTTCCATTGCTGAAACAGGAGAATTAAAAGCAACTCAAAAAACTGCAACAGATAATGGAACATTCTATCTAAGAACAAATTCAGAGAGATTGTGAGTTTTTATCACATAATTTGAAAGTGTATTGTTTTCCTGCCTTCTCAAGTTAATATGTTAATTTTTAAAATTTATAGTACCAGTGAAAAAAGTAGCCTGCCAGAAGACGTTCAAGATATTAAAAGTTGTGAATTATCTTATGTAAAGAAATTTCAAAGTTTTCAAGACAGAAAAATCCAAGTCAATGGCGAGGATGTAAATGACCTTAAAGAAGCTAAAAAGCTGGGAACTATACATGAAAAGTTACTGGATAGGAGAGAAAAAATGAAGGCTGACAGATACTGCAAATAGTTTAGAGTGCGCTGAATATTTGAAATTCTCAATGTTACTGTAATTGAATAATTTATAAAGCCTTGCTAGTCAAAGTTCTAATGACTAGGGGTGATTCTCCCATCACACATGTGACATTGCTATTCCTTTAGGCTTTACACTTATTGTGAAGTCCAAAGGAATAGCAATGTCACATGTGTGACGGGAGAATCGCCCCTAACCTGTTTTTTTTATTTGATTTAAGTTTTTGATGTCCTAGTCATATGGTACTTAATTAAATGAATAAAAATTATTATAGACTGCAATTAACACATCATGTTTATACTACTTATAAAATTATATATCTAGTTAATATATTAAAATGTGACTTGCAGCTTGGTTATCTCAACATATATAGCCGGCTATATTCTAGATTTATTATTATGATATCAGGTTATATCACGGTGTACCGAAGCACAGAAACAACTGAGTTTGTGTTAAAGCTTGAGTAGCAAACAATCATCCCAATTGTTATTCGAAAGAAAAACTCTGTAAACTCTTTTAGATTTGCTCTTAGAAAACATTTCATGTCAATTAATTAATTTTATAATTTTTAAAAATGTTTAACTTTTATTTTATTTTCTATTTTGTTTTCTTTATGTTTCGTATATTCTTCTGTTTATATTTATCAATTCTATACTGTTTATATATCTATTTGGGTTCGTTAAATGTCGACTGCGCATCCAAATGACATGTTCTGCGTCGGATAACGAATTTGCAAGTGTAATGTATTATTATTGTGCTTTTAGCCTGATGTTATGAATTGAAATAAGTCCGATCCTCGGCAACAATCAATGGGACGGGGGGTGCCAAAAATCTATTATTTACTAATTTTGGAGTTTACGGTCAGAACACAGGTCAGAGACAGAGATAATCCCCGAGTGAAAGAGCCTTTTGTGTCTAATCGTCGCTTTTTGTAAGAAGCAGTGATGGTACGATAAAAGCTAATTATGAAATACTAGTTATCCGATGGAGAAGTCTATAATTCATAGCAACAAGAATCATGTTAATAAGAATCGTATTTTACAGGATCGTCAAGATAGTACGCATTCATCGCAATTTTTTAAAGATCTCACACGACGTGATGCTGAGGAAACTATGAAAGAAGAATTACAGAGACTTCTGGAGACAGCATCCCCAGAAACAAAAGAGGTAAATGTTTATATTAAAATATACCCCCAACTGAGTCGACATTGCTTTAACTTTTGTTTATTATAGAAATCAAAGAAAGAGTTTGAACAATTTCAAAATTTATTTGCAAGATTTCTAAAAGAAACTGGAACTGCAGTAGATTGGAGTGAAATTAAACCACCACCAAATGAAAAAGTAGGAAATATTGTTCATTTTTAAAATGTTTGTCAATAAGAACCTTAAAACCATGTAATAAAATATTATTTCTATGCCATTTAGGTATTATCATATGACAATCTAGCAAGTGTTGGTGCCAATAAAGATTCAGTGAAGGCTTTATTAAACAAATTAGTGGTGCTTAAACTTAATGGTGGTTTAGGGACAAGTATGGGATGTGTTGGACCAAAAAGTTTGATTCCAGTTAGGAATGAGTTAACATTTTTGGATTTAACAGTCCACTTAATTCAGGTTAGTAAAGCCTGGTTCACAGTTGCCTGCAACAGAAGGTTCGTCATAAACATAAGATCATAGTCCAAGTATCCTCTATCTCAATTTTGATTGGCATACAGCTAATTCACAAGCTCAGCTTTACGTGACATCAATGTTCCAATATTATGGAGAAATGGGAAAATGGTGGCTTCTTCGCAAAGATTTGCCCATGCTTTGCTTTAGCACTTCTTATGTATAATAAAACAATTATTGGACTTGGTTTTCGCATGATATCGAGAATTATCAAGGCCTCGGTTATTCGCCTCAGCCTTCGGCAGATATCAATGCTTCACCTCATCCAATAATATTAAACAGATACACATCCTGGCATCAATATTTTCTGTAGTAATTAAACATTTGAATTTTTATTCTTTAATTTCTAGAATTTGAACCGAAAGTATTGCTGTGATGTTCCTCTAGTATTAATGAATTCATTCAATACTCACAATGATACAATGAAGTTGATAAAGAAATATGAAGTGTTCAATGTCAATATTCATTGTTTCAACCAAAGTTGTCATCCACGAATCAACAAAGAATCCCTACAACCTGTTGCCACTACCATGATGAATGGGAAAACAGAATGGTAAAGTACAATAAATTACAGAATAAAAATGTTTAACCTGTTCAAGTCTGTCTGCACGTACTGGTACTAAACTATCTCAAGTATATTCTTTATTATTTTAAGGTGGTATCCTCCCGGCCATGGTGATACTTACCAATCATTTTATAACTCTGGACTTTTGGATGAGTTTCTCTCCAAAGGAAAAGAGATTGTTTTCATTTCCAATATAGATAATCTGGGAGCCACAGTAGACCTTAGTATCCTTTACCTTTGTAAAGTTATCACTTTGTTAATAGTATATAGATCCTAAAATTGTAATTATGTAAAAAAACAGTAACTTCTTTAACAATCTTAAAAGATATTTTAAATTTTATTTTGAATCCTGCTGAAAAAGTAGAATTTGTGATGGAAGTCACAGACAAAACAAGAGCAGATGTTAAGGTCAAACATTTCTGTTCATCATATTACATTTTGCTTCTGTTCAATGGCTTAAGTGTGATAATCTTTCTTTAATTAGGGTGGGACATTAATTGAGTATAACAATACCATTCGACTGCTAGAGATAGCACAGGTCCCAAAGCAACATGTAAGTTTTTAGTACACATTGCAAACTACTAAACTTGAAGCTACAAAGACACTGAACGTGATAATGAACAGCCAAACTGTACGTATCTTTGTGACTAATCCAAAAAATTATAATCTAAGAGCAAAGCCCAGCCCTCTCCATGAAAATTCATTCATCCCTAGAGCAACCTTGGCTGTCCAGCTGAATATTTATCAACATAGATGATCCTTATTAACGTTTATTTAACAGTTATTTTAACTCAAACTAGCGTAAATTTAGTCATTTTTGGACATTGTATTTTTAATTTTTAAGATGAATAAATAAAGATATTATTATAATAAATCATAACTACATTAATCAAATTGTATTTCATTGTTTTTATAGATAGATGAGTTTAAGTCTGTTTCAAAGTTCAGGTAATAGCATACAGGCTCTGTTTATATGGAATTAAGGCAGACTTTTTCAAAATCTTATTCAAAATTCCCAATTGTTGAGCTATTTTGAAATTTGTAAATTGTATACTTGATTCTAAATAAAGGCAGAATAGTTGATTTATTTTTAATATATAAGTTTTTTTATAGAATTTTTAACACCAATAATCTGTGGGTTAGCATGAGTGCAATAAAGCGATTGTTGGAATTAAATGAGATGCATATGGAAGTTATTGTAAATAACAAGGTACATATTTTTAGCTTGCTATAGAAATAGCTATAGTGTAATAAAGTATTTATTTTTTCCTTTCAAATATATAACATGCTTTTAGTGTTTTAAAATAATGAGTTTTAATATGCAGCTAAATGCATATTGATGTTAACACATCAGCAGATCAGCCTTCAACAGCAAAATTTATGATTTAGTAATTTCAGAGAAGTATTTGTCTATTATGCAAATTTTTAGAGTCTGGAAAATGGTTACAATGTCATTCAGTTGGAGACTGCAGTTGGAGCGGCAATTAAAAACTTCCAAGGTGGACTAGGTAAGACTTAGAGTTGGCTTTTATCCTCAATAGTCTTGAACTTATACATTGGTTCAGTGCACAAACTATTAGAAAAGCTTTTCTCAATATTTTACAGTTGAAACACCTTTGGGTGACAGGTTTCAGTTTGCTATTAATTATTTGCAAATGATGAAACTATTAAGTTCTCAAAAGCACTGAATGTACATGTACAATAATTTTACAAAAGTTGAGTTGTGTAGGCAGTGTAAGATGTGTGAAGTTGATCGTCCAGGTTGTTGTTAGTCTTGAGAAAGACTATTGTTGGTGACTGACGTTTTGATGGCCTCAGCGGCAGTCATCTTCAGAGTCAAGATAACTCTGAAAATGACCACCACTGACGCAGTCAAAACGTCAGTCACCAACAATATGAATCTGAAGAGGACTGCCGCTATGGCCGTTGAAACGTCAGTCACCAACAATAGTCTTTCTCAAGACGGACGATCAACTTCACATATCTAATGATACTCCTAGGTTCAAACCATTTACCAGTACTTTAATATGTGGTTTACTGTCAAAATCATGAATAGGCCATCTAACATTTACAGCAAATGCCCTTTGTCAGAGTGATTTATAAAGTGAAATAAAAATTTTATTTAATTATAATTTATATAAAGTTGTTCTACATTCTGTTTGCTGGATGGCTGCAACATACCTGTACTCAATCAAATTTATTTTCAAGGAATAAATGTTCCACGTAGTAGATTCCTTCCTGTAAAAAAGACCTCAGATCTCCTGTTAATCAAATCAAACCTATACACTACAAGTGAACCTGGATCTCTCGTAATGAGCCCTAAAAGACAGTTTGGAACAACACCATTAGTGCAATTAAGTGGACCATATTTCTGGAAGGTAATTATACTTTGAAATTTTCACCAATACTGTTTTTCCTGGTTATGTCAGCCATTTATGGCTCCCATTGATAACAGTAAAAAACTGAAGAAACCTACCCTGTTTTAATTGAAAATACTGGTATCATCTATTAATCTGATAGAAAAAAATTTTGCAAGTGCTTCAACCTGGGACCTGCAAATACAACTACAGGGCAATCCAGCCAGTAGGGAATTCAACATGTGATCTCTGGTGCACTGATTACATCTTGTATTGTAATTATTTTTGTTCAGTGTTAATATATGTAGTAGGCTTTATGTTATGAAACTGTAATTAGTTTTATAAGTAACTTTAAGAATATATATATTGTTGTAAGAGCATTGAGACTATTGTATAATGCTCCTAATACGTCTTTATTATTATTATTATTGTATTTTTGTTATATGTTACAGTTACGGACCTCAAAAAAAATACACTTGGGTGATGTGGGTGAACACATATTGATATTAATGATTTTAGGTTCACAGTTTTCTGGAAAGATTTGAAACTATTCCTGATATTTTGGAACTTGACCATCTGACGGTTTCTGGGGATGTCACATTTGGTAAAGATGTAACACTTAAGGTGTGTATGAACTGTTTCAACCAGTAACTAAAATTCTAGACAAAAATGTCCTGTTGTATGCATAAGATCTGCTACAACAAACATATAATATTATGGAATTAATTGTATGCATAGTATTCGCACTAGTCCCATAGTTTAGATATTAAACATTTTTTACAGGGCACAGTAATAGTCATTGCAAATCATGGTGACAGGATTGACATACCAGCAGGAGCAGTTTTGGAAAATAAAATTGTCTCTGGTAATCTAAGAATTTTAGATCACTAAACATAAGTAAGTTTCTATTATTATTTTATGTAAATTGTGGTAATTATAATTCATAAATTCTATCCCCGGTTTTATGCATTAGTCAACATGGACTTTCAAAATCACAACACTAACGAACATACAGCATTACAGCATGAAATGCTTTGTTTTTTAAGCTATTTAAAAACACTTGGTTAAACCACTCCTGCTAGTTTATTAAATAATACATTGAAATATTTTGGTATGCGTGTATATTATTGGTGGGAAGTATTTTTGCAACCTAATTATCATCACATTCTGTAAAATTCCAAACATGCTGTTTTGCTAATTATCTGTTTCTCTCTTCCAATGCTTAGATTGGTTTACATGTTGGGTTCAAGAACATTTAACTAAAGTTTAAATTATTTTTAACAAATTTTAATCTATCCTTTGTAATGTATATAGGGTGTATTATACAGAAATTAAGGACCAGTTAGATAGTAATTTATTTATTCAACTCCTTGAAAACTGGTTAATTACATTCTCTGAATGAACATAATCACACTAACTTGGACATTTGGTTTGCTATTTTTTTGGAATTTGGTGCCAATACAAAAAGATCTTTGTTTTGCATATTAAATACAACAGAATCTTAAAAAATAAAAAGCTACTGTATGTTCAAATGTTACTCACTGCTGGTTTACTCAAAGATTTTTTACACAATGTATCGCCAAAGTTGTGGTCTTGTCCTTTTACACTGCATATTGTCCGTTTCTTGCTTTTCCTTCCCTTCTGCTCAAGAAATGTCCATGGGCACTCTCAGGACAAATAGCAATTATAGACACAGCTTTCTGCGAGCATGCCTTTCTATTGTCTGAATGACTTGAGCATCCTGCTTCTGTGCTTTCTTCTCCTTCTCAATTCACTGCTTTCTCGATTAATAATTTCTTTGTCAGTAACATTTATATTCTGAATCTTTGTCTTCCCTTAATCATCACAACTTTGTTGGGTGGTACAGGGCGGCACAGGAAAATTGTGGTGGTTTTTGTGCTGGCGATACGGGGTGGCATACCGGTAGTAGGAAACAGCGTTTTCCAAATTTACTCAAATTAGTCAATTGGATTGTTTAATTTTCACCCTGTTCTTCAAGATTGCTGTGGTAGTTAGGTAATGTACATGAATATAGTACATACATATGTATGGTGGTATCATCTTTCACATTATTCTTGGTATAGTGGTAAATGGTGCAATGGGACTGGTAGCTTCAAGATCTATGGCTGTCATTAAACATTCACTTGCAGCTTCATATTGTTCTTGAGCTTGTAACACTACACCCAGATGATGCCTTAAAAAAAGAAACAAGACTTGTATTATATTGTACACTATTATTAATTTTTACCATACATGATTTGTATTTGAATAGACATACTGTACCATGATAAGTGTAATGTTGGGTCTATATTGATTGCTTCTCGTAGCACTTTTTCACTGATCATGTTGTTCTTCATCTTGTAAAAAATAATACCCTAGAAAAAGATTAATAGTAATTAGACTAGGAAAATGTTTGTGTAGCAAACATACATATATTATTGCATTCAATTAGCTCTACTGGTTAATATAATTATGTTAAACAATCATAATGTAACTGCTACAGTGTATAATTACAGTATAGTCAATATGTATATGAAAATTTGACTGCCCCAACCGGGAATCAAACCCGAGGTCTCCGAATCAACGCTCTAACCTGAGCTATTGAGACATGATCAAACATCGATTCCCGGCTGGGGCAATCAAATTTTCATATACATATATTTGACCATTAATAAATCCTCTCTTCATCTAAAGAAAATTACAGTAAACAATACTATTGTGTTATTAGATAATACCATTACCAAATGTTGCAAGGCAGTTGTATGATTAGGATTAATAGCAATAGCATTCTCATAACATCTTTTAGCTTCTGTAATGTTGCCCTGAGATTCATATACAAGTCCTCGCTAAAGAATATTGAACATAAAATAAAAGGTAAATACAGTATTACAAGTATTTTTCAATATGGAGAAAAGAAATCATTACTGGTATTTTACCTACAGTATGTAAAGCAGAAAACAAACCTGAAACATTACATCAGGGGATAAAGGAAAAACTAGGTTTGCTTCTTTGACACAAGCAGTTGCTTCTGATCCTTTGCCAAGGTGAATGTAAAGCTCAGCTAAAATTATTTTAAATTCAAAAAAACATTTATAAACTCGGAAAAGGTGCAGCAATTTTCATTATCACCTGCACATACAAATTCATACCAATTTTTGTATTCAAAATTATTGTAAAGGAGAGAACTACTGTATAAATATATTATTAGACAAACTTACCAATTGTTAACCAGATACGTGCTTGAAGAGCCAAAGCAGCAGGAATACTTAGTTGATCAACTGACAATGAACCAGCTTCTTCTGATAATGTGCTCTCCAACAGGACTGAAGCACCAACAGATGGAGTTTCTGTAATAAAATATAAAACTAAATAATTACAGCTATATGTAATGTTTAAAACACTCGCAGCAGTGTTTTATCAGATATAAAACACGAGGCGCAGCCAAGTGTTTTATACCTGATAAAACACTGCTGCGAGTGTTTTAAACGGCTTAAAAAACGACCAGCATTTGGTAAGTTTGTTGGCGTAGTAATTTTGAAAAATAACGTTGTCTAAGCCGAGAAAATCAAAGCTAAAGTTCATGTAAATTAGGATGAATCTTTATCACATATAAAGATACGACACGGTGGTGATTTTCCTTTGTGTTTTCTTCATGCATTATTAATGAGTTTTTAAAAACATTTATAGAGAATTACAATCACTAGATTTTTTACCATCTTTATCACTGCCAAGTTCAGTCAATTGCAAACTCTTAAGGCTTCTCTTGTCAGAAACAATCTTGTCAATCAAACCTGAACCAGCTCTTTTTATATTTGGAATACTAAAAATTATAGGAAAAATAATGCATTTAGAAGCCATGCTTTTGATGCTGTAGTTGCCTTGTTTTTAAATCAGACCTGGAAATTGTGGTGCATCATGGGATCCTCGTTCCAATAAAATATTTTAGTTGTAAGAAAGTTTTGGGCTGACAAGTCACAACTCCCACTCCCAACTTAATTACTTAAGCACCGGGCAGTACTGCACTACTGTAGTACTGCTGTAGCCGTGTAGGTTAGTCTGTGAGTGTGACAGTCTATGTAGCTACACAACTGCCTCAAGATAAAAGATTATTCAATTCAATCGATTTTGCTACAGTGCTACAAGGAAATTGCTAGGCATATGGCTTTACCTTTGATTCTCACCATCGTACAGTCTTTTCCATGTATTTAAAAGCCTTTTACAAGTCACCAATGCTTGGTCTCCACCTAACCATGTCTCTTCTAACTTAACTTTTATCAGCAGCAGTCTATCAAAACTTGAAATTACTTAAAGTGCCCATAACCTCAAACATTTTTATTGTCTTGTTTGGAAGAACTTTTAAAATGATAAAGTAACTTCTTTTGAAGATTTTCGTTTCTTTGCTTTCTTTTTGAGATATATCAGTTTGTTTGATATGCAAATGTCTGGAATTTCGTCACACATGCATAATGACTTATTGGAGAAATGTGTATATCTCTTTCATTCTCGAACGAAATCCTTTAAAATCAAGAGGTTTGGTGTTGTGGGAGAAACTCACACACGTGTTATTTACACTTTAGTGTTTTTATTTCATGAACTCAAAGATATATATTATTCTCTGATAACTCATGCATGTGTGACGAAATTCCAGATATTTGCATATCAAACAAACTGATATCTCAAAAAGAAAGCGAAGAAGTGAAAATCTTCAAAAGAAGTTACTTTATCATTTTAAAAGTTCTTCCAAATAAGACAATAAAAATTTTTGAGGTTAGGGGCACTTTAAAGTTTAAAAACCTAAAGGTCAAAATTGAGATACACAACTTACATAAAATCATCTGGATATTCTAACAATGCTGTGTCACAAGCATCGTGAGCTTCCCTATACTAAAATAAAGGGGAAATATCATAAGAAATCATTAAAATTTTGTTTGTAATAGCAGTAGTACAATGATAGTCATTACCTTTTTCTTTGCTGATAATAGTAAAACAATTAACTGTAGTGCATAAAGGTAGTTACAGTCCAGTTTAAGAGCAGCGTAAGCATTACATAGGGCTTTTGCAGTCTTAAAAAAGAGCAACAGGATAAAAATATTATAATTATTCATATTTACTCTGATGAAGATTACACGGGGGAACTTTAGTTAACTACATAATTGACAATTTACTACATTTCTTGTTTTGATTACACAGTACCAGCTATCCAGCACTCTAGTTTCATAATACAGACTAACCATCCATAAAACACAGAAGTATATAATTTACAGTAGTCAATACTGCATATACTAATATAATATACATTGCTGTAATGAATGTGAGAGAGCTTAGAGCAGACAGATGATATACACATTGTAACCTTTGTACAGTACATCATTGTAACCTTCGCTCTCCAGCTCAATGCATGGTTAGAGCGTCCACCGGCAATCAGAAGGTTACATGTTCGATTCCTGTCCAGGACTCTTTTCTGAGGATACGAGCTTGACGATCGCCCATGTATCGATTGTACATACTGTTAAGCCTAGTTGAACTATGAACCTGGTAGTACGTTATGAATGACAATATTTATTTTATATGTCAGCTAGAATTATGATAAAATTCTACCAAGATGGAAAGTCAATTGAATATAGCTTACATGTAAATGTGTAAAACTTACCTTTCTTAACAGGGATTGTGTAAGAGCAAGATGAAACAATGCTTCTTTATCATCAGGATCACATTTAAGACACCTCAAATAAAGGGTGAATTAGACCTGAGCTAGCTCTGCAACTATAGCTGTTTTACCAAGTTTGTGTATAAATCATACTGCTTACTTTTCAAATGCTCGAACTCCTTCAAAGTAAAGATGTTGTTTCTCTTTATTTGTCAAAACTGTAAGAGTAAATTAAATATGGAAGTATATACAGGTCCACAGTAATTGGTGAAAGCTATTGTGGCAACCCAGCCTACCTACTATATTTATAGAGAAATAAATATATTTATTTACCTAACCATGTGATAATTTATTTATCTATTTACATTGTGAGTAACTATTATTTTGTAAGTATTCAGTGATTATTCATTAATTATCTTATATAACTGTAAGTGTACTCTGGCAAAGCTTATTAAAATAATTTAAAGTTGTTGTACAAGCTGTGAATACTCATGAAGAACCTTTGAGTTCTACTGTAGATTGAAATCAAACTTCCAATTACTAGCCAATTACTAACCATATCTAGAGTTATCAAATATTAATGTATGGTATCTGAAGGTTATGGGTTTTGATTCTTGTCTAGGACTCATGGCTTGTACGGGAACAACTTGAGATTAATTAAACAATGCATCTTGACAAATGACTGATATTGTCATTTAAAAATTGGCAGCTAGGTGCCTGTAATTTGTACTAATATGAAAAGTAACCTTGTTCTGCCATCTGAGTCCTTATCAGCCCTGCCAAGAGGAGGATAGCCGGGGCAACTGCCCCAGGGCCTGGGCTATATAAGGGGCCCGAAACGATAACTATCATGCAAATCCTTTAGGGCATTTAGGGACCTGTGAAAGACCATAACCCCACCTTCCCCTGGGCCTATCTTGGGGGCTCTGGTAGCTTGGTGGTGAAGGTTCAATTCCTGTCCAAGATTCATGATTATTTCTGAGTATTCACAGATTACACAGCAACAACTTAATAACCTGTTGCAGCTTTGAGACAACATCCAATACCAAGAGCCAGATAACCTTTGCCTATGAATGGTGTTTTCATGTTAATTTTAATAACACTTCTTGCCATTTGAATACCTTTATCAAACTATAATATTTCAATTAAACAAAGTTAATAAATTGCATGTTACATTATCACGAACTTTGACAAATATTGCCAGTAATTGTTGGTCTAGTAGTGTTATACTTATAGCCTGCCTCTATGATACTGTTAATACCTGATGAAGATTAGTGAAACATATTTTGGTTGCATGTAATAGTATCATTGGGTTGGTTGGACAAATTTCATGACACTGCTGTAAGACCAGGATAGCCATTGAAAACTATATGCATAATGTAAAAAACAAATACTTTTTATTATTCACACTTGCAGTACATAAGTTACATTTCTCACACACTGATGAGAGGATGCTGCTGCACATGCAATCCAGACCTTTAATCAACACAAACACAACTTTTTACAAGCAACTGAGCTTAAAAAGAAAACTACTCAAGATAATCCTCTGACAATTACAACTGTATCTTTAAGATCTGGGTTGGTGGGAACAACAAAAAGTCAACAACAAAAAGTTCCCACTCTCGCTAGTCCTGCAGCGTGTGAGAAAAACAATTTATGCGTCTTTCGTACCTCAGCCAGCAGAAAATAACACAATTTAAATTATACACTTTTCTTGCACTTACCTTTCTTGCACTTGCCAGTGCGAGACCAAACTGGAACCATAAGTGATAATTTTCAAAAGCAAGTTTCATAGCTCTCTCTAAACACTGATAAAAATGCCATGAATAAGATTCAGGAAACTAAACAAATAAGATACAGGACAGGTGGCCCAACAAAAATCATGAATGGCTTATACTGCTATTAATGTGATATACATTATACAGTGTAACTTTCTGATTGCTGGTCTGATCATTGTGTGAAATTGATCGTCCAGGTTGTTGTAAAAGACTATTGTTGGTGACTGATGTTTTGACGGCCTCAGTGGCAGTCATCTTCAGGTCTGATCACGCTTATTTTAATGCAGGTGGAAATGTCATTAACATATACAGCAATTTTAGTAGCAATTTACTGATACAGTAGAACAATATAAATTCAACACAAGTTATATGTTCACTAAGCCACTTCTTAGAGAAACTTTTAAGTATTTCAGACATCTCCTGATATACATACAGTGTAACATTTGTAATTTAACCAAAACATACCTCAACCAGTAGTGGAAACTGAGCACATCTTGCCAGGCCAATAGTCAAAAGATTATAAGTATGATTTGCATGTATCATTGTAACTTTTCTGGCATCAGCTTCCTCTGGGGCGATACTGGATGTTGCATTTTGTAGAACCTGTAAGAAAAAAGAAACTTTAGTTTCTGGATTCACAGGTTTTAACCTATTATAACCAAGTGAACATTATTTCAATAACTTAGCTTACCAAGGCTTCTTTTAGTAGCAATAATAAAATCACATCCTCTGTGACATTTTGAGGAATAAACAAACTAACAAAAGAGAAACAACCATGATTACTTTTATTAAAGTTTTATTATATTAAAAGATGATGTAATTATTTATGAAAATATCTTATGTTAGTAGAAAATTATCATCGTCCATTACGACCATGATGGCGAAACATGCTCAAAACAATGGCAGAAAACTCTCGTTTTGTGGAGGTTTCAGATGAGCTTTTGGATAATTTTTTGAAGAATACATGATTTGAATAGTACACTAATTTGTTTCTACTAAAACAACTAGACAACTCATTGTCTATTCGTTGACTATTCGCTCATAGACAATGAGGATTTAAATAGAAAGGTACAGTGTAATATTGTGTATTACTAATATGAAATTGCAACTTCTTAATTCAACATCACAACATTGACTAAAAATTTACCCTGACAAAATGCAACTTGTAGACCAACATTTTCACACTCTGACAAATTCCTTTGCTCAAAATGAATAGTGTTTTTGATTTGCATATGTCAATGCAAATTTTATAAAGCCAATACATATAAGAAAACACTTTAAAGGAAATGATAAATATATTGTATAATAGTGTCTTTATAGATATAATTACTACACCTTTCTAAAAGATGTGTCTTTGCTTGTGAACTAGAGCTGTCCAGGGAGGTTTTGGATGGCGAAGATGGAGGATAGCTATTTTGGATCATGTAACTTTTCCCACAAATTCCTTGAATTAATATTTCACTCAATTGTTGGATTAAGCTCTAGAAAAATTAAAGTTATAACCAGTAAAAATGTATAGGCTTGACGTGTACATACATTATATTACAGTCTACTGTACCTGTCGTAGATTCTGGACTGATTTGTCTTCTAAATTTCTCAAGAGATAACACAATCGTCCAATAGCTTTATCCATGTGTCTAGAGTACATTTACAGAAAATTCTGGTTTAATATTGCAGTTCAATTCCAAGCGAGGTCAGATTAATATAATAACATATTTGCCTTTCTTGCAACTGCTGTGCTTGGTTACATCTTAAAAACACAGAACACTTGAAATCCACCTTTTAGCTCCCTTGCACAGCATTCACTTCTAAAAGTGTAACATGCTTAGACATAGTTTGACGCTACTCTGGCTTTAAAAAGTTTTTTGAATGTAACTTTAAAAGTTACTGTCCATGATCCAACGTTTCGACCACAATCCCAAAGGTGCAAGTTCAAATCCTGCTCAAGTCAACAATTTTTCATCGACTCTTAATCATGTTAATTAATTTTGATGAAATATAATTCACTATAGTATCTTAAACGTATCATTACTTACCCCTGTTTAATTCTCAATATGGTTGAACGCTGGAGAGCAACTTCCAAAGGTTGACCAACAAAAATACATTCTTTGGTTTGCAAGCCTGATGGACTTTGGATTCTCATTGAGGAACTTCTATTATCACTGCCCAACAACATATTTAAAAACAAATCCCCAGCATTTTCAAAACACTGAATAACATTATCATAAAATATTGTTGTACTTGCAGTGTTTGATGAATGCTGCAACTCTTCAAGAGAAATGCCTAAAAATGTTTTTAAAAACAGAAAAAAAGTTCTAATACTGTAGGAAGTTCTACTAAAGTTTTAAATCTGATAATCTCATTATGCTTGACATTTATTTTAGGCCACTTGATTACAGCTTGGCTAGAGGAACTAAACCAATATACAGCTTCTCTAGACAATTACCAATAACAAATGCTATAGTTTGCTAATATAGCATTTCAGCCGAGTAGTATACCATAAATACTTTGGACTGATGTAATTTATTTAGTTTAGTTTATTAGAGTTATCACTCTTTTAGGTGAACGGAATACCCCAATAGGCTAGAAGCCCAATTTCTCAGGGCCTATAAGGTTGTTATCCGAGAAAACCCAAAAGTCTTGCCATTTGCTGACATTGTTGCAAAGGCAGCACTTTCTCCTCAATTATATTGGTAACTGCTACTGACCACAACAGCTGGTTGGTATTGTTGGTATTGGTACAGAGGAGGGTGCATGGGTCAAGCATAATAGTGGCTGCAATGACAAAATTTAAACCGCCCTACTTACTCACTTTGATTCCACCTGAGCCTTGCACCCAGGTCCTAGCAGAGTATGAGAAAACATTTGCTACCTCTTTTGTTCCCTCAGTCAGTGGAAATAACACTTACAAATTTGCAAGGTAATCCATGAAAATTCTAACCAAATTAAGCACTCAAATAGGAACCACAAATAATGGAAAGTACTGACGTACAGATTAAATTTTACCTTTAATAGCAAACATATCAGCAAGCATCTTTAACCTGCGACGAGAACCTTCAAAATGGCTAGAATCTTGTTCCACCATCTCTGTACATTTCATTACTTCATCATATTCTTTCAACAAAAAATTCACTTTACATAGCAAGAGAATAGCTTCCACCAATACAGGTTTCTATGGCAATAATTCAGAGAACTTATTATTAGTAATGAACTAAGTTGGATACAATATGTAACAATATTACACTCCCTGCCCGAGCAGAGATAAGACACTGAGTAGATAAGACACTGGAAAGTGTGACAAACATGTGGTAGAGGGGGTTAGCCAGGACAACTGCCCCAGGGCACAGACCAAATAAGCCTGGGCCTGAAACAATAACCATCATGCAAATCCTAAGCATAGAATGAAGCTTCTATTGCCAAAAACATTACATAACTGGTGTAGAGAGGGAGGGTTAGCATGCCATTTATCCCATTCAGTAGCAAGCAATTGTCTTCTGGACAATCCTTTTATTAGTATTAAGGTTAGTAATAGGATTTTTACTTAGCTTTCCTGTATCACAGGGGTTAGATCAAACCCATTGGCAGGGGGTTAGGGTTAGGATCTAAGTTGTTTTGGGGTTAGCATGCAGTTCTATGATGTAATATCATAATATAAGCATCTCTCATGAATACTAAAAAAGATCATCCAGAAGATGATTGCTTGCCACTGACCGGGATAAATGGCGTGTTCACCCTCCCTCTCCATTTAGGTCGGCACTAGAGGCAATCCACTGAGGGTCTTTAAACTGAGTGGGGACTGAGTACCAGGGCCGCATTAACCAATGGGCACACTGGGCAAGTACCCAGGGGCCTGAAATTTTTAGGGGCCCAAAAAATAATCAACAGTCATTCAGTAAAGTCAAACAAATATTTACCATTCAACATTGTATAATCAGTGCACGCGATTTCTATAATCACCTCACGTATTTATACTAAAATTCTATATTGATTTTTCGGTAAATTACGTAACTGAACTGAACAGACGCGAGCATGAGAATAGTCACTGTTTTCAGAATGTTCAAAATCACTGTTTTCGTAACGGATGTTTTATATTAAAGTTAGAATAGAAAATAGCAGAAAATAGCCTAAAATGGCCTCCTGGCCGCAGTGGCCGTCTAAAAATTCAAAATTTTCTCGTAACAACATAAGAACGTATTCCTTTTGTCCTTGACAGGAAAATGCACCGTCGTTTGTTTTTAGTTATTGCAAGTGACGAGCGTCGACCTTACAGTCCATCTTTTTAAATTTAGTGTAAATAAATGTTTTCCTGTGGATGGTTACAAATTAATATATTAAAGTCTAATTTGGACAAAATTTATATGTTAAATATAATGAGATGTGCCATTAAAAACATGTTTTAAAACTTTTAAGATTTTGCTTAAAAGTGTTGTCACAATAGACGAAATGCCATTTTGGATACATCAATTTCAAAAATTTTCAAAGGGAGGACACCCCTCCTACAATCTACAGACACTGACCCAGGGCCGACCAGAGGTTAATGCGGCCCTGACTAGTACTAGTTGCTAAATTATATTTCTGCCCTGCCAGGTTATCTTGACTCTTAGATTACCAATAATTGTCAAATACTCTTATCTTACCAATAATGGGTAATTCCACAACAGTATATTGTAGGATTCTAGAACTCAACCCCAACGCAACACCAATCCAATCGGTTGGGTTAGGATTGGTGTTATATTGGTAATCTAAGAGTATTTGACAATTGGCGATTATTGGTAATCTAAGAGTCAAACCTTATAATTTAGCAACTAGTACTAGTCTCCACTCGGTTAAAGACCCTCACTCAGTGCTGACTCTGCATTTTATAGGGGCCCGTGAAAGACCATAACCCCACCTTCCCCTGGGCCTATCTTGGCTACATATAGGAATATCTCAACACTTACTAACCATTTCTTTGCCATCTTCACAGATTTTAGTAATTTTTCCTTTTACTTTTAAGAGATACGCTTTCAGAGGTTCATCTACAGCAACCTGTAACTGATAGTTGCTAAATAGTTTTTCAACTTGCGATTCACACTCAACAAGATCCTTATAAGACTCTAGAAAAATGAAACATAAATGAATTATTGTTGAAAAGTACAATAGAGAATAACTCACTGAAAAATTTAAAATATATTTTAAAATATATTTTAAAATAACCTGATAGAAAAGACTTGTTGAAGTCCAAATCTTTTAATAATTTTGGAATATCTTCCCAACGAGCATCTCCTCGTGCTTTTTCAATCTCTTGCTCAATGCCACGAGCAACCTTTTTTGCCATAGCGTTTATATTCAATCTAAAAGAAAAATATTTTTTATCATTTTAGACGCCATTTTGTTTTGTTTGGAAAACCGCTGGTCACCTACAGAAACAGAAAATAAATAAAACCAACAGCTCGTCCCCAGGACCTTCGGGTGAGACTAAAATAACTTTTCTGTTTTTTTTATTTTTGGTTAGCTAGGGTTAGCTACGGTTAGGGGTAGTTTTAAGATCAAAGTTAGGATTAAGGTGATTAGTCCAATGTATCTTTTCGTCAACTCTTTTCAATTTACGCAAAACTCTGTCCTTCTCTCATATAAACGAAAACCAATTTTACAATGGAATTTTCTGAGAGGCGGGATCTCGGCATAAAGGATTAGCCCTATAAAGAGAGCCGCTTTCATATCAACAACCCATTAGTTGTGTAATGACGCATATGATCACAGAATATTATGCATCCATAGCTGCGAGGCCACACTGTGCGCTATATTTGGACTAATAGTGTAAAAAAATGCTGCATGTGAGTTCATTGTTTCTTACAAGAGCCATTGTGTTCACGCTGATCAGCATCTGGGAAGCAACATCCATCTTAAATATACCACATCAGAAGAAGACATGGTCTTCTTTATTATTGAATATGGCAAACTGATCATTCAATATCACATATGTAGATAACAGATATTGAGATTTGAGCATGCAGAAGAATGCACAACCGTGTCCACATCAGAAACAAATTCTGATTAACTTAATTTGTCAACTGCATTACATGTACGTCAACTGTTTTGTGTTCATATATTGAACTGCATTTTTATGCAAGCCTTGTACAGAGAACTATGTTATACAACTGTTTTATCTTTATGTTCAACTGTATTTTTATGGACCTGTTCAAGTTACATCTGTTTAATATTATACATGTTCATGATTGAAGTACTAGATTGTGAATAAATGTTGAGAACGGTTACACACAAGGGTTGTCAACAAGGTTGGGGCAGATTTGAGGCATCTATAAATGTGCCAGTGCCCCCCGCACATGCTTCATCTGCCTATGGCTGTGTAATGAATGTCTTACCAGATATAGATGTCTAACATACCCCAGAGTACCTTTGGTCCAGCAAGCTCAGTGTCAGCTCTAAATATATGTAGAGTTCGCTGCTCTGGTCTTATCTAAACCATAACCGCATGGGTACAAGGCTATGTTACCTCTGCTACCACTTTGACTTCAATAAGCCCACCACTTATTTTTGCAATTTTGCACAATATCATGACTGCCTTGGGTTTCAAGGCAGCACTTCCCTTGCGATAGTAACTTCTAGTTTAAAACTCTAAAATCCCATATGTTCAATCAAGCTTTAAAAGTATGTTTTGATGATACCAAAAATACGAACATTTTGCGCCAAACTCTCTCTCTTGCGAAAATAAAAAAATTATGTCAACATGTAATATGTAAATATTAGTATGCAATAATCACCATATGTATTGTCTTACAAACGTAATGAATATGAAAAGAAGTGATTTAGAAGATTCTTGATAAATTACTTTGCATAATAATCTCTATATATTCTGACAGCTCGCAAGTCTTCAATCACTCGACGGCCAAGAACATCAAGTACAGATCAAATTTCTGAAGACATTCAACGTAACAAATGGTAAGTAGGACTGTTTACGAAATGAATGTTGTACTTTTTACATTTCTAGTTTACAAAGTTCTTACTTTCGTCTGTCTTTATTGACAACTCATCAAATGTATCGCAAAGACGACGTGTATGTTGAGGAAACGCCCTACATTTCAAGAGTTTTCAGATTCCCGATATATATTATTCAGTCTTTCGACGCAAATAAATATAGTCTCAGTTTTTAAGTCAAGCAAGGTCGATAATCAAGCGAGGATATCTTCATCCTATTGGCACTTTGATGCAATCAGATGATATCGTAAATAATATCGTAACAATATATGAATAATATCGTGAAGTGATCACTAGATCAAAGGTATAACTACATTCTAAATACAACAATAAATTCAAATATGGTTATATACGATATATATTTTCTATGCATCGCAGTTGTTGTAAGACAATACTGGAATGAAATTTTATGGAAAGAAGTTTCTCGGCGATTCTACGGCAATATCAACCTACATTCTTTGCTACATTCTTGTTGTGGATAAAAATAAATCTTCAATAATTTTAATGTAAACATAAGAATATAAGATACATATTATAGTCTAGAGCCACTTAAATTTGTTCAGCAAGTTTGTAGATCAACACAGAGCGAGCAGCCAGCGACGTTGCACTAGTGCCTGAATATCAAACACAAGTTCAGCAAGTTTGTTGTCAACACAGAGCTATCAAACGCGAACGGCATAGAAATTTCCAGCTCCTAATCTAGTAATATGAATCAGTAAATATCCGTTGCTGCGTTTCTAGACGACTAGAAGTAAAAGAGCATCTGAGTCAGTTTTTCCCTCGTAGCCGAAACTATTAAATGACTAATTTATCTTTATTTTTTGTTTTTAAAGGAATGTGATAAAGGTAAGTGAATGAACATTGAACAACCTCGTTGTGCTTTAAAATCTACAGAATATGTTTGCATATTATATGAAAGATCGAAAAACCTGAGAAGTCCTGGGAACGAGCACTTGTGCAATGACAAACAATCGACACATTCTAGATCAATTGTAATTATTTACGGTTTTTTTATAGATCTTAAAGAGGTATTCGACTTCTTTGACAAAAATGGTGATGGTACAATTTCCGCTAAAGAACTTGGTGATGCTTTAAAAGCTGCGTGTGGTGCGTCGCATACTGATGATGAGATCAAGAAAATTCTTCAGAAGGCAGACAAAGATGGTAAGTAAAATCATCCGAAAAACTGATAGAATAGAAACTGATAGAATAAAAACTGATATAATAAAAACTGATATAGAATACACAAGGTCGTGGTTAGTAGATGGTACACTCGCAGTTGAGGTGATCGTGAGGTACTAAGTCTGAGTGAGTCGTCTACTGGACGATCCTTTTATTAGACGCATTAAAGTTAGTATTAGAAAACGATTAGCTGGGGGGGTTAAGGTTAGGATTTAAGTTGTTGTGGGGTACGTTAGCATGGTTCCATGATGTATTTCATCAGACAGGCATGTCTGATCGTAACAATCTCTCATTTCGTCCAACCTCTCGCGGATACTAAAAAAGATCGTCCAGAAGACGACTCAGACCTACCGTCTAGCCTAGATAAACAACCCTTATAAGGACAGGTGACTTCTGATATTTTAGCTTAATTTACAATTTTTTAAAGTAATAATTCTTATTCACATTTTAAGGCAACGATACCCTAAGTTTGGAGGAGTTTGCGTTGGTTGTGAATGGTTGTCAGGATGAAGAGGCAGAAGCGGCATTTAAAGAATTTGATAAAGATTGCAGTGGCTTCATTACAAAGAAGGAATTGAAACAAGCAATGAAAGCAATCGGTGAGAAACTTTCAGACAAAGAAATAGCGGAAATGATCGCAAAAGCAGATATGGACAATGACGGAAAAGTTTGTCTCGAAGGTAAGAAATGAAACTAAAGAAATCATGACATATCCCGCCAATCTCGTTCCCAGAATCGTTCGCCCGAACGAGATCGCATTCGGGGTATTATTCACAACCTCGTATATACCCAGGGTCTTATATCTCCGCTTGGGGACTGATCAAGATCTTTTCATTTATTTATTTAGAATTCAAGAAAATGATGGCACCACATTGATTTTATGAAATTCCTTTATAGACTTTACTTGGTTTTCGTAAAAAATCTGTATGTTGTTCTTTATAAATTCTTTACTTGGTTTTTGTAAAAAATCTGTACGTTTTCAGCTAAAAATAAAGTTGTACGTCACATCCGGAATTAGCCTGCGTCGCATCCGGCCGTTTGAAATTTCTGGTATGTAGGCAAAATATTTACAATAACACGCCTCTTTGCACACTGTCCGAGTCTCCGGTTGCAGTTCACGGTGAGACAGAAGAAGAAAAGGTCGCACAGATTGTGAGTGTGGTGGTCTGTATTTTAGTCTTACAACTATCGTTGGGAAAAATGGTAAGTCAGTCAAAACTCGCATTCAAGAATACATTCTCGTATGGAAACAGTAAATTATTAGGCAGTTCTTGGGAGAAATATCAAAGTTTTAAGAAACATAAGGGTCTTATAATTAAGAGGATAGACCATGGTTACACTGGCTACATTTGGGGCTCGAGCAATGAATATCGTTTTAAAATCACCACAATTTAATGAACATAACGACAATTAGAAGGCTGTACTCTAGTTTGAAATATGTTGCAAATGAATGCAATAAAAAGCAGCCAAATTGATTGACTGTTTACGTACTGTGGTGATGTATGAAATCTGTCAATAAAATAATCGTGTTCTTCTCTTCGTGGAACTCCAAGTGTTGGCTCATAGAACGCGCGCGGGGAATTATAGTATCTATATCAAGTGTTTTAATACTAGAAATAGCTTACAGACATAACACGAGTAGCCCGAACATCAGATCGATGTAGGGTTTCCGCAATGCCGCAATGGGTTTAATGCACTTTAGTTGGATAGTAGAGTATTAATTATATCGATAGAGTATAATCGTCTAAATGACATCTATATTCGATATCCGCATACAATACCTGACTTTAACCAAGATAATATTTTACATTTGTAACAACCTCGTTTCACGACACTCCCCTATTGCGTCTCCCTACACAACAGTAATTTTATACACTTGACATGCCGAGTTCATTTGTCCATAAGTTCCATCTGAAGAATAAGTATAGCTCTGTATTTAACCATGACTATATTATGTTTTCAATAATCACTACTATACTGTACCGCAGCAAGTTGATTAAAAGGGGATATATTCTAATATTAGCCTGCGAAGCGGCTCTCGAAGTCCACTCGCGCGCGAGGGGATTGGATCGCTCACTAACCTGTCATTACTTGGGATATCTATGCGGCACCGTTTATTATTTTTTTGGTCGCAATATTTCCCGTCAGGCTTTTGCGAAGCGTGAGGCATATAGTCGAGTTCTTTCTTTTCGTCAGCTTTATTTTGGTCGAGTTATTCTCTGACTCTGTTGGTAGATTTTGAAAGTAACTGACTTAATCAGCACTGTGGCTGAAAACTGTGTCGATCGTGAATACAACCTGCACGAGCGATTTCGAAACGGGTTGGCCCGCGTACAAGGGTATGCACGTTCGCGTAATATAATAGACACGTATGTTATGTATTTGGACTCGGTAATTCCAATTCTGTTTTCAGAATTGAAATCGGTTAAATATTGGCCGAGATAACGGCAAAATCTACGATTAAACAAACAAACATAATTTCCGATTTGTGATCAACAAATACATGGCGTGCGAGGTCTGGGACCATGGATGGGGGGAAATCCCGCAGGGGGAACGATCGCGACCGTAACTGCAAAAAAGCAGTCGCCAAATTGTCGCCAATCCTGATCAGAGTTTCAGAAGTTTACTACAACTTAAGTACCCAAACAGCAGTTCACTTCTGACAACTGACAAATTTGGCGAGCCCAAAAGTAGACCGATTTAAAAATGGCTAGTAATTCCCTCAAATGCATTACATAACGGCTATTTCTGTTCAAAAGTTAATTTATATATCGCTCGCAGAAATCGCTATTCTAGTGGAGCTTCAAAAAAAATCAAAATGTTCTGGGATGCATGTCGCTAGACACCCTACAACACAAGTTATCCTCATTAGATTGTCAAATGGTCGTCTTGGGTGACACCAATCCTAACCCCCCGCCATCAACTTCATTATAAGGCAAAGTGAAAAGGTGGTAAACTGCCAAGAATTTTAGTGACCCTCACGCCCCGCCTTCAACTTCATGAGGTTGGGCAAAAGGCCGTTTCTACTTTCGTCGTAGATTTTGAAAGTTATCTCGGCAAATATTTATCCGATTTCAATTCTGTAAACAGATTTGGAATTACCTAGTCTAAACACATAACATTCGTTTCTATTCACATTACGCAAACGTGTACTGTATATCCTTCGTAAAAAGCTGCTTACTGTATGTACTTAGAAACTAATCGGCCAGGGGAGACCTCAGATACTATCCGCTGTGACACCGGTAAAAAGCGATTAAATTCAAAAAGCATTTGATACAAAAGATCTTTACAATAACTGAAAATCATTATGCACGGTTTGCAGGCAACTGTATGCTCCTAAATCTTTCTCCGGAATTATAAACAGTAATTTTTCAACAAAGCTGTAATGTTTGTGAGTATCCTATTTATCATTATTATTTTGATTAGACAACGTGATGCAAAGAGAATGCACTAAATAATTAAATAGAGATGAACCCTTCAATGCTTCACTAAAGATATGAACCAAGCGTGTTCTTTCGCTAGAAACTTTGTCTCTTCATACACTGATCTTCTTTCAAATGTATGTGAAGCCTGGTTTTTATATAACGCGGATAACGACATACTACGATCGCTCAAATATAAACTCAGGCTACTCAGCGATCCTGGCGATCCTCTGCAGATCATGCTATACGAGTCTTCAACTACAAAAAAGTCATAAAACATCACAACAGCACAAGCTGACGGAATGACTCTTCATAAGTTATAAAGTAAACTGAATTTGGCAAGGATTAGTGAAGTCTGTTTTGTTTTTTTGTTTAGAGTAACATCACAGATGAACAGAGGGAAGGTATGGCCATATTCTTATACATACATTCAATGTATTAATGAGAGCACTAAGTTAATTATACGATATTTTAGAGTTTAAGGAGGTATTCAAGATGTTTGATGTGGATGGTGATGGAACTGTCTCCACAGAAGAACTTAAAGATGTCATGGCAAAATTAGGACAAACTCCATCAGAAAAGGAACTTGAAGATATGATTAATGAAGTGGATGAAGATGGTATGTGTTGACCATTGTTCAAATACATGCTGATGAGCATACCCTGGGACCCCCTAGAGGGTTCTCGCGCCTTCGCTGGTCGCCAAGTCCCCCCCCCCCCCTAACCTAAAACATCTTCATATGGCCTTGTATTGATTTGTATGATTCTAGGCTCTGGAGCAATTGATTTTGATGAATTTTGTCAAATGATGGCCAAACAGCTTGCAGCTGGTCTAAGAGAAGAACTAAAGGAGGCATTGAACGCATTCAGCCCAGGAGGATCTATTTCAGCAAATGAGTGGAAAAAGATTCTTGGGAGTTTGGCAGAAAAAATGGCAAATGATGAAGTTGATAGCCTGTTGAAACAAGCAGATAAGAGTGGCAGAGGGAATATCAAAAATGAAGGTAAAGCCTGGTTTCCATATAGTCGGCGAGCAGTCGGCGAGCAGTCTCCGACTGGTAGCCGACAAGTCGCGGACTCATGTTTCCCACGAAAGTCGCCGACAACGGGTTGTTACTTGGGAAGCCATTTTGAAATTAGCCGCAAAGTGCATTATGGGATACATTTACTGTCGGCCACGACGCAGACACTGTGACTAGTCGGCATCGCAAAGCATTCCTCCACAACTAAGGCTCTTCAACAACTAATATGGATATAAAGACGTCTGATGGCTTTTTTTCTCTCTTGCAGACATTCATAATTACGATATACGTTTTAAGAATAATTCATCTAAGCCACAATTCAATCATAGCTAGGACATAATCGTTTTATTGTTTATTGCATAAATGAATGGAACAGCCTTCCAGAGTTTATCTGCAATCTACCATTTGCTCAATTTAAACAAGCTATAGTGCTCTAACATGCTTAACGATACCTTAAAATCGTAGGCCACGGCCGGAACCCTAGCCTTCGTGCCGCGTCCCCAATTCCGCCCGCCCCCCAAACGTAACGCCTGCCAAACGCAGGCTACCGAACCCCTATCAATTGGGCTTCTAGCCTGTTGGGGGTATTCCATTCACCTAAAAGAGTGATAAACATAATAAACTAAACTAAACTAGTTTCTATTTTTGCATCTGTATCTGTCTTTACAGGGCCTGCCTATACACAATACAAGATTAATGATTTTTTTTTGTATTATCATTTTCAGATATTGTTGGAGTTCTTTTTGGATAAAAGTCAAATGAAATCAAGAAACTAAGTTTTGTAATCAAGACTAGAGTCTGGACCTCTTGGATTATAGTTTGGTTTGAGAAATATGAACAGTTTTAAAACATCGGATTAAATTTGTGTTTCTAACTGAATGAGAAAAAATTGAAAGCCAGGAAATGCAGTAAACTTAGTTAGACATTTTTATTTTTCTTTGTAAATCATTAAATAAAAAACATTTCATAATCTATGATGTACATTTCATTTTCGGTTTCAATCTTTCATGTAATATATGAACAACGAGAGCGAGTGTTTCAGCGGGGTATCCAAACACGAGAAAACAATGATGTATGAACAACGAGAGCGAGTGTTTCAGCGGGGTATCCAAACACAAGAAAGCAATGTATGAAAACATATTGAGGAAGACACTAGTGACTTTCATAACGTGAGGCAAAATCTATTGTAGTCTTTTGTAGGTGAGCCGGTGTTTCACCGGGATATCCAAATGCCATCTCGTGATCAAATGGGCCTTTATTATTGGTTAATTTGCTCATAAGTAATCACTCAATTCTGATTTCTGATTAGCTATTAACTATGCGAGAGTAAAAGAACTATTATATATCTATTATATATTATATATCATGTTATTATACTCATAAAATTAATCTTTTCGGCCTGCCGTAGTGGTTTTGTATTATTAGGGTTTTGAATTATTAGGGTTTCATTTGTATTCCATCTAAGGAACTGAGCGCAAATACGTTAGGGTTATTTTTCAAACCTTTATAGTTTCCAGTCTTTCCGCGCAAAACTTATTATAAAGTATACTTTCTAGTGATCACCAATAAGTAAGGTCCATTCTTAAGTTTTCAAAAAAAAACTATTTTGGAATGCCAGTTACTTAAAATGAATTGGATACAGCGGAATTTTTTACACGTGGACGACGAACTAATTAAGATGGTACCCAGGCTACGGAAGGTTTCGCCTGATATTGTTGTAGAAATTTAATTAAGTGACGCAATAACGCGTGATCAAGAACGTGCATGGGCTCGTCATCAGACATACGATTATAAAAAATAGTTTTATTGGCTTTGGAGGAACAAAAAACAAATAAAAGAAATTGAAAAGTGTTCCGCGTTGTGTGAAGGTAATATTACAATATTTCTAAGGGATTGTTTTGATCTTTTCTATCAGTGAATGTTAAAAGGCTATTTGCCATGGTCGCGCACGATCACAAGGCGCTGATTCAGAAGCCCGCACATTGATAGTATTAGTTTAAATGCCACGCAACAACTTCAGTGCGTTTTCAAAAAAACATTAATAAAGCCATGAAAGCAAATGACCCCATGCTATCGTGTCTTCATATGTGATAAAGATACGCTTGCTGCTCTCGATAAATCTCTCGCTGGTTAGTTTAGTTTATCAGATTTATCAATCTTTTACGTGAACGGAATACCCCAACAGGCTAGAAGCCTACGATTTAATATCGTTATCCTAGAAGTCCCGAAAGTCTTACTGTTTGCTGGTATTATTGCAAAGGCAGCACTTTCTCCTCAAATATTTTTAAGACCCTGAGTGGACGTCCGACCCCTGAACCTGTATCTCCCAGCTATAGACATATGTTGTAACTACAAGACCACAATTGACTTAGATATAAGATGGTTCGTTTTTTAAGCTATTCAAAAAACTTTTATCGAGTTTAAAAGACTTGGCCTTTGGCTTAGGGAACTAACTATGGTCTACAAAGCGTTAAATAATCAATTGCCACAATATATCTCGGACATGTTCACTTCAAAGTCAATAAGAACGCACAAAGTTGCCAGAAGTTCAGTTAGGCAAGACCTTATTACCCCTAAAGCTAACTTATGTATAACAAGAAAAAGCCTAGTCTACAGCGGAGCTGTTTCATACAACAAACTTCCAAAAGAAATGAGACAGTATTGTATAATTATTTACTGAAAGATTTATAACTTTGTACTTAATGCAATATATTTAGTATTTATTATCTCTTGTAATTTAATATTTTAATATTTTAATTTTGTTTAATCTTAATCAACCCCCAGAAGGCCCAGTGTAAGATTAGCATTGCTAAACTGGTTAGTAATATATTTTGTAATAATAACTATTTAACCTTCTTTAAATAAAGTTTATTATTATTATTATTATTATTATAAATAACTACTGTCTACAGGTCGGTTTTTATATACTATACTTCAAATTAGGTTTTCCTTAGTATTTTCTGAGTATTAACAGCACTAACGAATGATATTAACTCCCCATACTATAATTGCTTCAACTTTCAATTTCAGTGCCCGCCCAACATGGAGGATAACATACAAACAACCAGCATATGCGAGACTAAAGTAGGTAATGAAGAGAGTAGTTTAAAAGACGCAAGTCAAAGCCATGCTCATATTAATCGGATAAAGAAAGAAGAACTACGTTCAACGAAGTCATTTGAACTTCATCATACTCGTAGCTACTCAGAAATACGTCATTTGCATCCATCATCAACCGACGTTAGTTTCGGTATCACATGTCCAAAACCAAGAAATATTGAAGCACTACATCGAGAGGTGAAGAGACCAGAATCTGTGTTGGAATTATCAGACCTTTCTGTCCAAGATGGCGAAGACGATATAGAAGAGGACATTGCTGAGGCTCAAGAAAAAGGGGATAAAGCCATGCAGTTATTTATGGAGTCAAATATTAGTGTTCCTCTTGATGGTGCAATGACCTCCTCTTCTTCCTCGTGTTCTTTGCAATCTTTAGATTCTGAAATGGCTTCAGAACACGAACTTATTGTGGGGACATGGAAAAATGACGGAAGAGGTTTGTTACTAACTAGTTTTATTGCAACACATGTGCCATCATGTCGTCTCTTTTAACGTGCCTCAAGTCAATCTTGCCTGCGTCACATCCCGACAAAAGTCATACACTTATCGAGCAAAAAGTCCGGATGTGACGCAGGCCTTGCTCATGCTTTATTTTTACTTTTCACGATTTATAATAACTATTATTTATTTGTAGATTCCGTTGCTTTGTCGGGTTCAAGTTTAGAAAAACGCTTCCTCACACCGTCAGGGCAGTTACTTTATCGGGAGCAACAAGTTGAGTCAATGTTGGATACAAAAAGATTTAAATTATCTCCTTCCAGTAGCGTGGAACGTCCTATGAGTCCTCTGGCAGTGCACAATACAAGTACTATGAAGACTAAAAATCAACAATGTGACGATGATGATAAGAATGGCATAGAGACATCCACCAACAAACAAGATGAGCAGCATGATTCATCACCGCATTCCCATGACGACGAAGGTAACTTTTATCTCATGGTATCTATAAACATAATATCTATTTAACTTATAGGAATTTATACTTTAATGACACAAGAAACAAAATAGGATTGAAATTTCTATGGATTTTGTATAACTCTGGAACAGGGTGTGGCGAAGGGGTACCCCCAATTTGATCTCGTCAACCCGAGAAGAATACCTGTCATCAAATTTGGACCCGCGCTCTTTTGAAGAAAAAAGGCAACTTTTGTCAGCAAAATAAAATATACAATGACGTGTAACTAAACTAAACTAACTTTTATTTATACTGGATAACCCTATCAGTCATTCAACTGTTCTCCCAAGAGGTCCAGTAAGGGTCACCCTCATTGGTCCAGTGTTATTACAGGAGGAAACCGGAGTACCCGCGGAGAAAACCTGCGGTGTTTGGTAGAGTCAAACTGGAAGCACTCTTTTCACTTAACTTTTAGGTGAAAGACACGTGTGCTACCCACTGTGCCACCAACATCCCTATAAACTATATAAACTACCCACCCCTGATCAGTATTACTTTCGTTACACCTCGTCTGGACGTTAGAGAGTGAGCAAAGGGTAAAAAAATTACGATTGTGTTATAGAATGTTTCAATACAGAAAGTGACAATGAAAAGGAAATCCTACAAAGAAATAAATGTGATTGTGATCATTACAATAAGCTCCAGGTAACAAAAGAATGGTGACACCTTTCAACATACAAATCAACCCTTGTTGCTCGTTCGAAAATAAAAACTCATTAGTTCAACATTAATTTCTTTGTGGTAGGATCTACAGCGAGTGATGAAGGAATATGAATGTCAATATGGCGAGTTAGTGAAAAGAAGAGAAAAGAATTTTGAAGAAATGAAAACACTGAAAAAAGATAATACCAATATGCACAAAGAACATAACCGTTTACAGGTTATTGTTAAGGAATGCTATAAACAAGAAGAAATCATTAAAGAAAAAATAACAAAGACAGTGGCAGAAAAAGAGATGAAGATTGAAGAGCTAAACGCGAACTTAAGATACCTCAATGATAAAATAAATATAAAAAATGAGGAGATTACTGGAATGAGGAACACAATTGAGGAACAGAAACTTGAGATATCGACATATGATGAGATTTTTAAAGAAATTAGCAGCGAAAGTAAGGCATTAGTTCAAGCCCTTGCTAAAGAACTAGGTGAAGAAAATGATCAAGCTATGTATTCCAACGCAGAAGAAAATAGTGAAGCTATTTTGTCGGTTTTAAAAAAGCGAAGATGTTCTCTTCGAGATGACTTCAAGAACTTCTCTAAACATGTACTTCATCCAGTGTGGACGAAGGAAGAGGAGATGAAACTCGTGGAATGCAGCCAAACAACTGATGAAAGCATCGATAAACTGCACAGCCACCTGCACGACGACTTCCATGAGATAAAATCTGGATATAAGACAACTTTGTCTCATGTCCAACAAACTGAGAGAGATGTTGAAAAGATTCAGCAACAGACCATAGGGTTAAAGACTATGTTATCGACAAGCAAAAATAAGGAAAGTAAAAGTGAGAAAGAGATTGAATGGCAGTTACAAGAACTACAAGAAAAACACAACGAAACCACAAACGAAAACAGAATCATGAAAGAAGATCTTACCAAATGGACGAGTGAATGTGATCGAGTCACTAAAGATTACTCCAAACTCAAAGCAGAATACGAAGAACTTTATGAAGAAAAACAACAAGCTAATCTTAAGTTGCAAGCCTTAAAAACTGATCTAAGAAAACGATTGGAAAATAGTTATCGTGAGAAAACCGTTCTTGAAAAGCAACTGGAGCATTTGAAGGGAAAATATCAGAACACTGATACCAAAAACTGCGGAGAGAATCCAGAATTTAGTTCACAGGGTGCGGATCTTACGTTTGTGACCACAAGTAAACAGAAAGAGAATGAGACAGCAACATCGTGGAAGAAAGAAAGAAATGAGTTGATAGAAAAGACCAAAGTTCTGAAAAACCAACTTTTAGAACAAGGAAAGTTGATCGAATGCCTTGTTGAGGAAGGTCAAAATGCAAACAAAAACCTTAAAACAGAAACGTCTGGGTTTCTTGCAGAGAAAGTTATGGAAGTGCAGCTACCAAGTAACACGTGAGTAGTATACAAATAGAGATATTTGAAATTCTATATTCCGGAACTTTATGCCAAATCTCATGAAGAAAAACGGGATTGTTACGGGTATTACGAGCACGTTAAGATCACAAAAAAGAACACGCTTTTTCACCTCGGCTTCCTCTATATATCTACCGACTCTTGAATCCCGAGGATGTTCAAACTTACAGATTTACATATGTATACATATACGCGTTTATCTCATTACTGAATGACTATAACTGTTATTTTTAATTTTGAGAATATTTGCGACTATTATTTGCATACAGACACAGATAATATAGTTAAGATTATCAAAGTTTTGAAGCTTGGCATGGCGATGTTTAATGTAATAAAAGTTTGCGGTTATACACCATGTTTATTTTAAAGATAAAATGTGCTGAGCTTTCGTCCCGTAAAATTAATTCCCGTAATTTCGTTGTAATTTGTTGACGTGTACAAATAATTTTGTAATTGTTGTTTTTACCAGTTCACGTTTAGTCACGCTCTGACGAAGTCCTGAGTTTACGGGACGAAAGCTCAGCGAATTTTATCTTTAAAATAAACATGGTGTATAACCGCAAACTTTTGATTTTATTACATATTTAAGATTGCTAATATTAATGTTGTTTTTTCAAAGGACAAACCTCGAGAGAAACAAGGCTGTTAATACAGCTGAAGATCGCCTGTCACAACTTTTCTACCTCACTGATGCTCTTAGCGACAAGATTGAGAAAACTAGTCAACACATGGCACCAACGGACAAAGGAAAACGGTTAAGTTTAAAAAAAGAAAATAAAACCCTGACAACGTTTGGCGAAGATAAGATGTTGTGGGAGATCAAAGAAATATATCAAGAACAGTTTCACAATATTCAAGATGCTATCACCAATCAACAAGTGGAAAATCGATCTCTCAAAGAGCAACTAGAACTTAAGGAAAGGGACGAAGAAATAAACAAATTCTACATTGCATCGTTGAAGAAAGCAAATGAAAGTAGTCAAGAGCACCTTGAAAAATTCAAAACAAAACATCATGATTTAAAGAAAGAACTTCGCGATGTTAAAGATCGTCTTCTTGTTATAGACGCAGAACAACGTATGTCTCGATATTTTAACCCAAAAAAGGAAAAAAAAACTGTTCAGGAAAAGTGAAACAATCTCCCAAATATCGGAATAAAATAGTCAATGACATAACGGGGCTATGCCGTACATTATATCACTCTTTGTTTTTATTATGTCAATCAAACTGTTATTAATTGCGACCCTCCATGACCATGACAACAGCGAGCGGAGATAAGACCCTGGGTACGAGGTTGTGACAACAGCCGTTCGAACGGTCGCTTCGAGCGTTCAAACGATTTGCTTCGAGGGTTCGAACGATTTGTTTCGAGGGTTCGAACGATTTGCTTCGAGGGTTCGAACGATTTGCTTCGAGGGTTCGAACGATTTGCTTCGAGGGTTCGCCGAACGATTTGCTTCGAGGGTTCATAGTTAGTAGAAGGGATGGTTTGGAACAAACACTTTCTCCAATACAATAACATGACCATGGTGTCATCTTGAAAGACAATGGAGCTTCCAAACCATCTCCCTCTACTAAAGCCTGGTTTCCATATGATCGCTACGATTGCTCAATTTTAAAACCAGCGATCGTAGCGATCGCGGCGATCGTCGTGTTTCCATATAATCGCTACGATCGCTCAATTTTGAAACCTATTTCAAACGTCGAATTTATCATGTGTCGAATCTAATACACATTAGGTTCGACAAAATTCGACGTCGGTTTCAAACATCGAATTTATCATGTCTAACGTATAATCGGCCTCCCGTAAAAAGAACTCGTTCGGATTGCATTTTAAAAGCACTGCCTTAAATCTCGTCCCAGTTTATTTGGACGAACTTGCGCCAAGGAAACATCGTTTTTTGGGTTCGACAGATATTTCGAACGAGAGAAGAGCTTGGAGAAGCTCCACTCTCGTCCCACAGCTTCGGGCACAGCTACGTCTTCAAGACAGATAATTCTTTTACAGATATTTACATAAAATATTTACATAAAATCTGATTCATCTAAATTTGCGTGATGTATACAATGAAGGAACCGTTTAATCTTACCACAGTAATGTGTTTTATAGATATATAGCCGAATGTCGCTGGGCTACATACCGATCGCTGAGATCGCCAGGATCGCTGAACCAGTGTTTCCATATAATCGCTGCGATCGCCGAGATACTAGAACATTTTCTATCTCCGCGATCGCTACGATCGCCGAGCGTGTGGTTTCCATATGATCGCCGGTTTTAAAATTGAGCGATCGTAGCGATCATATGGAAACCAGGCATAACTATGGAGCGTTCGAACAGTTTGCTTCGAGCGTTCGAACGGTTTGCTTCGAGCGTTCGAACGATTTGCTTCGAGCGTTCGAACGGTTTGCTTCGAGCGTTCGAACGATTTGCTTCGAGCGTTCGAACGATTTGCTTCGAGCGTTCGAACGGTTTGCTTCGAGCGTTCGAACGGTTTGCTTCGAGCGTTCGAACGGTTTGCTTCGAGCGTTCGAACGATTTGCTTCGAGCGTTCGAACGATTTGTTTCGAGCGTTCGAACGGTTTGCTACGAGCGTTCGAACAGTTGACTACAAGCGTCCGGTTTCGAAGGGGATCACAACAGCCTTTCGAACGGTTTTGCTTCGAGCAACGGCTTCCGTAGCTTAGCACTGCACTAGTATCGCAGGGTTCGCGCGGGTTTCAATTCCAGTCGGAAGGCCTTGATGTTGCATTTTTTCGCAACTGGTCAAGGTTTGGTCTTAAAATATATGATAATTCTAACACTCGAAATTTTCCTACACCATATAAAATCCTTAAAACAGTTTAATCGAGTGACATGCCAAACATTATTTGTAATTTTACTTACATTTTTACACGACATGAGTCTCTTCTTTTGTCGTCACATATCCTTTAAATTCCAGCTCTTCCTCCATAGAGCCTGCTATACCTTCTGGGGTTAACACGCTTCTTTGTAAAAGTCTGGGACCAGATAACGCTATCCCCACAGCTCCAAGTGGTGCAGTTAATAGAATGACAAGCACAGCTAGGGTAAGAATCTGAAAAAAATAGATTATGATGCTGTAGTCCATGTCTGTACCAAAACCAAGATCAAAACACACCTTTTTGCCATGGTCTTCCATTTCAGAATCTCCTTGCTGCCTTGCAGTCTCCACAGAAATGCCACCAATTGCAGCCTAGATAACCCCAATAAAAAAAAATCTAATTTATTCCCACACAAATTATCTAAATTCTGAAATAGAATATAACAGTTGAAGAAATTCAAGAATATATTAAAACGACAGATCCTTACCTGAACAGTTGCTTTTGGAAGCCAAGCAATACAAATAAATAACTTCTCTTTGAAGTACAGTTGATTTCCAAAGGTTAAAAAATATGTAACCAACACACGTAATAGTAACCCTATCATTAATGTGGCAATGCCTCGACCTGCATAGAGAAACAATATTAAACGTATAAATTAACTGGTAATGAGAACAGTACTATTAACTCTTTCCTGACCGGCCCAGTCAAAACGCAAGATTAAAAATCGAAATTCGACAAGCGCCAGGAACATGAGATCCACGCAGACGCAGACGCCAAGTTTGATTTGATTTCATAAACAACTCTGCGATTGGTGGCATTTTGAGTTTTCAAGATGCTACGCAGGCGTGCAAGATGGCCTTTTCTAGAAAAATGTAAATGTTTCAACCTGATTTATGATAATTAATGCTAATTTATATTAACATAATGTGTTTTGTTCGGGAAATTTAAAAGCACAAGTAAAAGCCGGTTTATTGGGCTTCCAGAAAATGTATAGCTTTCGCAACAGTTATGGTTATTTCAAGAGATATCAATAGAACAACGTGGTGGTTCAATTTTTGATGTTTTCAGCCTGTCAGGAAAGAGTTAAACAACATACAGTACTTTCAATTCAATATCATGTACTATATTCTTTCAGTGGCAGAAATTGTGGTGGGTGCCTCATACCAGGCATCTCAATCCTTGCTCCGCTTTGCAAGTACGCGCGCGTACAAGGATTGAGACGCCTGGGCACCACCTGTCGTCAAATCGCTAATTTGTCGGAAATTTTCACTTTTTGTCGATATTTCAGTTATCTTAAGGAATATATTGAAAATGGGAAAAAATGTTACAGAAGCAACTTATAAATACTTATAAATATCTTGCGTTATCTTGTAAAACACATGCAAAATGAGGAGCCATCTTTAAACCAGCTGTTGTAGTCTAGTGGTTACCACACATGTCTATGAGCTGGGAGACACAGGTTCAAATCCTGTGTCGGACCACCACCACTCAGGGTCATAAAAATAATTGAAGAGAAAGTGCTGCCTTTGCAATAATACCAGCAAATGGTAAGACTTTTGGGTCTTCTTGAATAACGACCTTAAATCGTGTAGGCCCTCGGAAACCTCTATATCAATTGGGCTTCTAGCCCTAGGGTATACTGTTCACCTATAAGAGTGATAAATCTAATAAACTAAACTAAATATAAACTTATTATGATAGTACGACTGCAAACCAAATCAATAAAGGTTCATAAAATAGCGATCGAAATCGTCGAAATATGTTGAAAAAGATTGAATGCCTGTCCTGCAACAGAGTATTCAACAGTGACTACAGGTGCAAAAAAGGTTTAACACATTTTGTGTATCAAAACCATTTTTAGTTTCTTTATTTGTCCATTTTTGTGTGCAAAAAAATTGGTTACGTAGCGATCAATAAACTTGTCAGAAATTTAAGAGGCTTATAATGCCCCACCACCGAAAAAGGGGAATTTCTGCCACTGTACTCTTTAATACCCATTGGCCAACGACTAAGACTAAGAGTAGTTCCATTATCCTGTATGTTAAAAGGGAGATAGCTGTGCAGCTTACAAAGAGATTTATCCAGAATGAAAATTTAGGTTTTTACCAACTGTACTGTAGTTTCTATGTACAAAATTAAGAGTGAAATAATGAAAATTCTATTAAACTTACTGATCAGTCTAGCACTCATATATTCAGCCTTGATTTCTGCACCAATCAAGCCAAACATAAGAGGTTCAAATATCAACCATAGCTTGTCCATTGCTTTAAGAACTGGAATCTACAGAAAAAATTAACAAGAAGTTCAATTGTGATATGCCTAAAGCAGGGCCACCGAGAGACAGGATGAGCCCGATAGTCTTGTGGGCCCCTAAATGCTTCAGATGTTGGAGGCAGTTTGTGGCAAATTTCTGCACAGGCCCCGGATTTGCTTGGCGCTGTATTTGCGGGCCCTTAGAATGGGCTGGGCCCTTAGAATGGGCTGGGCCCCACGGCAGTTGCCCCGGCTACTCCCCCTCTCGGCTGCGCTGGCATAAAGGTCAGACAACAGGGTTTAAACAGTAATATTAAATTTATAACACTAATAGCTAACCACAGACTACATTTTTAAAATAATTATAATGAACAATGTATAACTGGCTGGGAATATATTTTACTCTATCATATAAAAAGGGATGTGAGACAGTCAAAAATTCTCAATGCACACAACAAAATAAATTATACCTTTCCTTCAACTTCCCAGCCATAGGCAGAGACAAATGCTGTTGTTAATACACTTAAGGCTCCAGCTCCAGATAACTTTATTAAATTACTGCCAAATAACAGCAATATACCAAATGATACAAGTAAGATGACTCTCTTTTCATACAAATTACCAACCTACCAAAAATATAAAGAAGTTACAGTATATAGAAGAGTTGTGCTTTGTAGCTGCAGTGTAGAAATACAAATTAGATACTCTAAATCCTACTTTCTCACACACTGCCAGGGAATGCAGCCACCATGCAATACACAGTGTCTGACCTTTAATCAACTATAACAGTTTTACACTATTAGATAACCTTTTGTCATGCACTAATAAAACAACTTTATACAAGAAATAAGTTCACATGCTATATAACATATACTATAAGTCATATTCTGCTGGTCCCGATCAACAACTCTTGTTTCAATATCCTTTAACAACTTAACATGGGTGGGTGGGTGGGAAAACAGGTCAGGCCTTTGCATGGCAATAAACAAAGGTGAACTCTTACATCCGGGCACTTGACCTGTCTCCCAGCAGTGTGTGAGAAATACACTTTCTGCCTCTTTCGTTCCTCAGCCGGCAGAAACTTTCATGTATATATTTCAGAAGCACACACCAACATTTTAGGGTATTACTTATTTATTAATTATTATAATATTCGGCAAAGGATTATAATTTACAGGAACCTCTTGTTTGTTTGGAATAATGTTCAACAAAAAACCAGACATGCAACCCATTGCGGTTCCAAGTAAAAGCTCCAGAGGTCCTCGGAAAATATTGAAAATTAAATTACCTGAAGAGAAATAGATTATATTTTAAGAAATTACAGCTTGATGTGCACAAGCTGTAAATAATTCAATAATTATTTGGTTTCAATTTAAATAAATGTCAACTTTACCTTTTGAAAATGTAATTCCAAGAAATACTGTAAAAAGACTAATAGCTAGTACATCATCACAAGATGATGCTGCCATAACTAAGGTGGGTATGCCTTGATCTACTCCAAAACCATGTTCTTGAAGTTTCAGTAATTGAGGGACAACAATAGCAGGAGAGACTGCTCCAAGTACAAACCTATATATACAGTAATAATTTGAAATTATTAGAAATCAAGATTCCATGAAAGAATTTCATGAAGAACATCCACTTAAATGTATACAGTTTGACTTCATGCATATTAACTCTTTCCAGTCCGGCCCAGTCAAAAGGGGTCATAGAAGACCCCCGAAGTTGTCAATCAAAAAACACGGCACACGGGAACGCAAGATTAAAAATTGAAATTCGACAAGCGCCAGGAACATGAGATCCACGCACACGCCAAGTTTGATTTCATAAACAACTCTGCGATTGGTGGCATTTTGAGTTTTCAAGATGCTACGCAGGCGTGCAAGATGGCCTTTTCTAGAAAAATACAAATTTTTCAACCTGATTTATGATAATTATGCTAATTTATATTAACATGATGTGTTTTGTTCAGAAAATTTAAAAGCACAAGTAAAAGCCGCTTTATTGGGCTTTCAGAAAATGTATAGCTTTCGCAACAGTTATGGTTATTTCAAGAGATATCAATAGAACAAAGAGGTGGTTCAATTTTGGATGTTTTTCAGCCGGACAGGAAAGAGTTAAACAAATCAGATTGATGCCAAGAAAATTAGATACTTTATGTAAATATCTGCCTGGATTCTGAACATTTGGTCGTGGCTAGATGGTACACTCACAGTTGAGGTGACTTTGAGGTACTAGATCTGGGTCGTCTTCTGGACAATCTTTTTTAGTATCCGCAAGAGGTTGGACGAAATGAGACATTATGATCGGACATGCCTGTACGATTAAATACATCATGGAACTGCTAACCCCAAAACAACTTAGATCCTAACCCTAAACCCCTCGCCTAATGGTTTCTAATACTAACTTTAATTTCTAATAAAAGGATCATCCAGAAAACGACTCAGACCTAGTACCTCACGGTCACCTCAACTGTGAGTGTACCATCTAACCACGACCACCCAACTTGGTTTCTCAATGCAAACTGATCATCAATCCACTTAAATATATAAACAGGGCCCATTTAGTACATTGTACAATATGATACATGTACATGAGGAAACCTGATCAACTTTTTTAACCACTTACCCTAACTGTAGTCCCCAAAGCCATGGAAGATCCAATAAGAAATATGCGACAACAGTAACAGTCAATGCTTCAGTAATACATGGACCAAAAGCAAGTCGAACAACAGTATACTTGAGTTTTTTTAAAGCAACTGGATCCAATGCTAACCCAGAACGTAATAAGATGACAACTAATGCAATATTTCTCAATGAAACTGACCAACTTGTTTTAATGTTGTTTATTACGTTAATGTTTGCAAGAAGAATTCCAGCAAGAAGCATCCCTAAGAGACACGGAAGTCGCCCAAATGAAATGAAAGATATGAATAAACCCATTAATGAGGAACATATAAGTAACACCAACAGCTCAAACAGGTTTCCACCCGGGAGACTCTCATATTGTGTCATTGTTACCATTGCTCCCCAAATTGCAAAGATGATTATTAAGTTTCCAAAAATTTTACCAGTCTTTCCAGCACATAAAATATCCAATTTCTGCCTACATGATGTATACCCAAATAGACAAACTGTTTGTTTTGTTCGTGAGGAAGGCAAGTCCAATGCAGAGTAATATTGTTCCCCAACATTTAATTGTTCTTCACCAATATTATGACCAGCTCCTGTTTCATCCATTGACTCACAATCAAAAATAATAACTATGAAATGTTCTCAAACAGTTTTTTTGTCAAAATATGCCGAGTTGTTTCAACCTAAAAAAGCATAGGGTTCTTAAGCTTTAAATAATTATCATGCACCTGACAATGTTTAGCCAAAGGGGATGGGCAACCCAAGGGCATTTGACAACTCTCATGCCCCTGAGGGTGGGGAATTTGACATTACTGAGCATCCCAAGGGGATATTTGATGACCGGAAGTAGACATGTCACCATAAACACGTGGAGAACGAAAGCCCACCATTTTGTTATCTGCAAGTTGCACTCTCCTCCGCAGAGGCTTCTTGCGCTTTTTAGAGTTCGGGAAATACTTATAGGTGGGCTATTATTGGATGTTCATTGAAAAATGTCAAATCCCCTGGGTTTGCCTAGACCCCTACCCTGGCGCTAAACATTGACAGGTGTATTAAATTGAAGGTATTTAATACATTACATCTTGTGTTTCTCATAAGTGATAAAAATAATTAATTATCCTAATAATAATAATAACGATAATCGCAAGCATATTAAATTACAATTATAATAATTGAAAATTATAATTGCAAGCATATTAAAATTACAGTTAACTTTTACATGCCTACCGGGAAAAAAATACCCTACCGGTATGAGAAAATTCACGCTAAAATATGTTCCCTGTTAAATTTTGCAAGCCAGGTAGTTGTTGGCGTACTATACGTGTCGAAACTAGAAATTTATACCAGAATTATCGACTATTGAGTCGACGAAACATTTTCGGCGTAATGTCGTGAAAGTGAACTAAAATTAATATTTTCGATTGAAGACTATTAAATTAATATTCGATCAAGTATTTAGATCTACTTACTTTCTGTTTCTTGCCCAAAAAGAAGGAAAACTTCGAGTAGTCTTTTCGCTTTTATAAATATGCAACCCATGCTCATTGCTTTCCCCATTACCACAGAATAAGTATTCCATTACTAAGTATCAGATCAGGGGGGACAATGGCGTAGCAGAATTAGCCTGAATATACACCTGTAATGTATATTCAGGCTGTAGCGTGTGTGCAGGCAGGGGCCTGCCCCATACGTACAGTAATGAATGACACAGTGTGCTTAAATTTATTAACAATTAATTTTTGTTTAATTGCCAGCAGATGCTTAAAATACAAATGAATCAAATTTTAATATTATCTTAATTTTTAATGTAGCAATTAATAAATAATAAATTATCTTTATATAATTAGCATTATGAAAAAAGCATTACCTATAATTATAAAGTATTATCTATAATTTTTCTTGCCTTTTTTACCAATACAACAACAAGTAAGAGTGACCATGTTTTCACAGGTGAAAAAACAAATGCCATAATGCCATAGGCTTGCCAAAATGCTAAACTACCATAAAGTTGAAGTAATAATGTTACCAGCAATAAACAATTCATAATAATACTCCACCATAGCCCCCATATGTGTCTATTTAGCAATGAATGCTGGGATTTTTCAACTCCATTACAAGAGGATATTACTGATGCCTTCTTCTGACCAATATAAGAAGCCAAATATATGGTTAAAGGCAATTGAAAAAGCAAATTCTATAAAACAAATGTGTGAAATAAATAAATAAATATGTGAATGTGATATAAAAATGTGATATTGTAATTATAATGTATACTTTAGATATCTCTTCTAACCTGAAACAAACCATAGATATAACCAGTGGCCTCTGGGATCCATCTTCCTTTAACATACAAACCATAAACAAATACAAGTCCTATATGACCTTTCGTCAGTTCAGCTACAAACCATGGTCCTATAGTGTAAGAAGTTGCTAGTGATCAATGAGATACTTGCTTGGCGATTGACACAAACAAACTATTAATATTATGACACAAACAAACTCTTTCAGCTTTATTAAAATCTGCTACTTGTTAATAAAAGCAACTCAGTTTAAAATAATACTTAATAACTTGCAGAAAACAAATGTACATGTACAAGAAGATTGAGAATTAAGACAAAAAGAAAAAATAAGTCATACCCACAGCTGAGTAAATTCCATATACAAATAAAGGGTAGAATAGACTGTCTGTTTTTGATAAATGATCAAGTCCTGTGGCAATATTGCCAATCAATCTTCGAAGAACTATAATAGTAATATACATTATAATTAGGAAGATGTACTGTATATGTTTGATGAGCCAAAATATTGATATAAGATAGAGTAATAGACCATTGCAACTATGATATAATAAGCAAATAAAATTCTTACTTGTGATCCTTGCAGGTAAACAGTATCTAACAAAAATTAGCCCACATGTATTGATGAGGAATGTGACCAAATATAACATTTGACACTGAAAGTAAAAAGTGCAGATGTGTGAACAAAAACCCCAACAATACTATACATATTGAAATGAATAGACCCTTCATCAGAGAGTGAAACATAAAAAGAAAATTCTCTGATAAGCATCCTTCCTTTGAGAAGTTAGATTGATCTACACACTAATTTCAGCAGTATACAAACACATTTTATATTTCAACAACATAGTTAAATAGTATCAATTAGCTGCGCATAGAAGGGGTATAGTTACCAAGGTTTGTCCATCTGTCATTAAAATTACTGCTGGTAGCAAGCTTAAGGAAGGGCGACTGCCATCAACAGAGAACATATGAGTGGTTTTAACAAAATTACCATGTCCATCCTACAGTATAATAAACAAAATTTTCAACTTTAGCAGATGAAGGGGTTTCTAAAAATGTAATATTTCCAATTTGTTGTATAGCACGACTTTTACATACTTTCACAGTAACTTCAATTTGATGCAATCCTTTGTTGTACAGTTTTGGTTTCCAGGGACAAACATACAAAGGTCCTTGAACATGTTCAACTCTTGATGGCAATGGGATGCCATTGATTGAGATGGTAACATCCGTGATAGGAAAAGGTGAAAATGCAAGTAATCTAAAAAAGGATTAAAAACAAATATTTTACGTAATATTATTTCAAAGCCGAAAATGTGGACTGGAACGGATTTCAAGTCCGTGCAAATGCATGAATTTATTTTACCTCACATGTGTTGATTTTTTTATCCTTGTTAAAGGTTCGTGTGATTTGATTCCATAATGAGCGTCTTTGGGATTTGTTATAACAACAACTGGCCAGTTTGCATAAGTTACATCAGAAAATGAAATCAAATCATGATCAATAGCTAAAATACGATACCTGGAAAACAAATAAAAAACTTTTCAGGACAAGTGCACTAAGCGTGCTTATTTCCACAACTAAAGACAATGTGTAATTCTGTAAATTAAAATAATTAATTTTAATAAAAGCACGTAAATTCACACTTACTTTCTATTATCTTTCCAATCACCAAGTTCCAACTCTAAATGTCCATCTCTATGAACAGCATGCATTTGTGGAATTAAGTTTCCTAATGTGTGTAAGTGTCCACAAAGATAAACATCACCATATCTGAGAACAAAATATACATAGACAAAAAACAAATATAATACATAGCAAATATGTATACATCTATAGACAAAAAACAAATATAATACATAGCAAATATGTATACATCTATAGACAAAAAACAAATATAATACATAGCAAATATGTATACATCTATAGACAAAAAACAAATATAATACATAGCAAATATGTATACATCTATAGACAAAAAACAAATATAATACATAGCAAATATGTATACATCTATAGACAAAAAACAAATATAATACATAGCAAATATGTATACATCTATAGACAAAAAACAAATATAATACATAGCAAATATGTATACATCTATAGACAAAAAACAAATATAATACATAGCAAATATGTATACATCTATAGACAAAAAACAAATATAATACATAGCAAATATGTATACATCTATAGACAAAAAACAAATATAATACATAGCAAATATGTATACATCTATAGACAAAAAACAAATATAATACATAGCAAATATGTATACATCTATAGACAAAAAACAAATATAATACATAGCAAATATGTATACATCTATAGACAAAAAACAAATATAATACATAGCAAATATGTATACATCTATAGACAAAAAACAAATATAATACATAGCAAATATGTATACATCTATAGACAAAAAACAAATATAATACATAGCAAATATGTATACATCTATAGACAAAAAACAAATCAACCAATGACACATCAACCATTATTGCAATAAAGCTTTAAAAGCTTTGCACTAATTATAAAGATAATACTTTCTAAAATTCATTAATAATTCATCAGTAATTAAACCAATAGCATGTAAGCATTCGGTCACATGATGCTGTTTGGATACCCCGGTCAAACACCGCCAGACAAAAGATTTCAGCTGCATACGTAATTAAGATATTTGATCCAAACACTAGTGTTTGGATCAAATATCTTAATTACGTATGCAAAATCAAGTCAGCAAACAAATTCACACACAAAATTCCTTTATTCACTCTTTGTCGTCTACCACAAATCTAATGTTACAGCCAGTAAACACACACTTGTCCAGTTTAATACTCGCAGAAACAAAACCCTCTACCATGCATCACAATCATCTCAACTCCACTATTTAATTTATCATTATCTATTCATCGTGTAAAACCCACTTCAGTTATGCATTGTGTAATATCTCAATAGAATTCCTAATTACGATATCCTTCGTTAGAAATTCTATTCAAATCAGCAAACGAAAACATTCTCTTACCTCTCCATTCATTTCAGAAGCTATATAAACAACTCGAGCTCGTGTCCCACCGGGATATCCAAACACTCGAAAACAATGGACAAAAACACTCGCGCTGCGCGCTCGTGTTTTCACCATTATTTTCTCGTTATTACATAATATATACATGTATACATACTTCAATAGTTTTCTTCCAAAATGACCAGCGATTGTTGAAAGGGGGTAATGACCAAACCAAATACTTAAATTATGATTTCTACTTTGATCAACCACTTTTTCCAATTCATAAAAATCTTTCTGCACAGAATTAAAAATTTAAAAAAAATTCAGTGTAATGAAACATTTAAATGTATTCTGCAAAAAGGAATGCCTGTATATCTTACATCATTGAATGCAATATAATAATATAAATTGAGAATTTGGTAGCATGTTTTTATAGTGAAGATCCATGTACGTTCAACTCTATTTGTCTCAAATGTAACTCTGTTTGTAGTCTCCCTCGAGGACCGAGGTCTCCCCAGTCCAATTTCTTGTTGTATGTAATATTCATATTGTAGTGTGATATACTTTTTTCTATAACTTATAACATACTACCTTTTGTATACGTCTAAGGGCCCACAGTAATTGGCTAACGCTGTTGTGGATCCCCTGCCATTGTTAAACTTGTTTATTGTATGTATTATTTGTATGTAGGTTACATATGACGAAGCTAATAAAGTAAAATAAAATAAAATAGTTTATATTGTTACATTACCTCACTCAAATGACCAAAGAAATTAAAAGGTCGTTTTGGTCCTGGGTCAAGTGTAGCATCAATTGCATTTAATGAATACTTTCCAAAATTTGTTTCATAAACAAACTGATATGATTTGGAGTAACCATGGTTATGTTTAAAGCCAGTTAATGCAAATTTTCTTAAATAAAGAAATTATAGTATATAAAATACAAGTTTAGAATGAGTGCGTAAATAAATGGGAAAATAAGTAAGTTTTTCATACCTGAACATATTTTCCTCACTATTCAAAGATGGCACATTGAAATTATCTAAAAAAATTATGCTATTATTATTTACTATTATTATATAAAGTAGAGTGTTTTATTGATTTTTCCACAACTAATAAAAGTGATAATCTCACATGTGTGATTATTTATGGTAATCGTACGTGACGATTATCGCGGACATTTTTATATAATAAACAGAAAAATACATGGATACTTGGAATTTATTTCTTGTGTTGACAAGGATATTGAATGAGTGAGCACACACAAAATAAATTTCATAGTTCTACGCATCATGTATTATTCTCTATTTATTGTGGGTGAAGTTTCATATACAATGTAAATCCAAAAATGACGTTACAGTACATAGACTATCGGTAGTAAAATTCAAAATTCAATAAAACATTATCATAAGAATTAGGTTAGTATTAGGTTTTGGGGTTAGGACTGTTTTAAATTTGGGATACTATACGAAACATCAGCCATAATTTTCATTAAAAAATGGAAATATTTCTTATTTACCATGATTTCCTCTAACTTCCAGCCATTTTGTTTTTTTCTCAATTTCTGAATCCTTAAGTATCTTTTGATAAATTTCCCACTCTTCGACATATTGCTCTGAACCTATTTGTAATCTGTCCTTTGCATCAACAATATCACCTAAAAATAGTGCATTATCACTTTCTCAAATCAAATTAGGACTTAAGGGGGTACTGTACTCCAGTCAAAATGCAAATGAAGTTCATATGAAAGCTGATCTGACTGACTTTAATTTATTCCCCAAAGTTTTAACACTCAAATCAATTAAGTTAAGAAGATATGGCTAGTTGAAGTTGAATATTTGAGGATTTTGATGCCATATTTATCATTGAGTGATAATTCTTTATCGGCAGTGGAGTTGTTTTGATGGCGATCACATAGTGATAGCTGTCGTAAATGCTCTTTATTGGATAAAAATGAACGATTTGAAAAATGAACTATTTAGTTCCTCATGCATGAAAATAGAGGAGCTTCTTAGTCATAATATTATGAGATAGAATCACTCAGTGACATCATATTTGAGAAACAAATATGGCATCGAAATTGCACAAACTCTCCAACTTCAAGTAGCCATATCTTCTTAACTAAATTGATAGGAATGCTGAAACTTTGGAAATAAACTAAAGTCAGTAAGATCTTTCATATGAACTACATTTGTATTTTGACTGGAGTCCCCTTTTAAATATACATTTATAAAAGTGTTGTATATTACATAGATAGGAGCTGTCAACAGTGTTGAAATACAAATAGAATACAAAAAACCTCCAACATAGTATTTTGTTTGCTAAATTTATTTGCAGCTGTTATCTTAATAATATTGCTATTTTTCTAACATTGCCATCATTCTAATATTGTTGCAATTTATAAAATTATTCTAATTGTATTCGATACTAGACAATATGGCGGAGACATATTCCATTTTCTAGCATAAAAAACAGGCTTAATTAACAACATCTTCTCGGTCAGATCACTAATAAACATAAATACCTGTGAGGAGAACAGCAACTGGTTTAATAACGTCGATATCTTTCTCACAAAAATATTTTAAATCCTTTTGTCTGCTAGGGTCACGAAATTTACTAATATGAATGTCAGATAGCTACAACAAAACAAAAATAGAAAAGCACATGATTACTAAAATGAATGTCAGATAGCTATAACGTAAAAAAAAAAGCATATAGAAAGCTATTTTATTATTAAAAGGCTTGCAAAAATAAGTGTGTTATGACGTTTGTTAGACAAGCCTATTTATCGGTTCACATTTTTAATAACATTTTAATATAATTTACCACGACTACACGACACGACTTTACAGCTTTACAGCTTCCTCGGCAAATATTAGGTTTTTTATGGTAAACCGTATAAAGATAGAATAACGACAACAATTACTGAAAATGAGTAACATTAACAACAAACTAAAACCAACCTGCACCAGCCAAAAAATATTGTCCATTTTGCCTCCAGGAAAGGGTGGTTGATCAGACAGTTTATGAGGAGTTAAGTTCTTTCCCCTACCAGAATAAAAGTCAGTCGTAATAACTACTATCCAAGAAACTACAGTCACAGAAGCGATGAAAAAAATGGATAAAAAACACCTCGACAGAAAATACATTTCGACAACAAATCAACAAACGTAGCTATAGTGTTATTTCAATTTTGACCTTTACTGAAACCAACTTCCTGTTAGCCTCATTTTCATGTTGCATTTCCGCTTCCGGTTTGACCGTGACCTTTCCAAGATCCCCTGCGCTTTCATACTCTTTTGAATAAAATAATTATACATCTTTTGTGAATCGCGGTATTGTTTTCCATATAAATATCCAAGGAACAGCAGTACTTTTTACACTTTGGGAGGAGAATGCATGTTACTACGGATAAGGCGCGTGTTACCACAGAAAAGGCGCGTGTTACTACAGAAAAGGCGCGTGTTTTATCACACAGCGGGGCGCGCGTATTCACGTGGCATCCAGTGACAGCTGTTATGAGTTTCAAATTACCGTGCGTGTAATTGTCGTCTCAGCTTTCAGTGATCGTCACGCGTATTTTCAAATTACGCCTGGCACCGCGCGTGCATCATAAGCACCGCTTTCTTTCAATATTAAATATAAAACATCAGAATTTCCATAATATAGAATAAAATAAAGAAACAGAGAAACACATCACAGGCGTCAGAGTTGGGCTCCCTGTGGTTACTACAGAAAAGGCGCGTGTTACTACAGAAAAGGCGCGTGTTACTACAGATAAGGCGCATGTTACTACAGAAAAGGCGCGTGTTAATACAGATAAGGCGCATGTTACTACAGAAAAGGCGCATGTTACTACAGAAAAGGCGCATGTTACTACAGAAAAGGCGCGTGTTACTACAGAAAAGGCGCATGTTACTACAGATAAGGCGCATGTAGATAGGATAGATAGATAGATAGATAGATAGATAGATAGATAGGATAGATAGATAGATAGATAGATAGATAGATAGATAGATAGATACAGTGGCGTACCGTGACCATTTTGGATGGGGGGTGTATCGTCTTAGTTTTACCAACGAACACGTGGGCGCCGAGGCGTAGGAGCGGATTTAAAGTTGGGGGGGGGGGGGGGGGGGCTGAAGTCCACAAGTAGGTAATCAGTGACCGCATTTTTAGAGGGGTGCGGGGGTCCTTCCCCGGAAAATTTTGAATTCTAGAAGCTCGGAAAGACAATTTGCAGCAATTTGAGCAAACTTTTTCATCTAATTCTGCAGCGATCATAGTTCAAATGAATCCAAGAGTTGCCTGCTGCCTACTAGGTTGGATCGGAAATCGGAAAAAGGGAGGTTTATAACATTAACATTAACCCATGCAATTAAATCGAATTTTATACAACCGACAAAGTCTAAACAGTCGATTAAGTCAATTTTACCAACGATCTAATATGACGAACAGTTTACCGACAGTCTTAACTATTACAAGGTTTTCCCAACTTCCGGTCTGACCAATCGGTTTTACCGACGATGCCAGGCTTTACCGACCGACTCCGCGTTTTACCGACGAATTCAGTGAAAAGTGGGGGGTGTCACACCCCCCCACACCCCCTCGCACGGTACGCCCCTGGATAGATAGGATAGATAGGATAGATAGGATAGATAGGATAGATAGGATAGATAGATAGATAGATAGATAGATAGATAGATAGATAGATAGATAGATAGATACTAGTAGATTGATTACCAATTAGACTTGCTCTTTCTATTTTTATCATAAATAAATTCCAACACTTTTCATTTATAAAATAATTAATTGAAAAAAAAATATCCAATGATGATGATCAGTAAAATTTGGAATAATATATATATAATTTGAATTGCATAGCATTTCGTATCACAGAGCAATGAGACAGAGCATCTTCTAGCTTAAGGACCTACAATTCATGGCGCTGTATTCACGTCACAAATATAGGAGATTCAAAGTACTTATGTCAGTGAAGTAAATTTGTATTTCTCCCACATCTCATCAAACAATGGTTTACAAGGAAATTTAGCACCCAATCGAGAACAAAGCAAAAACACACCAGACATTTTCCTGTGAAGTGAATAACTTTCTTCAGGTGGTGGTGAAAGACGATGACGAAGCATAATGGGAATGAGATTCTGGACTCTTTTTGTTGTATCTTGAGTTTGAAAGTCAAAATCTGATGATGAACCAAATGGCTCTCCAAGAATCATAACAGCTTCTGCATGTGCAGTCACCATAGCCTTAAAAATATATCACACAAAAAAACAACTATAGTGGAATTAAAAGTGGTTATCTAAACTAATAAACTTTTAGGGGTGGCGCCCTGCATGGGCCTCGGTGTCCCGTTTGCGCTAGCCCCATTGGACGTATACCCTGTAATTTTCTTTGTCTGTATAATAATAGGTAACCTTTTATATGTATGTCCAATAAAGCTGATAAAAAAAAAAAAAAAAATAAAAAAAAAAAAAAAAAAATAATCTCATGCAGTTTCATTATGCAAATATTTTCCAGTTTGCTGGTAGTTTTCTTCTCTTAGTCCTTTGGAGAAAATTGTTAAGAGCTTGTTACTGATATACATGTATGTTACATAATTTTCTTTACACACCTTAGACTCATAGCCTGTTAAAAAGCCAAGAATTTTTGAACACTCAATCACAGTTTCTCGATCACCAACCGATGCTGCACGTATGATCTAGAATATCATTAACATTTATTTGTTAAATATTTTTAAGAAATATAGAAAATGATGCATAAAATTATAATGATAATACAATATAAACCATATACATCCTCTCACCTTAATATATGTATCAACAAAATTTTTTGGATATTCTCTGCTTGCACCAAAGTCAAGTAAACATATCTTAAAAAAAGATATCGATCATCTATAATTGCATTATTACTAGTAATTATGCAGCAAGATATATACAAAGCATTGTTACCTGTTTTGTATCTGTATTGTAGAGAAAGTTTGACCAATTAGGATCTGTTTGCATGAAATTGAATTCAAACAATTCCTTTAAACACAGCCTCAAAACATTAAAGCCAATCTATATAAAGGAAGGAAAGAAAAACATTTGTTGTATTCTTTGGGGCATACACTTCATTGACACAGCTCCCTTAAAGCACTCAAAATGGTCCACCACAACTTCTGCTTATCCTCAAAAAAATCAAATATAGCTTTCATAGCTCTTCCTGACTAGTATGACAAAGAAATACCTTATTTAAACTAAATGGTTTGAACCTAGGAGTATCATTAGATGTGTGAAGTTGATCATCCAGGTTGTTGTAGTCTTGAGAAAGACTATTGTTGGTGACTGACACTTGACTCTAAAGAAGGCCGTCGCTGAGGCCGTCGAAACGACAGTCACCAACAATTAGTCTTTATCAAGACTATAACAACCAGGACGATCAACTTTGCACATCCAAATACCTTATTTGTTGTGTTCTCATCCCAACTAGAATGTTTGTCCAAAGAATGGCCATAAACAAGTTCAGTTGTCAGAACTCGCTTGGTAGTCAATTCATCCACAACTTCTGGAACATAAAATGCTTCATCATTTTTAAGAAGTTTCCTGTAACAAAAACAAACTATGATTTTTATTTTATTAATTTGATACACTAAATTGTGCATTCTATATATTACATGCAAAAAAACACTATGATTATTTTGGGGACTAGATTTGTAACTTATTTAGAGCCACCATCATCCAAATATGATGAGTGTTCATTAGTTTACAATTATTATAGAAAAAAATACGAAAGCCAAACCTAAATCTCTTGGCACACTGAGCTTCTCTTATGTAGTCCACCTCCCAAGCAAGTTCACGACGGGAAACATCAATAAAAGAATCCATATGAAGACCTGCAAGAAACCATTGCAAGTACATTTTAATGTTCCTGCAATAAACAATGTACCCAGTCAAAAATTGTTGTACTTTACCTGGAGGCAAGATGTTTCCCAATTTTAAAACTGACATTAAGTTATCAATATCACTATTAATGCTCTTGTCAACACCTGGGTACTAAAAAATAAAAAGTTGCTTAATCTGAAGTTAATAATTAAAGTTACTACAGTATATCTAAGTAATCATAAGTTTGACACCTGATTACCTGAATTTTTATTGCAACCCTTTTCCCATTTTTGAGAACTCCTTGATGAACTTGTCCAATTGATGCAGCAGCAAAGGGTTTGATATCAAAAACTTCAAGATCAGTCTTCCATTTTGAGCCAAGTTCTGAGTTAAGTACTTTCTATCAAGAGGATTGCAATCAATTAATTATGTAGTAAGATAATATTAGGGCCCAGCTCAATAAAATACAAGAATAAAATGCAACTACAGTGTAAGATCAAAATAAAAAACTACCTCTAACTGCCATGAAGGCATGAAATCAGCACCATCTCGAACACGCTCAAAAATCCTTTGTAGCTGTGGCGAGATCATTGTGTTTATCTAAATTAAAGATAAAGTGTTTTCATACTGGTATATATAAGATATATAAAAATTTACACTAGAAATTTGTTTCCTGTACATAATACATTACAGTATATATATATATATATATATATATATATATATATATATATATATATATATATATATGAAAAAATCTATTATTTGCTCTAACTATATGTTGTTGAGCACTCTTTGCATTTTGTAGACCAAAACCTACACGTATATATATATATATATATATATATATATATATATATATATATATATATATATATATATATATATATATATATATATATATATATATATATATATATATATATATATATATATATATATATATATATATATATATATATATATATATAAATAAAAGTGATTGATCTTCCAGAATCTACATGAGTGTTAAAGTCTGTGAAAAAAATGCTTTTTGGCATATACAACTGCTTTGCAGCAATAATGTTTAGGAATTTGATACAGGTTCGACAACTTTAGGGATATTTAGGGTTATGAATAGGGATACTTAGGGTTATAGGGTTAGGATTTAGGGTTTTTAGGGTTATTTTGTCACAATTGTGTTTATGTGTTTATATAGTGATGTTGGACCAGGAGCATCTGTACCCATGGTGCAACATTTAATACTCCAATCAACATTACAATCCTTGTTAATTATTTTATTATAAGTACTGGTAACTAAGTTAAATAAAATATACACATACACTACACATGTAGTTAACTTTAAAGTGCATATAACGTCTGTGGGGATTTAACATATTTGTAATCTGTGGATTCTCCTGAGATAAATTGTAATATATCTTGTCAGCTGAAAATGTCATCTTCATAGACTTTTTTGCTGTTAAAGTTGACGGAAATGATGTCATAGCGGGAATCTGTCTATATGAAAACCTCTTTACAGATTCCCGCTATGACGTTATTTCCGTCAACTTCAACAGCAAAAAAGTCTATGAAGATGAAATTTTCAGCTGACAAGATATATTACAATTTTTCTCAGGAGAATCGATAGATTACATATATATGTTGAATTGCTACAGACATTATATGCACTTTAACTTAATATCAAATGACAGGACTTTAATTACCACAACAGACCTTGTATGCTGAGCATCTGACCCAGCTTTAAAGCAGCACCTCTCATTTTACATAAAGTGTTTACGATTCTCTCAGCATTTGCCTCAGTCAAAAATGGGCTACCATTTGATTCAGAGTCTGGAGAAAAATGATGAAAGACGATAATAATTAAAGTAAATGGTTTGAACCTAGGAGTATCATTAGATGCATGAAGTTGATTGTCCCTGAGGTTGTGGTAGTCTTGAGAAAGACTATTGTTGGTGACTGACGTCGTTTCGACGGCCTCAGAGGCGGTCATCTTCAGACTTCTTGACTCTGAATATAACCGCTGCTGAGGTCGTAGAAACATCAGTCACCAACAATAGTCCTTTCTCAAGACTGCAACAACCTGGATGATCAACTTCACGCATCACACATCTAATAATTGAACTAGTAATTAAATATTAATAATAAAAAACAAAACAGGAGTTGTTTTTTAAGAGTCTTTCCAAGTGTGTATAATACTAAATATACAACATACCAGTCACGTTTTTAGCCATGCCAAACTGACGTCTTGCAATCTCTGCTAAAGCTCCTAATCCAAGGGTTACAGCTAACCCTAATAAAGCATTAATTGAAAATTACAATGGTAACATACTGTATGTTACATTAAAATATGATGAGCACTTTTTCACAAATATATCTGAAAATATTTCAAACCTCCATAATTTGCCAATCGACTGATTCTTGTCACTGGTACAGGTTTTTCATTTGATCTTTTACTGAGCTATATAGACATTATTAAATACACCAATACTAATAAATCTGGTAAAATTAAACATTACATCATAAAGTTCATTATGCAATATTTTTATGTTATGCACTTGTCACTGGAAACCCCCACCCTCACCCCACCCAAGTATGGGAGATTAGACTTCTCAAGAAACAAATCTAAAAAAATGCCCCATCTATAGGGGCAAACAATACTGGCTAAATTACATCCTAAACCACCACCTACAAGGCATGTATATTATATAGATTATACTCACCTTCGACCATCTGCCATGTTAAGCTTGACCAGTCATGCGGTCGAGAGTCGTCCCACTCTCATTATTTAAGGTTGATGAAAATCACATAAGCCCCCACCCCATGGGGCACATACAATAATCTAAACCCCGCTCATCCCACCACCTATGCCCCATATACTTCCAGGGGAGGGGGTGGGGATTTCCAGTGACGAGTGCATTAGTTGATGCATTTGTTAAAATGAAATTATCAATACCTGCTGTTTATTAGACTTTATCTTTGATTTTTGATTATCATATTTCTGTTTGTTGATTATTACAGGGTTAATATGAGCTGTAGATGAATGTTGACAAACTCCAACAATCTTTCCATAATTTAGACAAATGCCAATATCATCACATTGCAAAGTTGTTTTCCTAGCACTTTTCCTCAAAATATTGCTCAGTAACCGCATGATTCACCTATATTGAACATTTTAACATAAAAGCTATGGAATAATAAATAAAGTGGAGAACAAGGGCACAGAAGACAAGGGGTTTAATCACTTAGCTTGAGTACTGTATGTGTGTAGCCAAATATGTAATTAAATAATAATAAAAAATATCAGTGAAGCAGGTATAATATTTTTGTATTTACCTTTCAAAAGCAACCATTCTTATTCAGTGAAAAAATACAACAAACTGTTATTTACTCCGACTTCCATCCATTAGGTGCGCAAGAGCCTGGTTCCAATATTTACTATTGATCCCAGTAGTCACATTTATCCCTACATCACCTCCTCTCCGTGGAAATTTAGAAACTTAAAAACTCCCCCCCGGAATCTCCTGAATTTCATTCTCGTGATCCGGGGGGGATAACATTTCATGCACCGCGATGTGGAAAAAAGTTCGGTTGAGCAAGTAAACTGTAAACAGACTTCGAGACTTGACAATTTTTCGATTAACAAGCTGGATTTGACTTTTATCAATAAAGCAAATGTGTCTGTCAGAAATATATTTATCTCCTTTTTACCTAGCCTGCGTGCAGACGTTCCACCCGAAAAACCGGTTCTTTCCGAAAAACCCGAAAAAAAGTTCCTCTCCGGTTTTTCGGGTGGAACGTCTGCACGCAGGCTACTTTTTACCCGGATCATGAGAAAATCTGGGGTGATTTTTCCCCGGGTGAGCGACGCATTAATACAATTACGAGCTTTTATTATGATAATTTTTATTTTAATAAACTAATTATAGTGAATCTATTTTTGGAGATATTAAATATGTATAAAAGAATATTAAACGTATTGTTAATAGGGACTAGTGCGAACAGTTTATCTTCGTAGGGAGATATGAATGGAGATAAGACATTAAACAGCAAAGCGAATGAAATGATCGAAGACATCATGCTTGCTGGTCAATTAGCAAAATGTGAAAAAGAAAAGACAAGATTAATAGAAGAAAAGAATGAAATAATGAAGGATTTTAACATGCGTATGAAGGTTCACCTTGATGAAATACGACTGTTGAAAGAAGTTAACGACAAGCTACAAACAGACTTAAATGAATTACGTGACCTGTGCTGTTATTTAGACGACGATAGACAAAAGTGTCGAAAGTTAGCGAAAGAATGGCAGAATTTTGGTCGTCGTATTTCGTCGACCCTTCAGTCTGAAGTAACGTCCAACCATGAGGAAGTAAATTTGTTGAACGCACAACAAGAGACAATTATAGCTGAGAATCTCAATCTTAAGGGTGTGTGTCAAGATTTAGAGGGAAAGTTAAACACAGGATACAGTTCTCCAAGGGAATACGTGTGTATTCAATGTTCACAGAAAATATCACTTGAATCAAAGCAACAAGTAGTGACGAAGCATTCATATTTAACAAGTTTGCCTAATAACGTTATTAATCACACAGATACCAAAAGTCATCACACAACAGGTAAATATACAGGTGAGTTCTGAATATATATATATCGATCTATATATCAGATATACTTTCTATTTTAATATGGGATATTACATGTACACATTGCATTATTTAAACGATTCAATTGGGAATCAAATGGTCAATACTACGAATATATTAATACTTATAGCCGTGCATAAAACTGTACGTGTTTTATATTTACAATTTTAGAAAAAAATTGCGTATTCCAAGATAATTCCGTGTTCTTGTCAGAGGGAAGTGTTTTTTCAAAGGTAATAAAATGTTACAATGCGTCGAGTTACAAATTGTTTTTTAATTGCTACATTTCCGGTATAGGCCAACCCTCAGACAACAATGCGTCATGAACGCGTTTAATATTCTCAACATTAATCATCTCAACAAGTTAACCCGACAGATTTATGATATTTTTACGCAAATATGATTTAATTCTAATCACTGTGGTTATTTCCTTGTGTATGATGTCCCACTGTGGTGTTGTTTTCAGGAATGACAAGCATTTCTTTTCTAGAATCTACAAAATTAAATTGCCTCTTGCTCATCTTTAGGTTTGTCCACAATATGAATCCACTTCTGTGCTTTGGTTGTTAGATAAATTAAATGTTGATTGCTGAATAATTATGTTTAGTAATACTCATAAATTATACAAATTTAATAATTTACTTTCATAATGTTTAGGATTGTTCTGATCAAACTATTAAGCTGAATGCAAGAAAAAAGAAAGTGTCTTTTGTTGAACCAGATGAAGTTAGCGTATGTCTTCCACTCTCTATTTCTTCTGGATTAATCAATTGATTTGATCTTGAAGTACATTATTTATCAGTGCAATGTAGATCTTAGAATAAGATAAAATATTTTTCTTAGGAGAGTGAGGATGAGAAACCAAAACATGTACCTGTGTCTCCAACAGAATCCAATGGACATAAAGGTTTGTTTTATATTGAGATAAGTACTATAATAATAAAAACAATTTATCATCAAAACCAACAAATATTGCCAACAAGAAGATCAATTACATTTACATTGTTTTACTAGAACATTATCGTGGAATTCTTAGAAACGTTGTGAAGAAAGGTCATTCAAGGGTAACATTTATTGACTTTTTTCTTTGCAGCATGGGTAGAATTTAGGATTTTTTTATTACCAAAGTCCATAATTATTATGGCCAGCAACTGTACTAGCCTGCCTCTCTTTGTGTACACTCTGTATACTGTATAACTAACTATACAGTCAAAACTTAATTTGTGTAACCTCTTGTTTTTGCAAATAAATATAATTGACTGTTTTTTTTATGCCAGAGTGTCAGCTCAGACTCGAGTATGGAAAGTGATTCATCACTAACAAATATAAACAGAGCTATGCAAGTCTTAGAAATCCACAAAAAGCTGGAAGAGGAAAAACACATACAGGAAAAGCCATTGAAAGACAGAGAAGTTGCTGTTCTTAAGGAAATGTGCAATGTAGGTATATTATATTGTAAAATATAGTGTAATGGTGTCTTGCTAAAAGCATTATTTATATACTAAATTACTCACCATTGCTACATGTATGCACATATTATTTCGTTTGTTTTATATGCTTATAATTTTACTTTTAGGTGGTTTGGAGAAAGTTATCAAGTGATGACCCATCCTCAAACAAAACTGCTGAAAGTCACATATCACCAAATGTACTGAATTGTACTGAAGACATAATTTATGAAGATTTATTATAAGGTTACTGCATGTTATCACAGAATAAGGATACATGATATTGTTGCTTTACTAATCACCAAATATGTTTATTACAATAAAAAGTGTAGGTTCTGGTTCAAGAATGTAAACTGTAAATAAAACACTGAATTTTGCTCAAGAAATAGAAAATATTTTCTGTGTTTCCATATACATTTATAGAAACATTGAAGTGGGAACAGTGTATGTGGGAACACTGTGTTTCCGGTCGGAGTTAGATAACATAGAGTTAATGTACAGTCCTCACCTTTTGGACGATGTTGTTTAGTACAACCATAGAAAATACAGCCAGGGGTTACGAAGACACTTAAGGTGGGGGGTTAGAGTTAGAAAACTGATTAGGCGGGGGGTTAGTGGTTATTTGCAATTTGCATGGTTAAGTAGCGCTATGGTTATACTAAAAAACATCGTCCCAAAGACGTGACTGTACATTAACTCTATGATCTAACACCGACCTGTGTTTCCATGTGATTTTGAGTTCTCCTAAACTTCCGCAAGTGTTTCTATAACGTATGGGCACACAGGGAAAATGTTTTCTATTTCATTATAAAATAACCTCAACGAAACAATGTGACAATAGCTTTCTTTATAAATACATAAATTCTCCTTACTGTTCATGGTGGTGTATGATGATGGCATAATGAATGGCAAATCATTTAAGTTTCCATGTTTTGCATACACTAGTTATAGAAACATGGCTTTCAGCCAATCACCACTTGCATTTATAAAATGTTATTTTGTAATACTTAACAGTAATACTAGTAACGTCTTTCCTATGAAAATGTTGAGGCAGTAAAGCTTAACTCCTTTATGGGTTAATGACTGTATTTCTAATTTTTATGGCATTTTTTTAACAAATAAATCATAGAATGCTGAAATACTATTGTATGGTACTGTATTAATTCTGTATTAATAACTAGCAAGGACCTTGTGTTAGGAGGGAGCCTGGTAAAGAGTGTTACACTGTCAGACAAACAAGTGTATTATTACATAGAACATGTTGTGCTGCATAGGCAGTGTAGAAATACAAATCAAATATCTGCCGAACCATGTAAGTAATTGTCTAATTTTTTCGAACGAAGGCCCTTCATCAGAGAGTAAAACAAAGGGCCTTCACTTGAAAAAGACAACTTTGACAACTATTTTGGCAGTTATTACATAGAGATTGTGATTAGAAAACGAAAAGTGAATTAGATTATTAGAATATAAAGTTTTACACTAATTGCTTGATCACCACACATGTACAGCTCAGTCAATAAATTTGAGCTACAGTATCCCACAGCATTTGCTAGACCTTTGAAGATTTGGAAAAATGTAAAAGTCTTGTCATTTACATTGAAAATATAATGATACTATGTTTAGTCATCTTCACTTTAATATAAGCAATGAAACATCAAGGATAAGCAATGAAACATCAAGGATAAGCAATGAAACATCAGTTTAAGTAAAAAATACAATATAAATGTTTCTGGTACTGTATACAGTATAAATCTATTCAAAGTTATTTTCTAGGCTGTTACCCTTCTGATATGGACGGTAGGCCAAAAATGTTCCATATATTTATATAAATCTGCATACAATAGATCTGTGTTAAATCTGACAAACATAAACTCAAATATACCTTGCTTTTATTTACCTTAACCAACCACCACCCATTGGTTGGTTGTTAGGTGGAGGTCTATTATAGAGTGTATTCCAGTTAGAGTTATTATTTCCAGGTAATGTTGGTGGTATTTGGTTGGTAATCATATGAGGATGAAGTGGTAAAGGTGGTGCATTTTGTTGAGGAGGGAGTTGATGATGAGCTGGGTAAAGTTGGTGGAGTGGTGGTTGGTGGGGTGGTTGTTGGTGGGGAGGTTGTTGATGGGGAGGTTGTTGATGGGGTGGTTGTTGATGGGGTGGTTGTTGATGGGGAGGTGGTTGATGGGGAGGTTGTTGATGGGGTGGTTGTTGATGGGGTGGTTGTTGATGGGGTGGTTGTTGATGGGGTGGTTGTTGATGGGGTGGTTGTTGATGGGGAGGTGGTTGATGGGATGGTTGTTGATGAGATGGAGGTAGGGGGATGTTTGAGAAAGTCTGTACAAAGCTAGATGGGTGCTGTGCTGTAGGGATAGTGTTTTGCGGAACAGGATACAATGAATCAAGCTGTGGTGTTGGAGGTAAAAAGCTAGAATTTGTGGAAGTTGGGATTATTGACTCAGCTTTTCCTTGGGAAATTATTCCATAATTGGGACCACTGTATGTTGCTGATAGGAATGAATTCTGTGGAACAGGGTTTATAAAGGCTGTTGTAGGAACATGTGATTGTATGACTGCACTTGAACTTGGTACTATACTTGATATGTTACTTGATGTACTACTTGACCCCTGAGTTGATGGTATAGAATATGACGTGGTTTTAGAAACAATTGCCACGGAGTTGGTCTGCATTGGTAATGCATCTGAAGTTAGTGCTGGACTTATATTTTCCACTGCTGGTGGTTGAACTAGTTTGCTTTCAACTGCATCTAAAAATAAATGCCAAACATATTTCAGTATGAAGAAGGGCATTCACTGGAACATATCTTGTCCCTTTATTTTGGTACATGTACACTCCTTAGCTTTATATTTTAATAGTTGTTTGAATGTGCATTTGTACACTTAATATTTTAATTTACTTTTGCTACCCATAAACATGCTATAAAGGCCTGAATTATCAACATTCCTTTTTTAAAATTACTACTGGTGAGGTGATTAAACTGAAGACACAAGGTTATTATACTCATTACAATTACCAGAGGTAGAATTACCTGGTTGAGAGGTACTTGCTGCTGGTAAAGATGAAACTAATGGAGACTTCCCTGTCTCAGTGCTCTTGCTGTTCAACCTCTAAAATATGGAATTGACTGTTAAACAACCCTAAACTTGTATTCATTGTTGACAGAAAGCAGTCAAACCCATGTTTTACTCTTACCTTCTTTTTATATGGAACAGCACTGTTGGTTGTTGATGGGCTTGATGTACTGGAAGAGGTGTTAGAACTAGCCTCATTTTTCTCAATGTTTAGTTTCTCCTTGGCTTTCAAACATTTCTCTTTTTTCTTCCCACCATACAACTCCAACATTTCTTCACAAATTTCTAATTACAAACAAGTAGCAATGAGCAACATTGCATACCTACAGTATACAAAATGGCCTTAAAATACTCTATGTCCGGTACATGTAAATTAAATTCTCAATTTGAGAATATAACAACTGTACAATACCTTCAACAACTGTTGCTGAACAGTCTTTACAGAAAACCAACCACCATGGTTTGTTCGAAGGTGAATCTGTTGAGGATTTTAGATCAAAACTGGCCAACTTACCAGCTAAGTTTATATGAGCAATAGCTAACACCTCAGGTTTTTGTCTTAAACAAAGATTTGTTGACAAGCTATAAAATTAAAAAAATACTACCTTCAGACATGTTGGCAGTAATTTATTGTTTTTGACATACAATTTTACATACAATTACACACAAGTGCATGCAGAACATTACCTGTCATTTACAAATGTCCAAGCCATCTGAACAAGTTTTTGAACTTTTCCTTTATCTCCTAAAAGTAAAATTATAACTGTTTGAACAGTTAGAACCATAGATCTACAGGTATCCTGAATAAATATTATTATTATTACTGCTTAAGTGTTGGATTCTTCATCCAGGAGAGATTTGAAGAAATGTTGGAGTAAGTACTCTTACTTAAGTAGTTTTTGACACATTTAAGTTCTCTTATTTCTCCTTTTCATATTATATCCAGTTCCTTTGAGAACTTAGCAGCTTTCATATTTATTCTTAAAGAAGATTGATAGCCATCCAACCGTCAATGTTATCAAGTGACCAGGTATCAAAACCATACATTAGGATTTAGGATGGGCTCAATAGTGGTCTTAACAAGATCAAACTTCAAAATGCATTTTCAACCTTTCAACAAAGTTTGCCGCATTTTGACTTTAAAGTAAAAGTTCTAATATTTTGGCATACCTTTTAGTAATTTTCCAATTTTTAAAAGAATAGCATATGGATGATCTACTTGAAGGTCAAACTTTATAGTTTGTAACAAAACACGTTCATACATCATTACTTCTTCCTAACAGAAATCAAGAAGACAAAATTTACTTCATTTTGATTGTTTAATGAAACTATATTGTAATATTAGTCTACTACATTAAAAACCCGCATATAAGAACCTACATTTTTCCAGGTCAGCCTGAATAGGTTCTTATATATTTGATGCATAAGAAGAAATCAGGCTGTTTAGGTTCTTATTTTTCAAAGACTGTGGTATGGGTCATGAGTTTGTAGACACAGATGTATAATATTATATTATATATTAGTATAATATAATATATATATATATAATATAATATATATATAATATATATAATATAATATATATATATATTTTTACTTTTATTTATATTCAGTTTATACCTGATTAGCTATGCTATTCTAAATAGCCCATGCTTTAGTGATTTGTTTCAATGTAATTTATAAAAAACTTTTGTATTGTAATTTTCTTATTGGCACAAATAAATCTGTTCTGTTCTGTTCTGTTCTGTTCTATTCTGTGCTGTACTGTACTGTACTGTACTGCACTGTACTGTACTGCACTGCACTGCACCGCACTGCACCGTACAATAACTGTAACTGACCTCCCAAATAAGAACGTATTTTAATTTTCAGCCTGAATGGGTTATTATAGAATGGGTGTCTAAATGCTAAATTTCAGGCTGCAGGTTCTTAATCCACTAGGTTCTTATATACAGGTTTTTACTGTATAAACAAAATTTTACTAGATTTATAGTAGTTACAGTATGATCTGTAATATTGTGCAAATGTTTTCATAATTACCCGTGGATTTTCTCCAAACAACAAGAAATGGTGATCTGCGAGCATATTCTTGGCTACTTTAATAATATCTCTGCATTTCTTCGGTGTTTCTTCAACTTTACCAGCCAAAAATAAGCAAGCACAAGCTGTCACCTAATATATATAAATATATATAAATACATATAAATACATATGTGACAATAAAATCACTTAGTTGGCGTAAGGTTTAAGAGCACACAATACCATTGTAGATAGAGCGGAATCATATAATTGAGATTGAATGCTGTTGCTACTCTGAGTTTCACGCTATATGCGATCTGTTGCCTGAAGATCGCATATAGCGTGAAACTTAGAGTAGCAACAGCATTCGACCTCAAAATTGTAAACAATTGAATTTAAGATAACTGATAATAGACAAAATAGCTTGTATGTAGTTAACTAATATTTTTATAGTACTGTACAAAGTAAGCAAATATCTTCACTTAGGTTTTATTACTTCAAGTACTTTTTAAGCAGTATTTAATTAAGATATTAACATACCCATCTTGGGAAAGTTTTGAATGATTGCTTCATGTAAAATCTATGATAGTAAATCACTCCAGTAGCCATGGTATCATAGCGCCTTTTTCAAGTTAAAGAATAAAAGTTAACACAGCAGTAACCTATCCGGCTAAAAAATGGATAGTTCAATAACAGTATAAAAGGATACAGTCCTAATTTGTTTCCCATATCCATGATGAACCTGCAACCCTCACGTCGATAACGACTTTCTGTCACAAAGTCAACTCCATTAGCTCTCGAAGGAGTCCGGCTAAGAAGCCTATCCTTGGAAAAATACCACTTCGGCATGACACAGGCGTCAGAAAATAATAACACGTATAGGTCCAAACATATATATATAATAATAGAATTTCAAGAAATTATCAAACTTTATATATATATATAATATAATGGCGGCTCGTGTTCTGCTCTGTGTTCCTTGTGGACTGCGGTTCTTCTCGTGTTTTCAAAACTAGCTTCCAGGACCTCACGCCAAGAGAAATATCTTTCCAGATTTATTTTTTATTTATCATACACTATATTTTACATTTTTTATTTATCATTTTATTTATCATAATTTCCAATATCCTCAAATTCGGATAGGAATCTATCCTCAAATTATTTAGGGCGATCATTTATTAAATTTTCCTTTATAGGGGGGTACAGATATTGAATGCAATAGTCTACTCCCTCATTAACACGTGATCATATCCCCTCGTGTCCACCATTACTGGAAATAAGATTAACTCTCAAAAAGAGAAAATTTGGTCATATAATTCGTGTAGATATGGAAAAAGAGGTGGCTACTAACGAAGAATGTGCTGTATTGCAACATGAATATCGTAATGAAACATCTGAAAGCGAGGAAGTACTAGAACAACATGGACAAACTGACGAAATTCAAACTGACGAGTTTGAAACTATTGAAGAAAATGACCTCAATAGTATAAAGGCTGCTGTTACTTGTGATGGAAACAATGTCACTTACACTTGTTTGGAATGTGGAAAGATATTCAATGCTCAATGGAAATTGAAAAGACATTCTCGTACACATAGCCGGGAAATGTTATTTGAATGTGAGATATGTCATGAACAATTCATGTCAAAAAGTTACCTCAAAAAACATATGGCTTCTCATGCCGACGAGCCCAATAGCGAAATAATGAAATGTATAATCTGTGATAAAGTGTTTCTTACTAACTATGACTTATCAAGGCATCTACACACCCATCGTACTGACCGACCATTTAAATGCTCCATGTGTGACAACACATATAAAGCGAAAGGAGCGCTGAGTCACCACGAAAAGAGCCATGGAACAGAGAGGTCATTCGTTTGTGAAAAGTGTGGTAAGGGATTTCTCCGTAGAAAAGACCTGAAATGTCATCGAAAAACACATTTAGAAGAACGACCATATGAATGTGAACTTTGTGGGAAAACGTTTAAGAAGACTAGTGATCTAAAATTCCACACAAGTGTATGTCATACAGACACTAAAGAATTCCAGTGTTTTATTTGTGAGAAAAAGTTTGCAATCAAACATTATCTTACTCGTCACTTGTTAACACACCGTGAGAAGAAGCCTTTCAAGTGTCAGCATTGTGAGAAACAATTTTCGTTTCAGTTTCAGTTGAACAGACATACAGTGGTACACACCAATGAACGACCATATCATTGTGAGGTCTGTGAAAAAACATTTTCTCGACCAGGTGAACTTCTTTTACACATTCGAGTGCACACTGGTGAAAAACCCTACAAGTGCACCGTTTGTGATAAAACGTTTGCTCAAACATCCAATCTGCGACGTCATGAAAGGACCCATGATCTTCACAGACCATATGCCTGTACCCTCTGTGAGAAGAGTTATGCAGACACATATACACTGAAGAGCCATATGAAAATTCATCTAAGTCCTGACGGAAAACCACACAAGTGTACAGAATGTGACAAAGCATTCACACGTAATACTAGCCTTAAACTTCACCATGATTACGTTCATCTAGGGCTGAGGAACCATAATTGTACTGAATGTGGCAAGACCTTTTCGACTTCCAGCAAAGCTAAGTTTCATATGAAAATGCATAAAGATGGTAAACCTTTTGCCTGTCAATACTGCAAGCAGGGATTCACCAACAAGAGAAATCTTTTTGCTCATGAAAAGAGGCATTCTGCAACAGAGAAGAAACACAAGAAAGGGGAAGAAGATACAAGTTCAAGTGTTGCTGAGACTGCAAACACTGTATCAAATATTTAATGTTGTCAGTGATATATCTTTGAGGATTATAATCCTATTTTCTATTATCTTTGTAAATGTTTTAGCCACTACAAAGTAGTTTTCGAAAACAAAATGTGTCACATTGTTAATGGAACACATTGCTTATTTGTGTGTTCAGAATTGTGTGTGTGTAGAATTAAAGAAACTAATTTGAAATAACAGTGCTTCAGAAATATAAAACCTATAATCAATAAAATGGATAAGATTCAGATAACCTATTTGCTTATCACTATAACCTCTCAGTCACCTTAAGATTTAAAATAATTTCTGGCAGTGTGGTATCCTAGCAACATGATATTTTTGGAGCATTCTAGATTTGTCTCAACTATAAATGGAATTTAGTTAATAATAAAATAGAATATGTATGGGAGTTAATATGGAAAAATGAACAACATAATATAATATTTGATTATGTTTGCAACAACAGATGTAAGATATTGATGCGGGAAATAAAACCAAAGTTACTTGAATAATTGTTTGTTTCTTTCACGGAGGACATATTTTGCTTCATTGTGATGGAACACATGCTTCTACCTATTATGATAAAACAATAAGCTTTTTGTTGATTGACTAGATATGGGTTATGGTTAGGATATTAGGGGTGGGTTAGGGTTAGTTTAGGGTGTGAGGGATCATTAGGCTTCATAAGGTACCGGATTGGCTGTGGTTAGAACAGTCAATCAGATTAGATCTTCCAAGAGGTGCTACAACGACAAATACAATCTACTTTTCATCTAGTTATTAATTACTATAACATAGATTTAATCAACGTCATACCCAGGCTTTTCACTCGCGCGCCGAGCGGGTGAAAAGCCTGGATACGAGGTTGAATTGAGGCATTTCAAATGACCAATCAGAAATGAGAAATGTTCCAAATTTTCGTGTTCTGCAAGGAGAATGTTATTTTTAATAAGCTGAATCAAGCTTTTTCCCATCATTTTGTGTCTTATTCTCTACCTATATCAACAAGATTTGTGATTGGTTGGTTTAAAGGGTAAAATATGGTCACGTAGCCAATCACAAAACCAGATTTAGACTTGGAAAGTTGACAAAGCTGTGCAAAAAATGAGAATAACTTAAAATTGTCTGATATAGTAGTAGTATTTTCCTACGATTACTAGATCTACACACAGAATACTACAGTACATGTGCTACAAAACATTTGCTTTCAGAAATACAGAAACACTCTCCAATAAACAACATCTTGTAAACTCTCAAGGACCTTTTAAAATGTGTTAAAACAATGCACAAATTTAGAAATTTAAAGTCGAAATATGACCGAGATATTTATCGTCTTGTTTGGTAAACTTAAAACTGCCAAGATTTTTAGTAACGAAATACTGACGTTTCGAGCGGAGCCCTTCATCAGAGTAAGACGAGATGAAATAAAATAAATAGGGCTTTTTTGGCATATATATATATAAGCCCTATTTATTTTATTTCATCTCGAGGGCTCCGCTCGAAACGTCAGTATTTCGTCACTAAAAATCTTGGCAGTTTACCATCTTTTCACTATGCTGTTTATCATCTTGTTTTACAACTCGAATCTTTAGTTTACAAGATGTTTTTCGGAGAGTGTTTCTACCTTTATTTGCTTTTAGTTCACAGACGACTGGAAAGATGGCCCGAATGGTTGGTGCATGACGAACGGCACATTCCAAGACGATGACGAATGCGACGCTTTGCTAGGTATAAATTCTTTTTTCTCTGAACTAAGTAAATTGAAGCCGAACAAACGGAAAAGGGAAGATGATGATGATGTTTTAATTTGCAATGTAGAATAAAGAAGTGTGTTCGTCATAAATAAATAAAAAAAGGCCACCAACTGAGAGGCGGGGGTGATTTGCAGAACACTTGTTAGGATGGGGGTTAGGATGTTTGTTGTTTTGGGGTTGCTTACAATCTAATAATTTATTGGGCACAATGCTAAAATAATGCCAATAATTTATTGGTTATATTAGGAGCAGCCATTCCGCACGTTGTACCGTACTCGCGCTCTGAGACTGCATTCTACAAATCACCCCACCACCAACTGAGATAATTCATTCGTGAACGCATGATAGCACAAAACAAGGAAGTCATGAAAGTTTTAGACGCGACATGCACAAGTTAAGCAAGAAAACATTTTTATTCCTGCTACTAGGATTTCTTACAGGAGTGCTTTTTGGATCATTACTTTACAAGAGTAAAGCAATTGTATTACATGGTGTAACTAAATGTCATATTGTGTCATCTGGAGGCGAAAGACGACCACATGATATAACTCAAGAGTTGGGACGAACTTGGCTACTGTTCATCGGAGTATTAATAAATAATGAAGCGATTGAAAATCCCAAGGCGAAATTATTGTACAACGATTGGACAGCATCTGTACCAGGAAAGATTGTGTTTTTTGCAATGAAAAGGAGAAATACATCATCTCTGAACAGCGCTAGCATATCTGTTGTTTACTTACTTGACTCACCAATTTCGAAACCTTTAATGAAATATTTATTAATGTTAAGATATATCAGTCAACATTATTTTACTCAGTTTAAATGGTTTATGCTAGCTGAAGATGATCTGTTTATCAATACAAATAAACTATATTTTCTAAGACATTTCAATTATTTAGAGGATCATGTCTTGACACCAGAAAGACATGAAACACATGTATCAACTTCAGGAACTATCATCAGCAGAAGTCTCTTACAAAAGATATCACGGTGCATTATACATTATTCTCCAGATTCCTCAAAAATACTAAACAACTGTTTGGAAAATAATCTTCCAATACAACAGTCACAAAGCAATAAGGTTAGTTGTAATGTTTCTCTATTACACTGGATGAATATTCTTAAAGGGATACTGCAGCCAAAATACAAATGTAGTTCATATCAAAGATCTTACTGACTTTAGTTTATTTCCAAAGTTTCAGCATTCCTATCAATTTAGTTAAAGTGCTCATCACCTCAACATTTTTTATTGTATTATTTGGAAGAACTTTTAAAATGATAAAGTAGCTTCTTTCGAAGATTCTCGTTTCTTCGCTTTCTTTTTGAGATATATCAGTTTGTTTGATATGCAAATATCTGGAATTTCGTCACACATGCATAATGAGTTTCATGAAATAAAAACACTAAAGTGTGAATAACACGTGTGCGTGTTTCTCCCACAACACCAAACTTCTTGATTTTAAAGGATTTCGTTCGAGAATGAAAGAGATATACACATTTCTCCAATAAGTCATTATGCATGTGTGACGAAATTCCAGACATTTGCATATCAAACAAACTGATATATCTCAAAAAGAAAGCAAAGAAACGAAAATCTTCAAAAGAAGTTACTTTATCATTTTAAAAGTTCTTCCAAAGAAGACAATAAAACATTTTGAGGATATGGGCACTTTAAGAAAATATGGCTAGTTGAAGTTGGAGAGTTTGTCCAATTTCGACGCCATATTTGGTTCACAAATATGACGTCACTGAGTGATTCTATATCGTATTATGCCTAAGAAGCTCCTCTACTTTCCTGCATGAGGAACTAATTTTCGTCTAAAGAACATTCACAACAGATAAGGCTCCTGTAGTACAAATAAGCTCCGAATTCCCCGGAAAAAAAGAAAATCAAAATAGAAGGCCTAGTGTCTAGGTTGAGCAATCACTATGTGATCGCCATCAAGACAACTCCACTGCCAATAAACAATCACTCAATGACGTTATATTTTCAAAACCAATATGGCGTCAAAATCCTCAAATTTCCAACTTCAACTGTCCATATCTTCTTTACTAAATTGATAGGAATGCTGAAACTTTGGAAATAAACTAAAGTCAGTAAGATCTTTCAAATGAACTACATTTGTATTTTGGCTGGAGTATCCCTGATTATATCACTATATCATAATAATATATAATTATATCATATTTAATTACATCACATTATTGTTTCTCCAAAAGGTCTTCAACACTACAGACCTCGGTGAAGAAATTGGAGAACACTTTAATAGCATTTGCAGTGAAACCAATGAAAGGAGGATAGTTACCGCTGACACATCACGTGATACTCACTGCATGTACCAACTCCAGATCCAGGTTCTTTCACATAAATTACGAATAAATGATAGGAATTATGTGAAATTTAGGTATAAATTAAAGAACCTGAAAAAGTTCATTACGCGTAATATATATGAACTAAGAAGACTAGGGAAGGAAATAGACAGAGAAAGCAGTAATGCCAGCGTTTTTAACATGAAAAGAATGTATAATCAAGGAAGTAAAGTCTCTTGGACAATAAGAGGAAGAGAAAAAGAGGGGATCAACTGGATAATAGAGAATGGTATGGATAAAATACGTGAGATGCAGAACTCAAGCAGAACAAATATTAAATTCCGTGCGTTGTACTACGGTTATGTGTCAATGAATCAGGTGAAAGAAATAAAATATGAATTAAATATTTTCACAGACACTGGAGAATTACATATTACAAAGTCAAGACAGGTTTTTGGACGATTACATGCAAGAACTATCAATATTAACACAAGAGAAGAAATTATTACCATTGTAGTGCCACTGGTTGGAAGACTTGAAACATATAGACAATTTTTAGAAAACTTAGAAAATATCTTAAAAACGAAAGAGCATATAAGACTGCTCGTTGTTTATTTCCCCAAAAAACATCCACCAGGTGAACATATAAAATTATTTCATAAGTATAAGAAGAAGTATCCTAAAACAGAGTTTACTTGGCTCAACTTAACAGGGGAGTTCGCAAGAGCAAGAGCTTTACAGGCTGGTGTACACTTTTATAAAGGAAATAGTTTGATGTTTTTTGCCGACATTGATTTAATATTTAACAGTGCTTTTCTACAACGATGCAAAAGTCATTGCATTTCTGGAAAAACAGTGTATTTCCCGATAATGTTCAAACAATTTAATCCTAAAATTGGAAACACTAACCTCAACTCAACAAACTACTTCAAGAGCTTTGCGCATCATATTGGAGACTGGAGGATTTATTCATTTGGACCTGTTTGTGCTTACCGCAATGATGTAGAGACAATTGGTGGGTTTAACATTGGAATAACAGAATGGGGATTCGAGGATATTCAGTTTTTTGAAAGATTTTTATTGAACTCAAGTTATGAAGTTATTAGAGCAGCTGATACGGGTCTTTTTCATACGTATCATCCACATACTAGGTGTGATGTTATTAAAAACTTTATTCAACAACGTATGTGTATAGCTTCCATGTTGGAAGGCTTGGCTTCGCAAGATAGTGTACTCAAATATTTAATTGAAAAACAATACTTAACGTTATAATAAATACAAAAATTATTTGATCATCATTTCAATAATCCTTTCTCTGATTAATTCGCTATTCACTCAATTAATTCGCTATAAAAAAATTAATTCGCTATAAAAAAATTAATTCGCTATAAAAAAAATTAATTCGCTATAAAAAAATCAATTCGCTATTCACTCAATTAATTCGCTATAAAAAATTAATTCGCTATTCATACACTCATTGAACATTCAGTATTATCAACACAGAATTGAGTTTAAAGTGCCTATAACGTCTGTGGGGATTTAACATATTTGTAATCTATGGATTATCCTGAGATAAATTGTAATATATCTTGTCAGCTGAAAATTTCATCTTCATAGACGTTTTTGCTGTTAAAGTTGACGGAAATGACGTCAAATCAGGAATCTGTAAAGAGGTTTTCATATAGACAGATTCCCGATTTGACGTCATTTCCGTCAGGCGTCAACTTTAACAGCAAAAAAGTCTATGAAGATGAAATTTTCAGCTGACAAGATATATTACAATTTATCTCAGGAGAATCCATAGATTACAAATATGTTAAATCCCCACAGACGTTATATGCACTTTAAAGAGGCAGCGTCATGACTTGCGTCATGACTTGCGCATGCGCTATTGTAGTCTGTTTTTTTTCGCAGGGTCCTTCGACCTTTGACACGCCATCATGGAATCCATGGTAAGTGAAACAAATGGGTGTTGTAGCATCTCTCGTAAGAGTGAATCTGATTAGCTAATGGTTTTCTAGCTTAAAAATATACTGAGCAAAGTCACTGTCGGAATTACATCGAGCCAAGCATTTCGCATCAATCCATGACTGGTATATCGTTTCGGTCAAATTCGTTTTATGGGAATCGTTCCATCTTTTCTTGACTTCTTTACATTGATCCTGTAACTTCCTCTTGTGAGCGGAGTTCTCTCGCTTTCCGCCATGCGATTTACCGAGTATGGACGCCATTTTGAATTGCAAGCCAACTTGAAAAAATTAAGGCTGAATTTTTTCAAGTTCGCACGCATGCGCAAGTGATGACGCTGCCCTTTAAATGTAAAAATCATTTGCTTAAAAAATATCACACAACTCCACCCGATTGTTTTCCACCCAATTTCTTCCCCCCTATTTTTCTCCACCCAATTTTTTTTCACCCAATTTTTCTCCACCCTATTTTTCTCCACCCGAGTTTCAGGGTGATGCATTGCGCGCTTGTGTTATTGTTTACATTCCGTATTTTATTAAAAAACGTCGAGTTTACGACAAAATAATATAATGAATATTAAATCAGGTATGTCGTCTTACAAGAAAAGGAGAATATCATTAATTTATACCAAGGATTGCTCAGATATTGAGGGATAAAAACAACAAACGAATTTCATGGTCCGAAAAGTGGCCGCCAGCGAGATTGTGAGCGCGCAATGCACTACCCCGAGACTCCTCCTAAAGAGAACACCCTCCGTGCTAAATATAAAAGGTGCAGATATTAAAATAATTTCAAATCAAAAGCCTCCATCTTTTTGTGCCAGAGGAATGGTGGCCCTAAAATTCGTTTAACTACGAGAAAGAAAATCCTTCAGTTCCGTGTCTAATTGCGATTAGTAACTTATCTTTTATTTCCTTTCTATTGTCGTAACTTGATAACTCGAGTAAGTTAAAACACGTTGAAGCAGTCGGAATCTAGAACGAAAATAATACCTTTTAACAAATAATTTCCCAACGCAACTACACACGTAAAAACGCACAGTCTGTTTTTACCTGTTAACAGCGAAACAGGCTTGAACAGGGTTGAGCTGGCCAGCTTGAACAGGGTTGTCAACAGGACTGTTCATGGATGTTGGAACAGTATTGTTCATAGCTTATGATCGAACAGGCTTGAACAGCGTTGAACAACATTGTTCATACATGATACAACATGTTGTCAGAGCATGATGAAATAACAAGGTTGAACAGCGTTGTTACAACAGCCATGAACTTGGTTGTTCTATCAAGCTGGTTTTTGCATGTTCTAACATGCACGAACAACTGCTGTCGATTCAACAAGCCTGTCACAACATGTTGAAACATGCTTGAACAATGAACAGTGCTGTTATTTTAACAGTCATGTTCTATCATGTTGACAATGCTGTTACAGGCATGTTGAACCAACAACCTTGTTACAACCTGTGAGGTTTTTACGTGTGTAGGTGATAAATCAGACATAGTTTGACGCTACTCTGGCTTTAAAACGTTTTTTGAACGTAACTTTAAAAGTTACTGTCCCTGATCCAACGTTTTGACACTCCAATCTAGTGTCTTCATCAGGGTGATCGTTGTTAGTATCCCTAGAACGGATGATGACGTTATCTATTAACAATACATGTACACAATCGCGATGACGGTGGTTTATTACCAGAAGCTTATTTGCATCTTGTTAATAGATAACGTCATCATCAGTTCTATGAGGGTATAAATAGTGATCCTAACTTTACAACGATCACCCCTGATGAAGACACTAGATTGGAGCAATTGGAGTATCGAAACGTTGGGTCATGGACAGTAACTTTTAAAGTTACGTTCAAAAAACATTTTAAAGCCAGAGTAGCGTCACACTATGATGTCTAACATACCTTTTAAGCTTGTTTTTTCAGGTCCATAAAAATATTGCGTTTATAAATGAAATAAATAGCTTACGTTCTGTTATCCAAACCTATAATATACGAACGCCTTACGAACATTGCACGAACCCCTTACGAACATCGCACGAATAGCTTACATTTCACGAATACCTATACTTATATACTATACTTATATACCTATACGAATACCTATACTTATATATACTTATATACCTATACGAATACCTATACTTATATACTATACTTATATACCTATACGAATACCTATACTTATATACTATACTTATATACCTATACGAATACCTATACTTATATACTATACTTATATACCTATACGAATACCTATACTTATATACTATACTTATATACCTATACGAATACCTATACTTATATACTATACTTATATACCTATACGAATACCTATACTTATATATACTTATATACCTATACGAATACTTACGAACGTATCACGAACACCTCAGAAACACGACTGCAACAACTCACATTACCCACCATGACCAACTTCTGTATTCCAAGATATATTGTAAATAACATAACTTACCTTATTACGATCAGGTTTAACAGTCATGTGAAACTTAGTGGTACCATTAAGACCCTAAAAACAAGTTAAATTATGTTAAACTCTTTTTTTAAGTCCTTGTATTAGTTAACCCTTTATTCCTCAATGGTGCCCACCAAGCAGAGGTAATGAGAATAAAGGAAATGATCACCAAAGATAAACTGACATGTTTTTAAAACAACTTCTCCCAACTAGTACTATAAGAAATGTTTGGAGAACAATAAGGAGAATATTTATGTTGATACTAAGGTTTAAAGGGTTAAGAGAAATCTAACAATGTTTGTCTGTGCTACATCTCAGTTGCAAAACAAAATCTGTCACCCTGCATAAACTCATTGATTCATACTAAGACATTTTTAGGCCTATTGTACGAGGTTTCTATATAAAAAGGTAAAGGGGTCATGCTAATCATCCTACGAACTACACGACGGACGCAGCTTAACGCGGCCAGGTTGAAGGTTTAGTAAAGGCGCCACATGCTGCCACCATACGACCCATGGTGACCTCGGAGCACAGCTAAAGTTGGTGTTATAGGGTTGATATTAGGGGGAGAACCGGAGTACCCGGAGAAAAACCCTCGAAGCACAGAAAGAGAATCAACAACTCTACTCACATAAATCTCATGAAGCTCATGAATCGAACGAGGTGACCCATCCAAGTACTAACCCCGTCCGATCGAGCTTAACTTCAGAACTCATAGGTGAGAAACAGCGCGCTAACAGCATGCGCCACCCGTACTTCCCTTTATTCCATAAACACCTCTATTCCTGGAAGTGACACTCGCACCTATATTCTTTTACCTATACTTCTGAACTTCGTTATCATATCGAACAGTTACCAGTAGCTCAGCAAATCCACCAGCTGGAAGACATGGTGAACCTGTCGAAAATTTCAACAAAAGCGCTTTTTCTTCTTGTTTTAATTTGTTCACAATTTCCCAGAACCACTTCACTTCCTCGCTTTTTTCTGTGTTACGCCCAGAATACTGAAAAAGAAAAAATAGGCACGCAATGCGTACATGCACACATACAATAATAAGCAGTGACAGTAATTTGACAAGTCATAAAGTTTACTTCTGCTTTATACTGCACATATATTATATGCGCTGTCTGCAGGATTTAAAGTGTACAGTATGCGAGTGGTTAGACTATAATTTGGTAGTTAAAGTTGATTTGATACTACCCAAGAAGTGCTGCAAAGTTCATTTGCAACTGCTTGTCAAGGAGATTGTCCATTATCTTATGAAAATAAACTTTGATTTTATTGGATAATTGACAACCATAATTTTACTCCCATAATCTCAAAGGGTAAAGCAGTATTTCGCAGGACAGTAAAAATGATGTGACAGGTTATCTAAACCTTCAACATCAAGTAATACACATGTCCCACATAGGTGTGGCATACCGTATAAATCTGTTGAGTGGCAATCAACAATTTTAAAATTATCTTCAGAAATCTTGAAGATTGCAACCGTGTTGCTGTTAACAATCAACAAACAATGTTGAAAATTTAACTTTTTATGTACAGGACGTTTCTACTAGCTTGTAGTCATGAGGATCAGATTAGATAAAATAGAAAACATGGAATTCCATGTAACTTAATTTTAGACATACCACAGTATTCTTTCTCCAGTCATCTGCATCAATTTTATCGACGCCATTTATCAGCAGAGATAATTCATCGGCGGTAAAAAGGCTGAAGAATTCTTTAGAAATGACCTGGAAATGATATTATATGTAAATAACTTATTTAGTTCATAAAAAGAAAAACTTTGAAAATCTTAATGATTGCTAATTAAAGTAAATGGTTTGAACCTAGGAGTATCATTAGATGTGTGAAGTTGATCATCCAGGTTGTTATAGTCTTGAGAAAGACTATTCTTGGTGACTGACGTTTCGACGTCCTCAGCGGCGGTCATCTTCAAAGTCAAATAAAGCGTGTTTGTCAGGTTTGCCTATATATACGTCTGGTTCATTACGTCATCGTTTGTTTGTGTCGTAATTAGTGTGAGTGGGTGTTGCGTCATGCGTGGGCCAAATGACATAATGAACCAGACGTATATATAGGCAAACCTGACAAACACGCTTTACTTGACTCTGAAGATGACCGCCGCTGAGGCCGTCGAAACATCAGTCACCAACAATAGTCTTTCTCAAGACTATAACAACCTGGACGATCAACTTCACCCATCTAATGATTCCTAATTGTTGGGGGAAAAAGGCAAAAGGAAGAAGACTTTACTAACCTCATAAAGACCTTGACAAAGAAAGTCAATTTCTTTTTCGATCAAGACAGACAGTTTATACTTTGAAACCAATTCAACAAACTCAACCTTAAAAAAACCAAATGTAAATCAAAATCACAGAATCTTTCTTCAGGTTAGATATGTCCTTCTTCAACTGACCTGAAAGTCACATCGTCCTAAACGTTGTTAAAATTTTTCAACATATTGCAGTTCTTTTATTTCTCTTTTTAATATATTATCCATTTATACTTTACTTAACATATAATATACCTTATTTTTGTTCGTTATAAACTCTTCCTTTTTATCTTCGGGGAAAAGTTTCACTGTAGATGGGCAATCATTCCATGGATTCATAACGTTAAGATCAGAAGGCAAAAACTCATCATCAATGCTGTCATTTTCTAAGATAAAAGACACTAAGTTCTTGTGCAGCTCATAGTCCAAGTAACTAAGGTCATCTGGATGGCTTAGGTCAATGCCAAGAATCTAAAATGTATACACATAGAGAATCTTAGCAAGAAATATAACTTATAAGGCTGTACTTATTATAAAAAAGTAGAGTGCTGCGTAGACAGTGTTTTGAATATATAGCAAAGTGAAAAGGTGGTAAACTGCCTAGAATTTAGTGACGAAATACTGACGTTTCGAGCAGAGCCCTTCATCAGAGTAAGACGAGATGAAATAAAATAAATAGGGCTTATATATATGCCAAAAGGGTGGGAGATAAACAAACTAATAATTAATGAGATGCGAAAAGTTAAATCATTTGCTATTTTTACAGTTGATCAGCAAACAGACTGAGGGGGAGGGAGAAATGACAGGTCCAATATCCAAGGGGATTAGGCGATAATATATTAGCAGTAAAACTCTGAAACCAAATGGTTGGAGTTGTTGAAATGGCGGGCTACAGGTTTGTCAAGGTTATAATAATCTAATATATATTTAATTAATACATATTTAATATATATTTAATTATATCTAATATATATTTCATTAATATATATTTCATTTATACCTAATATATATTTATGTATACACTCTATGTACTGCAGTTACTGTATCAATTGTAATTTATATTTATGTTAATTTATCATTTAAAGGGCGTACTTAATTTGGAGCCTATTAATTAGGTGAAAGTGTAATAAATTAAATTAAATTAATCTGACCTGAAGAAGGACACATCGGCCGAAACGTTGTCAATGGAAATATATAAGAGCTTTTTCGAGTATTTTTCGACATATTGAATTTCTGTTACAGGTATTTATCTTTTTTGCGTCTGCGTAGTAGAGCGCTATGTTATCGACCGAGATGTTCGTTTGTAGGAGGTTTCCGTTCACCTCGTCAGTCGTCACTTTACGTCATATCTGCTGACAAATACACAGTACCTCAAGCTCATGCGGTAAAATTTCTTTTTTTATATATTTCTAAAAGACTGACAATGCTAGAATATTGCCGTAAATTTAGAGAATTTTTAAAGAATATTAGGTTTTGATCAGAAAGGTTGTAACGCAAAACAACACGGGGTAGGGTGATTGGAGGTTGCAACCCCATTGCCCCCTCCGCCACCCCTGGTCTATCGTTATACTGTACGGTCATTATCTTCATCCAATTTTCACTTCAACAGAGACGCATGTACGCATTGCGTACCTATTTTTATGCTATATCCCGTATTTATAAATATTTACTATTAGGAGCTTTAGGTATGTCTAAATTATGTACTACAATATACTAAACTACTACTTTACTGAACTACTACTGAAATGTGCTGCACTATACTATACTATATACTACAGTACCATAGTTCAGTATTACTATAGTACAGTAGCAGTTTAATATAGCTGTAGTATGTATAGTATAGTATAGTATAGTATAGTATAGTATAGTATAGTATAGTATAGTATAGTATAGTATAGTATAGTATAGTATTGATAGATGTCTGTATTACACTGCAACTACTTACTATAATGTAGAGCTCACCTGCTTGACTAGTGGTTTAGACAGATGTAAATTAAGAAAATGTCCCTGACAGATCGCTAATCCAATGATCCTCCCTAATGACTTCAGCTGATCCAGGTGTTGTGCCAACTTTTTATCAACAAATTCTGAACTTCTCAAGCTGTTTTCTGCAGTTTGTTTGCAACTCACCGCAACACAATGTGAAGATGTTCCCTGTTCTGGGGAGTGAGAAGATGTGTTTAATTCTGTTATGTCTAGTTCAGCAATAATTGCATCACCATCCTCATCCATATAATCTTCATATAAACTGTTGATTTCATTGTTTATTTCAAGAAGATTTTCTTCTGTTGATGTACTTGGCTCATTCAAAACATTGCTATGTCCATCATCATCATCTCCATTTCCCTCCTCACATGCACCATCAGGAGAAGAAACTGCGTTATTCTGATTCATTAATGAACTACCATTGTTTCTTACACCATCCTTCTTTGCCTGTTCAGCAAAAAATGCATTAGGAAGCAGGCTACAGGGAAAATAAAACAGATATTTAATAACAAGATGTAATACTTAATGTGCCAAATGTTATAAAAGATACAAAACAAGGAAACATTGCCATGGCCAGAAATTGCGGACATAACATTATAACATATGGCTGCAAAATCTGGCCATGTAATAATTAACCAAGAATTGTGTTAAACATTTAAAAAAGTAGTGTTACTACCTACCTGTATTGATTGTCATCAGTTACATAAAATAATTTACGACATGGCTCAACAATATCTTTACATACGATGGTAAAAAACTCTCTCTTTGGTCCAGTACACATTCCTGAAATCAAAATTCACCATAGATTAATTTGACATTTCTTAAAATTTCATAAAACAGATAAAAGGACAATAATAGCCACATTACAACACAAAATTATGATGACCTGGTTCATTTCTAAATGTGACTGACAAGTTACAATTTCGCAGAGCACATCCACTGTATTTCTTTAAAACACGCATGGCATCCCCGAAGATGGAATCTCGGTTAACTTCCAGAGAAATATGTTGAGAATATCCACTCCTAAAATAAACAAAATATTATTAACCTTGATGCTCCACAGGTGATCAACATCTAACTAATATGTAATATGTAATTACAAATAAGTAGCTACAATTATTCGTATATTTCAACTGTGTTCGTTTTATACACCAAATGTATAAGGCTTTTAATGCAATGAACACTATGTGTGGCGGATAAACATAGTTTAGAGGATTTTTCAAGTATATTTTATGTTCTAAATTTGTTTATATACACCTTCGTCTTGGCCGCAAGCCTGGATATTAGCGGCCGGTCACGGACATTGTCCGGTACAAATATCCCATTTCTGGAGATTTGACAGTTACAATACTAATTGTGTCTGTCATTTTGTCCGATGCTCATCTTTTCCGAAGATTATACTCCATTTTTTGTGAAAGCAAAACATTTTTGTGTTAAATGGACTGCGTTTAGATTTCGTATTGTACAATCTCAGATGAGAGACATTACGCTATTTTTTAGACGTTACGTAAGTTTGGAGACATTACGCATAGTTTGGAGACATTACGCATAGTTTGGAGACATTACGCATAGTTTGGAGACATTACGCATAGTTTGGAGACATTACGGATAGTTTGGAGACATTACGATAAATTTGGAGACATCGAGCTAAGTTACGAGACGTTACGCACTTACGCTAAGTTGTACGGTGACAGGTACAATTTTTTGTGTGTCCGTTGCAAACTTATTTGTGCTGGTCATTCTGACAGGTACAACGAAAATAACTATTACCAGGCTTCATCTTGGGGGTGTAATAATTGGTGATATCATTCAAAGAACTCTGCTATAGTTACCTTGCATCTACCAACTTTCTTCTGAACCACCTTTGTTTATTATCAAAATCCAAAATAGCAATCCAGGTCTTGTGCAACAATCCCTTGTCATATTCCTCCAAGAAGTCTGCGTTACATCGAATAAAGTCATTGAAAACTCGATAATACGCATCTTGATTTGCTAAAGCAATCAGAACATCTTTAATCACCTTAAAAAAGAAATTGGATATGAATAACTTTGACCAAGCAACAATCTTCTTTAACAAAAACATGATTCCAAATTGCTGCAACTACACAAAATCTGGATCATTGTTTCACAAAACACCTGGAACTGTGATCATAGGTATTCTTACTTTAAAGTTACGTTCCTTTGCAGCTTTAGACTTTCCTCTTCTCAAAAGATCTCTCAAGACAAAAATTTGTTTTGGGTTTGGTTCCATAAGGGAGAGAACACAACTTTCTTGAGCAGTAAAGTTAGCATAGAGTAATGGAGGCCATCCAAATCTATCTAAACAATCCACTTTATGACCATACTTGAGCAACAACTTAACACAAGTTGTGTCTCCACTAGCAGCAGCAAGATGAAGACTTGTCGTTTCATCTTTGTCCTGAAAATCAAATATTGCAATACATATGGCTGACATTTATTAACAAGAAACAATTTGTTTCTACAGTAGACAAGAATTGCTGTATATACTGTACCATTGATGTCAGATTATTGGAGGCATAGCAAGGCACCTATATTTAAAAATAATTATCCCCCAAATCATCTTTGGTTTGTTTCAAACATAATTTTGTCACATCCTGAGAGGTTTTTGGTTCTAGCAATATAGTCATCCTTGTATTCTTGCAAGTACAGTAACTGGACTAAATAATTTTAGCCTTTTAACCCTAAAATGTTGGCTGAAGTTTCACACTATTGACGTTTCTCTGATGATAATGCTTTATTTTAGAAATAATAGTTCATAATTTTGTTGCCTTTATCAGGTTGATAACAGTGGGTCTAGGGATGATATTGTTTTTATTTCCTGCTGTTTATCACCCTGATAAAAGCACTAGTATATGATAAAAAGGTTATCACACTCGCGACTCTGGTTACTGGTATCAGTTTTATCCCTCTATAAAATATATATATATACATGTATAGCCAAATACTTAGTCAGTTTGGGGTTTCTTTATAAAACCACATTGATTTCAGCTTTTTTCAGTCCTAAAAAAACATGCCACCATCTTGTCTACTGCTAGGGATAGCCTAGTTGCCAATCAAATTGCAAGATAACTCATATACTACTGGTAGCTATATAATAATACATATTGTACTAACCTTGCAGTGAACTGATGCTCCAGACTCTAGTAACACCAAAACACATTCATGGTTTCCAGTTTGGGCAGCGCACATAAGGGGGGTAAAATCTTAAATAATAATAATCAAGAATATTATTACAGTATACATTACTTGATATTAAAAACAAGAAAATTACAAGGACACAAGATAATTGATCCCTGTTCATCTTGCAAATATTTAAAACAATGACTCTTACCAGAATCATCAACTGCATCAATACCATATTTCAAATTTGTTGACAGCAAAATACGAAGGCTAAGGCAATATGATTTGTTCTTTTCGTGTTCTTCTGTTCCATTGGTTGAACACTCAATAGCAAAGTGGAGTAAATTACCACCATTACTACCTTGGAAATCTTTTATAGATGCATCTTGGTTCACAAAATATTCAACACACTTGGAAAAAAATATAGTCATTGTTAACTCATTATAGAACATGTACTTTATGTACAGTATATCTGTAATTTGTAATAAATATACATATTTATTTTATATATTTAGGGGGCACAGCACTGTAATTGGGGTTTTCCTGATGTGCCTCCCTTTTTTACCATCACAGTTTAATAAAGTGATTTGAAGATTAAAGAATATTGGGTAATTCTAACAAGAATTCAAAAGCAATATTTAAGTTTGTCACCACAACTAAATTGTTATTTTATTAAATAATAACATCTCACCTGATGCTGACCAGCAACAATTGCAGCAACAAGAGGAGTAAATCCACGTGAATCCACACTTTCCATCAGCTTTAGACACAATGATTGGTCACATTCAAATAACGTCTTCAAGGTATCAGTCATACTGATACAACTGGCAGTTTCATGGTATTTCAATGGCAGCAAAATCCTCCCATAGACAACAAAGTGTAGCAAAGAGCATTTTAGATGATGTTGTAAAATCTTATTCACCTTATTCAAGTCTGTATCATGCAGTAATATCTTCAGGCACTTTGTGTAGCCATAAAGAACAGCGTAGGCAATAGGTGGTAAAGACAATGCATCTAAAGCTAACTTGTCAGAATCAAAGTCAAGTAAAAGTTGAGCAACTTCATATGAACCATAAATAACTGCGGTATGGAGTAGTGACTGTCTTTTGGGACCAACTTCATGGATGATATTTGGATTGGATTCAACAAGCGTTTTAACTACATCCACGTTGTTATCTTTAACAGCATCATAAATGGCTACTGTGTGAAAACTATCATCATCACTCTCTTCAGATTCATAAAGAGGTTGAATTCTCTCAAAATTATGAGGTTTCTTCTTTGGTGATTCCAATAGATTGCTACCATAGACAGGAACATTTTCTGAACTATGAAGATGTCTATAGAACTCAGTGACTGCATCAGAATTATCATCAACAACAAATTCGCGATCTGAATCTCTTTCTTCCAACTCAGAACTGTCCATGATGTTGTTATCATCTGATTCAATCTCATAACCAATTTCTTGTTCCACTTGTCTTGACACCATGGTATCGTCCCACACAGAACTGTCCAGAATGTTGTCAAAGATATCATCTGATTCACTCTCATTTCCAATTTCTTCTTCCACTTGTCCTAACTCCATGGTAACATCTGTATAATTAGCTTTTACTGGTTTTGCTAACTTTCTTTTAGCAGATATTTTTGCAAGTAGCTCTTCTTTCTTTTCCTTCTGTATGCTCTTTCTTCGTCCACGGAGATTAATTCTGCTACTACTATGTGAGCTGTTTTCATCATCAGAATCCAACTCAATTGGTACTCGTTTCTTCTTTAATTTGCTCAAGGACAATATCTCTTCCCCGTTTTCTTCTTTTAGCTTTTCATCATCAGAAATAACTGGAGATTTTCGTGACTTTAATCTTCTTCTACTACTGAGTTGAACATCACTATCGTATGAGCTAGATCTACTAGATTTTACATTTTTACCATGCTTGCTTTTTTGTCTTTTCCAACCAGATATACTTTCATTCTCAGAGCAATCCTTGGAGTCACAACTATTTGTATCTTCTTCAACCTTTTTGACAACTTTTTTTCTTTTTCGTTTCTTTGGTGCTACTTTAATGGTTCTTTCTTCTGCATCATCAATAAAATCAGACAGATCACTGTCACTGCTCTCAAACACACCAGTTCTGTCAGTGACATATCTGGAACGACTAAAAATACATGCACAACTAAATTTCTGACTACATGTACATTGTAACTTTCTTCTGATGAGAACCATGCAGTATCCATGTATAGAGTAATACTCAGGGTTTGAATTAACGGTCTGCTATGTGCAATTTGCAAACTGTTTTGGCCCAAATAGTAAAAGTTGCATATCACTTTTCAAAACAATGTGCAGAATATAAATAGTCTGTATCAAACACAAAAAATAGTTCTGTCTGACAAAGCGCAAGTTAAGTTAACAGTCCTATTTCTGGAGGTAGAAAAATTGTGTGTATTTTCCACAGGCACGCAAATAATTGCTGGTGAATAAAATTGTAAAGAAAAGCCATCATCGATTGACCAATCGTTGTATATAGATACCATTTTTTGCATGTCTGCCCTGAAATGCTTTGGGAATGAAATCCTTAGAACATACTTAGATACATACAGCTTAATTGAGTGAGATGTCAAATATTACTAGTAGTAGACATAGTAATATTTGGCATTTCACTCGATTAAACTAGATTAAAGTAGTTTAATCGAGTTAAATGCCAAATATTACTTGTAATATACCCAGAATCTTATCACGGCATTACCACCACTATATATACAGAACTTGTGACTAGGTTCTCGGCGATGGCCTCCGTAGCTCAGTGGTCAGAGCACTGCACTAGCATCTCCCAGCCTGAAGGCCTTGAAGTTGCATTTTTCGCAACTGGTCCCGGTTTGGTCTTAAAATGTATATATTCCAACACTTGAAATAATAGTAGACAGTTTGATGCTACTCTGGATTTAAAAGTAGTGCCAAACTATGTCTGATTTATCACCTGGTTGCATTGGCAAATTATTTGTTGATTACTAGTAGTAATATTATATTAAAATGGCATCATTCATGTTTCACAATACAGATACAAAAGCCATTTTTATAAAAATATAGCAAGTGTCTTACAATTGTCTTATGACAGAGGCAATTGTGAAAATTGAGGCTTGGCCAATCAGACCACATAAGACACTTGTTATTTTCTATTGGCTAACACTTACCCCATGACAAAATCACTTGTAAGATTTCGTGGTTTTAAAATCTTTTTTTCATATTTATCACTGCCATCACTGATTTTATTCAAGGCTTCCTTCCTGTTTGGTATTGAATTATTTCTATTGTACTTTGCTTTCAGTCTATCAGAACTGCGTGGTGTAATACCTGAATTATTATCATTATTCTTTCTACAAGTCATCTCTTGGTCACTATTATCAAATGAAGGTTTCTTAGCTTTCTTTTTAGATGTTCTGATAACCATACTGTCACTATCTTCACTGACACTGTCCTCATGTCCTTGAACCAGCTCGTGACGCTCGTCTCTGGTCTGGAACTGTTTTGATACCATTTTTTCCAATTATGTACTCTAGAATTTTGACTGCTCATCCATTAATTGCCATGAACGATCATACTTTCATTAAGCTTAATGTTTTATGTTTATAGTCTGTTTATAGTCTTTGCCATTCATCAAGAAAACAACAAACCATTGTTCGGCGGCCATTATTCATCCCCATATTTCCGGCGCGGGAAAACTGTTCGACCAATCACCGAGGGGCCCCCTAATATGGGTCTCATGGCAGCACGTAGTCCAGTTCTGGCCCCTCATCCGGGGGGGGGGGGGTGGGTGGCCAGAACTGGACTAGGCAGCACGTAATTCTTCTTAAATTCTATTTAGACTCTTTATTATTTAATGTAAACTGTTATATTATGCTTGTAATTTTAACTATAACTAATTACTAGGCAGTCCCCCTCTTCGTCAATCAATCCCTTCACACTGCAATCCCAGCCAAAACATCGCTCGCAGAGATTTGACTAGGAAAAAAGAAGCCACAGAGTTGCCTGCGGAGGAGGCAAAATTACTAGAGGGCCACACTTTACTGTCACGTGTCACCCTCTCAAAATAAAGTCATCAATCAACCTGCAATCAACCCCAACACAACACAAATCCTAACCCCCCGCCTAGCGAGTTTTCTAACCCTAACATTAATGATTCTTCACCATAAATCGCAGATTCGCATGAGGCCAGGGGTGGTCTGAGAGTGTCAATTATTGGTGGCCCCGTAAATTAATTCAGACTAAATATGCATGGGACGATGAACTATACGGTATGTCAGTATAATGTCGCTGTTAAGCAGTAATTTTTCATTATAATCTTCCATTCCATTTTTGGCAGGGGCCCCACTGCATGGGTCAAGGGACCCTTAGTTCTCGACCTAACATTACACCACTGCATGCACCTGATTAAAAATCCGCTTTTTGCGTCGCACGCACCAAACAACAGGGTAATATAGGGTAAGTGATGCAAACATAAAACATATTTTATTCAATGTTTCGTTTTAAAAACATGCTATCAATTATTGAACATGCTCATGTTACAAAAAGATATAAAAAGGTTACATATAAAACAATACAGTACATATAAAAACGTCTACATGTGTTTACATTTCTTTGAAACCCTTGATCTTCCCTGAAATGTCCATTAAGTAAAAATAATAGCTGTTCATTCAGCATGTCAACTCCCTCAAGTGTCTCTATGAAATTCAATTTATTCCAGTAACTATACTAACTGAACATGTGTTCAAGGTATAAGTAAAAATTAGGTATGATATGGATATCACAGTTTAATATTCTTTAAAATCCTCACTTCTTTGCGGGAAATACGGTCGCAATTTTAGATCGAACTTTAATATTATCTGTATCCAGACCTGGTTTTTGATTTCGCAAATCAAACTCGATATTCACTTCAGGTCGGAATATCAGACAATGCGTGGAACCACCATAATGAAACATACCAAGCTGGTCACCTTTCTTCACTCTTTCCCCCTTTTTAACAGTGATATCATTGGAAGACACTTCTGACATGCCGATTGATACGAAACACATCAAGCCAATATCAGGATTGTCAGCCTCAATGTAAACAATTCCTCGGGCAGCAACCTGGGCCAGGTATCCTTGTGACTTGTTGGGCGATTCAGGGTCGTCCTTGATGTTATGGGTCTGCGAGTAATACGAACCATCCACAAGCTCTGTTTCGTGAATACGACCAGACACAGGACTGTGCCATCGATGATAACTGGTGGCACTGAGAAATGCTTGGTAGACGGTTCCACCATGAAATTGCTTGGATAAATCACTCATGTTTAGAATGAAATCCAATGAGTATTGTTGACTCTTTATCCAAAAGTAGTCCCTCTTGCTTACGCGGGTAGATAGCTTGTATGGCGCAGACTCACATGCATTCGCGACAATGGAATCATCATCTGGAGATTCTACTGGACGAATTCCAGGGCGAAACGTTCTGGTAAAAAAGTCGTCCCATGATGTGTAACCGTAAAACTCTGCCTCAGGATCGCATTCAAACTCTTCCGCAAAGTCTGGCATTGCATTCATTGCATCTTCACCAAACCAACCTTTGTGTTTATCATCATCCAAAACATAGCGAGAAGCTGGACTGGAAAGAAACTTCCCCCAGTAATTAAGAATTCTTTTGAATAGCCTACAACACAAAAATTTTATTAGCACTATTTACGTACTATAAAGATACATATATATAAACAACAAAATTAAGAAATATTACATATTAGTGCAGGACACATGTAGTAACAATAAGGGCTAATTGAGAAAGGTGGTCAGTTTCAGTTGAATATAAAAAAAGAGTGTTAGAAAAGTGTACGGTGTAAGCATACACGGAATTAATCGGCAATCAGCGAACGATTCGTCGTATATTATTTTGAATGTTGTACCGATGGGCAACCTTTACAGATTAAAGATTTAGATTTAAGGATTTATCTCTGTCAATATTTAACCATTTTCAATTCTGAAAACAGATTTGGAATTACCGAGTCTAAATACATAACATTCATGCCTATTATATTACGTTGAGGTGCATAACCTTTATGTACTTAGAAATTAATTTGTCATTTCCGTTTGCCATCTGCCAAACAGAGATTATGCACGCTGATCCGATTACACGCGCTGATCCGATTAGGCTATAAACTAACACAACACACACACAAAAACCTAACTGCACGACACTGCGCTTCGCGCAGATACAAAAATCCTTAAAAACCAAGTTGAATAAACAAATCCAAGTGGATAAACAAATCGATAAACAACGAAATAAACGGAAACGAAAACATAAGCAGCGGCATGCACTACGGAATTATGAGAAACTGCTTGGAAACCTGTCGACTGTTAAAAAAAATCAAAAAAACAACATTGACACAATTATACCGACAAAGACGTAGCATTTTGATATACATGCTAAGTCCCCTCAACATTTTGCCTTTTCCTCATGATATTCTGACAAAATCTACTTTAGCCTGTCCCAGAGCCAGGCATTTTTTTGCCCGGCGGTGGGGCGTTGCTACGCCTTTTTTTCCCGGCCCCTGGGGATTGTACATTAAAAGAAAAAATATATGCAAATGCCGGGGGTGTCCGGGGGGGGGTTTCATTGCTGGACAAATCAAGTTAATTTCAAATTTGTAAAACGAAGTTTGCATTGTTTGCTTCCTTCGTTTCATGGTTAATTGATTTCGCATTCTGTGAAATCATTCGCATTTAATCTAGAATTTAATATCATATAAAGTCAAATCACTCGGAGTTTTCCAAACATGGTCATAGCTTCTTGGTTCATTGATGGGCCATTTCAATATTGTTCATTGATGGGCTATTTCAATATTATAGGGGTTGGTGCATAAATTATTATATTTCTAATATAATATGCATTTTAAATTACTTGTTACTAATACCTGTTGACTTTGTTGTTCAGGAAAGCAGCAAATCCTGCAGTCGTAGCCATCGGCCAGTTCAGGATCACATTAATGGGGAAGCCAACTAAACCACTTGTGCTATACTTAGGCGCTATTGTCATAATCCAGTTGATTATGATAATCATCATTTGCCAGCTCCAAATTTTTCTTCCTACTGAAGTATCTGGGAGTTTCACCTGTTGCCAGAACATTTGATGGAAGAACATGTTGATCTCAGGGTCGGAGAGAATAGCATTCATTAACTTTTGAACGGGTTTATGAAGACCAAGCTCTTTTGCTTCATAGTCAGAAACTGGAAGTTGAAGCCCACCCATGGCTGTTTTTTCATCTTCAGCTGGTGGGTGAAGAGCCATAATCAAATCTAACTTATCTTTGGATTTAACCTTCACTTCTTCGATTAAGTCGGTTAACCATTTGTCGATAATTTTCCTGTCAGAAGGAAGCCATTGACCAACACGATAAGGTTTGGAGCAGCTCATGATGATATTTCAGAAATCAGATCACCTCGCCCTCCAACCTCGTTCCCAAGGAGAGGCGGAAGTGGGTTATAACATGACACGCAGTCACCAATGTAGTAAGACTTCATGTAATCTCAATGTACAATGTCATACTGTAGGATACACACATGACACAGTACTATGTTAGTAGCGCCGATAGACGATATAGGCGTTAGTAGCGTTAGTGGCGTTAGTAGCGTTAATGGCGTTATATGCGTTAGTAGCGTTAGTGGCGTTAGTAGCGTTAATGGCGTTAGTGGCGTTATATGCGTTAGTGGCGTTAGTAGCGTTATATGCGTTAGTAGCGTTATAGGCGTTAGTAGCGTTATAGGCATTATATGCGTTAGTGGCGTTAGTAGCGTTAGTAGCGTTATAGGCGTTAGTAGCGTTATAGGCGTTATGGGCGTTAGTAGCGTTATAGGCGTTAGTAGCGTTATAGGCGTTAGTGGCGTTAGTAGCGTTAATGGCGTTAGTGGCGTTAGTAGTGTTACAGGCGTTAGTGGCGTTATATGCGTTAGTGGCGTTATAGGCGTTAGTAGCGTTATAGGCGTTAGTGGCGTTAGTAGCGTTAGGCGTTAGTAGCGTTAGTGGCGTTATAGGCGTTAGTAGCGTTATAGGCGTTAGTAGCGTTATAAGCGTTAGTAGCGTTATTGGCGTTATAGGCGTTATTAGCGTTATAGGCGTTAGTGGCGTTAGTAGCGTTATAGGCGTTATAGGCGTTATAGGTGTTAGTGGCGTTATAGGCGTTAGTGGCGTTAGTGGCGTTATATGCGTTAGTAGCGTTATATGCGTTAGTAGCGTTAGTGGCGTTATAGGCGTTATAGGCGTTATAGGTGTTAGTGGCGTTATAGGCGTTATAGGCGTTAGTAGCGTTAGTAGCGTTATAGGAGTTAGTGGCGTTATATGCGTTAGTAGCGTTATATGCGTTAGTAGCGTTATAGGCGTTAGTGGCGTTATAGGCGTTAGTAGCGTTAGTGGCGTTAGTAGCGTTAGTGGCGTTAGTAGCGTTAGTGGCGTTAGTAGCGTTAGTATAGCGTTAGGCGTTATATGCGTTAGTAGCGTTAGTGGCGTTATTGGCGTTAGTGGCGTTAGTAGCGTTATATGCGTTATAGGCGTTAGTAGCGTTATAGGCGTTGGTAGCGTTATAGGCGTTGGTAGCGTTAGTGGCGTTAGTAGCGTTATAGGCGTTAGTGGCGTTAGTGGCGTTATATGCGTTAGTGGCGTTAGTAGCGTTAGAGGCGTTATATGCGTTAGTAGCGTTAGTGGCGTTAGTGGCGTTAGTAGCGTTATATGCGTTATAGGCGTTAGTAGCGTTATAGGCGTTGGTAGCGTTAGTGGCGTTAGTAGCGTTATAGGCGTTAGTGGCGTTAGTGGCGTTATATGCGTTAGTGGCGTTAGTAGCGTTAGTAGCGTTAGTAGCGTTATAGGCGTTAGTGGCGCCTAGGCGTTAGTAGCGTTAGTGGCGTTAGTAGCGTTAGTAGCGTTAGTGGCGTTATATGCGTTAGTGGCGTTAGTAGCGTTAGAGGCGTTATATGCGTTAGTAGCGTTAGTAGCGTTATAGGCGTTATTAGCGTTATAGGCGTTAGTAGCGTTAGTGACGTTAGTGGCGTTATTGGCATTATAGGCGTTAGTAGCGTTAGTGGCGTTAGTAGCGTTATAGGCGTTAGTGGCATTAGTGGCATTATATAGGCGTTATAGGCGTTAGTAGCGTTATAGGCGCTAGTAGCGTTAGTGGCGTTATATGCGTTAGTAGCGTTAGTGGCGTTATAGGCGTTAGTAGCGTTATTGGCGTTAGTAGCGTTATAGGCGTTAGTAGCGTTATAGGCGTTAGTAGCGTTATAGGCGTTAGTAGCGTTATAGGCGTTAGTAGCGTTAGTGGCGTTAGTAGCGTTATAGGCGTTAGTAGCGTTATAGGCGTTAGTAGCGTTATAGGCGTTAGTAGCGTTATAGGCGTTAGTAGCGTTATAGGCGTTAGTAGCGTTATAGGCGTCAGTAGCGTTATAGGTGTTATAGGCGTTAGTGGCGTTATAGGCGTTAGTAGCGTTATAGGCGTTAGTAGCGTTAGTGGCGTTAGTAGCGTTATAGGCGTTAGTAGCGTTATAGGCGTTAGTAGCGTTATTGGCGTTAGTAGCGTTATAGGCGTTAGTAGCGTTATAGGCGTTAGTAGCGTTATAGGCGTTAGTAGCGTTATAGGCGTTAGTAGCGTTAGTGGCGTTAGTAGCGTAATAGGCGTTAGTAGCGTTATAGGCGTTAGTAGCGTTATAGGCGTTAGTAGCGTTATAGGCGTTAGTAGCGTTATAGGCGTTAGTAGCGTTAGTGCGTTATAGGTGTTATAGGCGTTAGTGGCGTTATAGGCGTTAGTAGCGTTATAGGCGTTAGTAGCGTTAGTGGCGTTAGTAGCGTTATAGGCGTTAGTAGCGTTATAGGCGTTAGTAGCGTTATAGGCGTTAGTAGCGTTATAGGCGTTAGTATAGAGTAGCGTTATAGGTGTTATAGGCGTTAGTGGCGTTATAGGCGTTAGTAGCGTTATAGGCGTTAGTAGCGTTATAGGCGTTAGTAACGTTATAGGCGTTATAGGCGTTATTTACAAATTTGTTCACACCAAATTTGGCAAACATGTCTATAAAACAAATTCCCGTCTCTATGCCCTTAGAAAACTAAGAAAAGCCGGATTAAGCCGATCTGATCTTATTGTCGTCTACGCTCCCCCCGCCTGGTCCGCAATGACGATCACTTTGTCCGACCAACTTGAGTCCATTCAAAAGCGAGCTCTCAGGATTATTTGCCCTGACATGTCTTAGGCTGAGAAACTTTGAGTAGCCGAAGACATAATTTTTGCTGGAAGTTTATTAATAAGCTAAGATCCCAAGGAACATCTATTAAATTGTAACCCTGTTGCTGATATTGTAAGAGTAGAGCTTCGTTGTATAGAACATGACTATTTTCTTAGATTTTAACGCCCGAATACGATAACTGTAACCACTGAGCGATTTAGGAACTTTGTTATACAATTAAATATTATTAATGTAAGATTATATGCCACTTTATTACTTTATATATACCGTGTAATTCAGTTTTTACTGCAAAACGGATTTATTAAACAGATTATTATTATTATTATTATAGGTCGCTGCGATTATTCGAATGTGCTATTTAACGATATGTGGTATTTGTCGTCCGCCTTGATGCTAGCCTGCGTAGCGGCCCTCCTTGATGCAATTATAGTATCTTTGACTTTATCTCAACTGACGTTTATTGTGACAGCACAGTGAGATAAGCCCTGCATACCTTTCTTCAAATGTTTTGACTGTATTTTATTATTGGGGAATTTCAAACAACCTATATGCATCAATGAAATATTTTGTTACAATAAAAGCCATTGCGATCGAATTTAATAGGTGATGCTATACTAAAAGGCATTATTAGTGGCAAAGAAAGTAACCGCATATAGGGCTGCATATACATAAGCCGCTGTACATGTATCTCCTCACCTGCGAAATGTTCTTCGAAATGCAAATGCAATGGTGCATGTGTAAATGACACAAGCCAGTGCGCTGCAGGCAACTAATATATTATAGATTGTCGAGAAAACAAATATAAACGTCGCACAATAAATACATGAAATTGTCGCCATCAAAACACGACTAACGGCTTAATGTTTTAGAGTGCTTTATTATTGCTTCAAAAATTAACAATTTTATATCTATATATTTAGGGAATAAGAGCAATGTACAAAATCTAATCCTAAAATTAAGAAAAAGTGTCGACCGGTGTTATTGCCGGTGTTATTGTAATTGGCGTGATATCTTAATAGGATTTTGCCTACTTTTGACATGTAAATGGCAATGGCCAACGCAACAACAAATTGCAAATGTTGCGCGAGAGATACAGAAAAGAAAGGATGATGTGTGAGATATATAACAATATCGATTAGTTTTTAATTATATATACAGGTATTATTGTAGTTGAAATTGTATCACTTTGTTCAAAAAGTTACTCGGACACACGGAAATCACTTGTCTGTTCTCCATAATTATTTTTGTCCACAACTATTACCACAAAAATGTGTTGATAATACACACTGCTGTAGTGAATGTGGGAGAGCTTGGAGTAGACAGACGCTTTTATATATTTACATGTTTTTTCTATGATTTAGATTTTCTAAAATATTTCCTTTTTATAACTCGTAAATACTTTTTGTTGCTTTGATGTTCAATCAGGATTATCCAAACATATATCAATTGCTTGATTGTCGTTACTAGGCAGTGACAACTTTGTTATAATATAATGAATCCAATTAAATAAATAGACTTTATGTCGTCGCTGTGGAAATATGCTAACATGTTCGCAGCGAGTTTGAGTAACTGTCGTGGGTTAAAAGTCGTGGGTCGGAAAATATGCTAAATATTTGGTTATAATGTAATGTAAAATGTAATGTGATAAGTCATATAAATGGATCAGTTTGAAATGATAAAGTCTATAAAGCACAATCATTTTACCGCATTTAATAGCTTGGCCAGGTTTATTGCGCACGCTGAGAGCCTTGTGAACATCTGTCATCAGTGCCGGAGCCCGAAGACATCAATGGAGCACTTAGATTGTTTTGATTTTTTATGCATTTATAACTTATAAATTTATCAATATTAAGTTCGACCTGCAGGATGCAAACGTCGAACGTATAATCGGTCGAACGTAATTGCCAGCAGCGTGAATTCGTTGGTTTGGTCCGTACCTTTTCTCGGTCAAATGTATTAGGTTCGGCCGGCGCGCACATGATAAGTTCGACGATTAAAACCTTATTGAAGCGATCGAACTTAACATTGAAATCGTTCAACTTAACAGTTAATCGTTTCAAACGTCGAACTTTCGTTGTAAATGACCTCTTCTGGAAGCTTGCATGTGCAGAAGGTCTCAACTATGGCGCTTTTGTGGTTTCTTTTCTGGACCACTGGACGAGTGTATTCGGGGAAAACACTAAGCACTACAATCAAATGAGTTGATCGTGATAATAAAAAAAGGAGACTTTCGAAAACCCTTTTAAAGGGGCACAGATGCTTGTGAATAAGCCAGGGTCGTAATCAGAATACGACAACTAATGAACAGGGGAAAACGTATTATTATATGTACAGACAGTACAGTCGCGCCAAAGAACGACAAAACTTTAGTATGCGAACGCCAGAATTTCGGAAAGTTTAGTTTTACCAAAGACTACAATATACAATATATTATAGACAAATTGTGGCCAAACTGTATGGCGTATAGTAGGTTATTTTAAGTTTTCAGTGCTTAGTAAATCAAAGGCCGATCTTGCAGGTTGAGTTACCATGAACATGCATGGTATCAGACTCCCTTTAAAAGGGTTTTCGAAAGTCTCCGTTTATGATTATCACAATCAACTCATTTGATTGTACATTTGATTGTAGTGTTTATTAGGCTATAGGTTCGAACGTCGATGGTCGACCTTACCAGGTCATTTACAATGAAAGTTCGACGTTTGAAACGATTAACTATTAAGTTGAACTATTCCAATCGCATCAACGAGGTTTTAAACGGGCGAACTTATCATGTGCGCGCCTAACCTAAAGCATTTGACCAAGAAAATGTACGGACCAAACCAACGAATGCACGCTGCTAGTAATTAAGTTCGACCAATTACACGTTCGACGTTTGCATCCCAGGCCGGGATATCAATAAATATAAACCTACTCGTGCTTTGTCGAACTTAATGTTATATAACTGATGACAGCGTGCGCAATAAACCTAGCCTGCGGTAAAATGATTGTGGTTTATAGACTTTATCATTTCAAACATCCATTTATATGACTAATCACATTACATTTTACATTACATTATAACCAAATTTTTAGCATATTTTCGACCCACGACTTTACCCACGACAGTTACTCAAACTCGTTCGGAGCTATACAATTATCTAGCCTTTCCGCTAGGAAGTACAGGGTGCACTGCGGAAGGGCGTCTGTACGCCTGCTACAATTTATATTATCATGTTCTGCAGCGAGCTATCAGTTTAAGTAGTATTTAAAACACGAGAAGAGCGTTTTATCATATTTAAAATGCGAGCGCGCAGCGCGAGCATTTTAGATATGATAAAACGCGAGTTCGAGTGTTTTAAATAGCTTAAAAAACAATTGATTGTAATCACTAGGGAGTGTACTGGTTTTTATTTTCTATTAGAGGTAAATTGGGTTGATGTATGAAATGCAAATTAGCAGGAACTTTATATAAAGTTCGTATAGACTTTAAAGTATAATTTTCAGGCTGATTAGTATTCATGGATTTTATCAGGTATAAAAGCCTTGCGCGTGACTAAATACGGAAATGTAATTGGACAATTTGGTTAATGAATATTAATGAGTTTTTGAAGTGTTATTTAAAACACGAGCAGCAGGTTTAGATCTGATAAAACACGTACTGCGCGTTTTTGAATAGCTTCAAAAATGACGCATTTGATAAGTTCATTGACATAGTAATTTTCAAAATGAATGTTGTCTAAGCCGAGAAAATGAAAGATAAAAAGTTTATGTAAATTAGGATGAATCTTTACACATATAAAACCTTCATCATGCCTCTGACTCTCTTTGTCTTTTCTTCATAAATTATTAATGAGTTTTTGAATTGTACGTATATCTTCATTCGTTTTTTATTTCTTCATTTCCATCTTTGAAATATTCAAAATGATCCGAAAGTTCAGGAATGAAAAGTCGAATTGCCAAACTAAACACTATATAATAGTTATAATCATCCAGTTTTTATTGTCTTTGTGATTAAAGAAGCGTGCATAACAAATAATTTCTGAATATTACTCATGCATGGCAACCGATGGTTGCATCAAGGAAATTATATGCACATGAGCTTTACTAGTGGTTTTGATGCATTAATATTGTGGGACATCATTATTTTAGTGATCAAAATTATATGTGTGGTAAAAATTAAATGTATACCCTTTGCGTGAATAATTCTTGTGAAACGATAACTAGTCTTGTCATGCGTCACGTTATATACTGTTGATAACTAGTCTTGTCATATATTACGGACGCTCATATTGTTCAATAGAAAAGATCTAATAAAACTTCTACAAATATAAATTAATTTAGTTATTTGCTCAAAGTAAACTAAAGTAGGAGGGTTACTTTTTAAGTGCGTTTAATCTATTCTTAATTGAGTTAACCCGCCACCCCGATGAAACTGATAGCAAAAAAGGTGTGGCATCCAGTTGGTATAACTCGTTGTCGCATAAAACCTGGCGGAGATGTGATGAAGTACATTATATTTCTGAAATCAGTTAACTGACTTTTTGACTAATGGCTGGAATAGCTGGAAAAAGAGAAGTGATAGTTACTAACGCCTATAACGCCTATAACGCCTATAATGCCACTAACGCCTATAACGCTACTAACGCCACTAACGCATATAACGCCTATAACGCTACTAACGCCAATAACGCTACTAACGCCTATAACACCTATAACGCTACTAACGCCTATAACGCTACTAACGCCTATAATGCCAATAACGTCACTAACGCTACTAACGCCTATAACGCTAATAACGCCAATAACGCCAATAACGCCTATAACGCTACTAACGCCTATAACGCTACTAACGCCTATATAACGCCACTAACGCTACTAACGCCTATAACGCTACTAACGCCACTAACGCATATAACGCCACTAACGCATATAACGCTACTAACGCCACTAACGCCTATAACGCTACTAACGCCACTAACGCATATAACGCCACTAACGCATATAACGCTACTAACGCTACTAACGCATATAACGCCACTAACGCCACTAACGCCACTAACGCTACTAACGCCTATAACGCCTATAACGCTACTAACGCATATAACGCTACTAACGCATATAACGCCACTAACGCCACTAACGCTACTAACGCTACTAACGCTACTAACGCTACTAACGCTACTAACGCTACTAACGCTACTAACGCATATAACGCTACTAACGCATATAACGCCACTAACGCCACTAACGCCTATAACGCTACTAACGCTTATAACGCCACTAACACCTATAACGCCTATAACGCCTATAACGCTACTAACGCCACTAACGCTACTAACGCCTATAACGCTACTAACGCCTATAACGCTAATAACGCCTATAACGCTAATAACGCCTATAACGCCAATAACGCTACTAACGCTTATAACGCTACTAACGCCTATAACGCTTATAACGCCACTAACGCCTATAACGCTACTAACGCCTATAACGCCACTAACGCATATAACACCACTAACGCCTATAACACTACTAACGCCACTAACGCTACTAACGCTACTAACGCCATTAACGCTACTAACGCCACTAACGCCTATAACGCTACTAACGCCTATAACGCTACTAACGCCTATAACGCTACTAACGCCTATAACGCTACTAACGCTACTAACGCCTGCCACTAACGCCACTAACGCTACTAACGCTAATAACGCCTATAACGCTACTAACGCATATAACGCCACTAACGCCTATAACGCTACTAACGCCACTAACGCCTATAACGCCACTAACGCCTATAACGCTACTAACGCTACTAACGCATATAACGCCATTATCGCTACTAACGCATATAACGCCACTAACGCTACTAACGCCACTAACGCCACTAACGCTACTAACGCTACTAACGCATATAACGCTACTAACGCATATAACGCCACTAACGCCTATAACGCTACTAACGCTTATAACGCCACTAACACCTATAACGCCTATAACGCTACTAACGCCACTAACGCTACTAACGCCTATAACGCTACTAACGCCTATAACGCTAATAACGCCTATAACGCTAATAACGCCTATAACGCAAATAACGCTACTAACGCTTATAACGCTACTAACGCCTATAACGCTTATAACGCCACTAACGCCTATAACGCTACTAACGCCTATAACGCCACTAACGCATATAACGCCACTAACGCCTATAACACTACTAACGCCACTAACGCTACTAACGCTACTAACGCCATTAACGCTACTAACGCCACTAACGCCTATAACGCTACTAACGCCTATAACGCTACTAACGCCTATAACGCTACTAACGCCTACACAGTAAAAAAAGTTGAGTAGAATGAACTCAAAATATTGAGTAAAATGTGCACCCACAGCAACTCCTTATTTTGAGTAAAATATTCATTTACTCATGCTTGAGTAAATTCTACTCAAAATTTGAGTTCTAGTTACTCAAGATAAATGCACCCACAGGAACTCCTTATTTTGAGTAAAATATCAATTTACTCATATTTGAGTAAATTCTACTCAACATTTGAGTAAATTCTACTCAAAATTTGAGTTCTAGTTACTCAAGATAAATGCACCCACAGCAACTCCTTATTTTGAGTAAAATATCAATTTACTCATATTTGAGTAAATTCTACTCAAAATTTGAGTTCTAGTTACTCAACAATACTGTAACTCCTCATTTTGAGTAAAATACCTAAATACTCACAATTGAGTATACAGTTGTTAGCGAAAATTAACAATTTGACAAAATACAAGCAAAAGTTAGTGGCAGTTCATAAAAATGATATATTTTCAGGAATTAAATTTACAAAAGAAACAAGTTATATTAGTTTGTATAGTGCATGCATCATAAAAGTTCTTCTAATTTATTTTTAAAAGTAATTACTGAGGAAGGCAGTTTATATCCATCCAGTATGTTTAAAATACACTTTTGCAGAAATAAACAAAAGTTATTGACTGACGGCGGGTACTGAAACATAAACACATAATTAGCAGCCATAAATGTTGCTGCCGCTTCAACAATTCCTCCTTCCACTTTGCAAATGATTATGTTTTCTGCAGCCAAGAAGATTTCTGGGGCTTCATGAATCAAACCTTTTACAATGATATGTGGCGACGAATTGATGCCATTGTCCACTACTTTTTGAATATTATCATCTTCCTGAAATTATTCAAATAAAAAATATATCAGCATATTAGTATATAGAAACAACTGAGAAATTCTAAAATATATACCAAGGCTATAGTCATCCTTAGTTGCAGCCGGTGGCTGAATTGTGAAGGGCACAGATCAGACATGGCCGCGTTGAAGGTATATTAAGGCTATATACTACCCATGTCTGACCACTTAACTTTAAACCGCAGTGGTGAGTCAGAGTGGCAGCACTCTAACAAAACATGCCACCCGTGCTTCCATATAACATTGCAGTTATAATGGTGAATTTTAGCAGCAATGTTAACATTTTTGGCGGCTAAATGATCTTCTATAGTACCCACCAACATACTACTGCACTTTTCTATTCACTGCACTTTTGGCCTGGCAAAATATGGGGCTGAAGTAAAAATATGGGGCTGGGGTCAAATGTCCTCTTTGCACCCCAGGTGATCTGCCTCAACTTCATACAAGAAGCATGATTGGACTATTAACCAAGGTTAATGATTAGTTGAAATAAGAAAATTACATTGATATAACTTACAGAAATAAATTGAATGAAATCCTTGTGGCTGCTTTTTACCGACTTCTGTTGCAACAAGAAAGGTAGCACTGTCATGGCGATGTCTGCTATTTCTTCTATAAGATAGAGTAAAAAGGAGCATGTTACTATCTACAAAGAAACAAACTATTTATGTTTCAGACTATTGGCTAACACCATGCAGACACTTTTACTTTACAAAATCAGTCAATTGTTAATTATATTAACCATATTTTTTCTTACCGGTTGTGTGTTCCATTGTATCATCACCATCCTCCTCCTCCTCATTATTTTGTTCAAGAAGATTTAGTAATTTCTGCAATTCATCTTGGTTTTTCACCTTTCCTGTTGTTGCGAGCTTTATGATCCCTCTTGCCATTTTATTAAAATTTTCCTTGAACGTTTCTACAATACTGGAGTCCAACATTAAAATGCGCTCAAACTCTGCAATTATCTATAAAAAAAAAATTATATATTTTTACTGATGCTATTCATAGATACTACACAGCGATGTGGTTTGAGTGGCGACGTGGTTTGAATTATACAAACAGCAGCTATTTGACTTATTGCGGTAATATTTTGCTGGAAATGTTTAACCCTTTATTACCCAAGAGGTCTCCATTTGGCAAGTAAAACCATCTGGCATTAGCCAGAGTAAAATACTAAAGGCACTCTTGGGCATATATCGAACAAAATATCTTAACATCAACATGTTTCTTCACATGTAAACAGTCAAAAGGTTTCTGGTAAGTGGTCATCAAAAAGGATAATAAAAAGATTCGAAAAACAACATCATATTCCACGAAAAAGTACTTCAACCAATGAAATTTCGATTTTCGTGCAAACAATCCAAAGGTTGCTGCCCTACATCGTAAAATATTAGGCTGCCACATGATGCTAATAGAGGCAGTTCATTGGTGGATTATATGTGAGGGTATAATAAATCTGTGTATATATACCTCTTTATATTATATATATATATATACATGTAGAGAAAACTCCACTTGGCCCAGCTAGGATTTGAAGCCGCAACCTTCAGTTTCAACGCTCTAGCAACTGAGCTACAAGTCAAATTTGGAGCAGGTGGTCGAATGATGGTACTTGGGCTATTTGATATTTCGAAACAGATACTATAGTTCCATCAATATATTGACAAATAGTCTTTTATAATAACATTTAGAATATAAAATCTATACGTGTTCACCAATCGAGTAGTTCTGCCCATTGATTTAACCAGCTCCTTCATTGTTGAGCCCTATCTTTGGTTCATACAGCGAACAATACTCCAATTATATATATAAATAAATATGATTGATCCTATCTCTGATATCTCTAGTATATATTAATGCATATGTTCACAATACATACCTCAGAATAACAGAACAATGCTGGAAACTCCTGTTTTATCTCCACTAGTGGCACTTTTTTGTTCACAACTCTTCTCCTGTCGGGGTATGTAAGGGCCATTCTTCTTTTTATTTTTTCCATGTCACGGGATTTCTTTTTCCACTCATTTTTCAACACATTTCTGTGTAGTGTCATCGAGTTTTCATCTTCCCCTTCTGGGAAAGGTGGTTGCCAATTGATTCCCCCTCTCCTTAACACCTTGGGCACATTTCCTTCTGTTTGTCCAGCCTCAGATTTACGCTTCTTACGTTCAAGCACTTGTGGGTCAGTCATATGCTTTCTTTCGTTCCTGAACTTTTCATACAACTGTGAGTACCAGGAATCCTAACAAGCAAAGTTTTGAATAGGATATAAGGATAGTGTATTCATAAAGCGTGAACCTAACGTTGTATTGGGAACTGTTCGGTTGCACGGTTATAGTTTGTTTTGTATTAAGTTGGGTATACAGTAAGGGTTGCAGCTTGATGTTATAAAGTTGTAAAAGTTTTGCTGTGCAAGCTGTGTTAGTTGCCAATACTCAGAAAAACTCTGACCTCCAGACAGGACTCAAACCCACAAACTTCTGAATATCAGATGCTCTAACCTTTGAGCCACTAGAACTTAGATTGCAGATTAATGCAGTTTTTAAGGTATTTAAACCTTATAGACGAGTTGGACCATGTGTTCACAAGTACTTGTTGGATTACAATTTTTACTGTGCAAGCTTACACAGCAAAACCTTTACAACTTTACTAACATCATGCTGCAACCTATCTTAACTAACTACATAGAACTGGAAATTGATTGTCACAACACAGCTTGTAGTCCAACAAGTACTTGTGAACACAATACACATGGTCTGACTCATCGCAGGTTGAAATACCTTAAACACCTTACTCTACCATGCGAGTTCTAGTGCCTCAATGATTTGAGTGTCTGGCTAACATTCAAAAGGTTGTGGGTTCGAGTCCTGTCTGCAGCTCAGAGTATTGACAACTTAACAGCTAGGTTGCATAGCAAAACCTTTAACAACTTTGTTTGGTATTGTTTTACTGGTAAATAATCAATGGCACAATATGTAAATTATCAAATATTCAGATTCTCATAGATATTTGTACAGCAACTCAAATGCCGTACAAGCTTAGGCCCAGGTCAAACTTCACATGTGCCAAACTCAATGTAAATGCAGAGAGTAGTCTTTTGTTTAAAGTGCCTATCCAGCCTGTGGGGATTTTACATATTCGTAATCTTTGGGTTCTACCAAAAAGAAATGTAATATATTTTGTCGTTCGAAAATTGCATCTTCATGCCTTTTGCCCCTGCTAAAGTTCACAGGAAGTGACGTCAACCCAAGGACACACGATATTTTGTAGTGTTATTCAACAGTGAATGTTTATGAATTGAGTGAATTTTGTCTAAACAGGCTGTTTAAAGTTCCAAGCCAAACTTTCTCTGTATTTCATTGCTGAATCACTCCGTAAAATATTGCGTGTCCATGGGTTGACGTCACTTCCTGTGGACTTTAGCGGGGGAAAAGGGCATATGAAGATGAAATTTTCGAACGACAAGATATATTACAATTTTTCTCAGGAGAATCCAAAGATCACAAATACGTAAAATCCCCAGAGGCTGGATAGGCACTTTAAGCTCATTTGTATTGAGTTTGGCACATTGTGAAGTTCAATGTTAAGGCCTTTGTGCACATGGTGTCATTTTCCTAGCGTTTTCATATTGTTTCAGGTAATGAGGCATTGTTTTCTACTCCCTTACGGATGGAGAACAATATAAAAGGCTAGGAAAACGACACTGTGTGCACATGGCCTAACACATCATTTATAAGCTAAATATAATGCATATAATTATTCATAGCCTAAAATACAAAGTGTTTTTACTTTCATGTTTGCTATACAAGTTGTTCTTCTAAGGAAAAATGTTGACAGGAATCCAGACAGGAATACTAGTCTAACCCTCTAACCATTGAGCTACTAGGAATCAAATGGCACAGCAACGCATTAACTCACTTCAAGTCCGAGTAGCTCAATGGTTACGAGTGTCAAACTAGTGTTCAGAAGGTTACTGGTTCAATTCCCATTTGGGACTCAGGATTTTTCTTGAGAAAAATAGCTTGTATAGCAAACATGAAAAACATTTACAAACATCAATTACTTAACACAACAATACTTACATAGCCAGAACCAATATTCCTGTCCATAAGAAAGGGGTAATCTTTGACAATCCTTTGACATACTTGAGTAAGTTGATCTCTTGTTGGATAACTGCAAATAATTATTAACAACAAAAACCTCCTTAACATTCACAACTCAAAAATAAAGGTATACCGGTAGCTTGAAACTTTATAACACAACATTCCAAAGAAAACATAAAAAATGACATGACATGTGATTGCAATTAGGGGACCGTTCATTATTTATCAGATAGGGGGACCTGAAATTTTGGCTATTGATTTTTGTAATAAACAAGGATAAAAGTCTTTGATGATCAACATTATTATACAAACATTTTTTATTGGGTAAAATCATACAGAACAGTCTTAATTGTATGTGAGTATGTATGTATGTATAATTATTTGAAAAGAATAAAAATAATGATATTATTGAGAATATTATTTTGTATAACTTTAAATTAATGTTTAAATTAATACAATCATTAAATAAAAAAGTTTGGCAATTTTCTCACCCATCCCCCAATGATGAATATAATGAAAGGTCCCTAACTTGCACCAAATATAAAGGTTTTTTACTTACAGGGTGTACACTGAAAAATATTCAAACAAACTAGTCACAAAGACATTCCTTAGTTTTCCTGTCATCTGTGTTCTATCTATAGAAGCCAGGGCTCTAGACAGGTCAGGTCGAAAGCGTGTCGGCAAGGAGATGATAACTGGCCATAGCTTCTTGGCATTGAGGACAACAGCACATTCTTGGTTAGTTGGTGTCATAGCAGGGCTCATAATAGCAGGTCTAGTTAAAATAAGGGGATGTATAGCAATAATAATATATAAGTTTATTCCACAGCGTATCCCTATAATATATACCCTGGTCCAAACCCCCGGTTTGTTTACGTTTTGCTTGTTTTGTTTATTTTGGGAGACTCCACACCGGAATAGCTATATATAAGTGAGTTGTTTTTATCGCAAACGTGTAGAACAATATGGTGATTTAAATTCTTTGATTTCGAATTCCAATCTATTTTGCTACGCTGGTAGAGATGTCTCCATTTTATTTAGTTTATAGTTTATTTCACACGCATGACATGGAAAAAATTCAAATTCAATTGTAAACGATATTAAACTCTAACAACACTGGAGGCAATCGAGTCACTGTCATATCTTGTGTGTGTAAAATAAATACAGTTTAGTCTTTAGAGGCATCTCTACCAGTGTTAGTACAGTAAGTATTGTATTTTAACTTACTGGATCCAATAGCAAAGTAGATTAGGATTCGATATCAAAGGACTTGATACAATAAAAACAACATGCTTAATAATATAGCAATCATTTCTGGTGTGGAGTCTCCCAACATAAACAAAACATGACTAAAACATAAACAAACCACGCACATGCGCAGAAGGGACTGTAACCCATTGTGAGAAATTATCACATGTTTTATAGTTGCAGCTGGGAAGTACATAAAATATCATATTACTCATCATTTAGCCTCCCGATTTATTCTTATTATGTTAATATCACGTGAAAGTAAAATCATATTACCTGGAAATCGTCATATCATCTTGTTCATCAGACATACCATTTGCACCTGACCCTTCATTAACACTCAGTTCTAAGGAGCTTGATGGTTCTAACAGTAATGTTTTAAACTCATTTAAAGCACGCAGAAATTTCATTCTGTGGCCTAATACTGGGATGAGTTGTTCCAATGCTCTTTCAGTAAGGCATGAAAGGGCATCTCCATCTATGGCGCATTCTAAACAACATACAAGTATGCAATGAAATGACTTATTAATGCTTTGCGCGCTTGTGTTATTGTTTTGGGAAACTGGCATCTAACTACCTCAGTTTATTGTTTCTATTAACTATGGTTTATTACGTTTTCTTGTTGTTTGGTTATAGCTTCCTACCACATAATAAGCTTTTTTTAAAAGTCATTTAAATCAGTCTGTAGTGATGTCTGACTCGGAGTTTGTTGAGTATCGTGAACCGCACTCTTCGTGCCGTCGTCTGTCAGCGTGTTCTATATAATTATTTTCTCAACGGCTTCGATTTCAACGGCCTCGTCCAATACAATGGCAATGATTTACAGCAGTGAGCGTTCGTTTCTAGCGTAATATCTGTTCCTCTACTCATAGAATATATGGAATATAAGGATCTTATACTATTGGCTTTGTCAGGAAACTGTGCGTCTTGAAGGAAACTTTGAACGCATCAAATGGCAAACAACGAGCGACAGATACCTGAGTATAGTGAGTGTATAAATCAATCAAATACTATCAAAAATATGACAATAACAACTTACTACATTATCTCTGCTCATAAGAAAACACAATTTGAGTAATTTACTGCAAGGATATTTGCTCAGATATCCGAAGGATAGCGATTACTTGTTTTGCTTCGTGAGCGCGAAAAGCATTGGCTGGACACATGTGAAACAACGTTAAATTAAGTGCAGAATCCTCGCGTATTTCAATCGCAATAATCACAGTCGGAGTTGTCGCAATCGCAAGAATAGCGCCAATTCTATTTGTACGATTCAGTATTAGCTTTAGAATGTGACAGATACACCCGCCGCCTTCCATAATTATTATTCATATTTGCTTGATACGCGTATCACAGGCTAGCCACGCGGTCGATCAAAACTGATCAAAATTAGCGCAACATACACAATTATCCGCAGCACATGTGCCGATAACTAATGAAATTTGCTTTAATGATTGCCGATGGGAGGCAACTTACTAATTTACAAAGTGCGAATGCAATTGCTGACTAAACAGCGTATAGAGTATCACGATTATCACATATAGAGTCGACGTGTGCAGTATCAACAACGCTTAAATGTTTCAAACTTTCCATAGTTACCTTCGAATGTCAAACAATATTCCTGAAATCCTTTTTGGCACAGCCAATCCTTAACGTCTTTAACTGTAGTAATCATTTCGTAGGAATAAATTCGTCTTCAATAACGCAGAGGAAACCTTGGCTTGCGAGTCGAGAATGTCCCAAACAATGAAATAATAGCTACTTAACTATTTTGATTTTGCGCGCTCATTCATTCCCACAATGCCATTCAGCAGTTAAGAGATCCAGTGATTGGTTGAGCGGGAGCTTGATCACCATATGGATAGAATTTTAATTAAGTAGTGATAACGTCATCCATACTTTGGTAAGAATTATTCAGCGAGGTGAGAAATAGCTCTGGCTGGCGTAAGGCAGTGGCTTTAAATGCAAATTATGTAGCAAGTCTTTTGTTCAGAATCATTCCATTAAAAGTCAATATAAAAAATCGTTTCGTGTAATCTCACCTCATTCAGAACTGGTTATAGTAAAAGTGAAAAACACAGATTCAAAGTCGGTTTTAGCCTGCGTAGCCGGCGGTTTTTAGGGGTTGGGGTTTAACTGTATAAGAAAACGGCAGCATGTATGATTGTCCTTACTGTTCAGGGTGTTCGGCGAGTTCCTTTAAAAATCTTTTACGTCATGTTAAATTTATCCATAGCAATGAGCCGAACTTTTCAATTACGTGCGGGCATTGCAACCAGTCGTTTCGTAAATTTGAGTCTTTCAAGTCACACATAAGAAGAAAGCATAAGAATAACGAATTAGTTGAAGTGCTGACACAGAATGGAGGAAACATTTGCGAGAGGTTGGAAGATGACTGTGAAGAAAGTGAAGACGATCCACATTCCGTGGGAAACATAACAAGGTTCATAGCGTTGTTTATCCTGAAAACCAAAGAGGAAAACCAACTAAGTCAACAGGTTATAAATTCAGTTATAAACAACACTGAAATTTTGGTGGAACAGAGCTTACAATCGTTGAAAAGTGATGTCAGATCGTGCTTGGCGCAAAACGGCATAGATGTTTCAGAAATTGAAGGCCTTGCTGAAATTCTTCAAGCTAAAAGCACATTTTCTCAAGCAATGATCCCACTAGCCACTGAATATCAGCAAGCAAAATACTTTATGGAACATTTTAAATTTGTGGTAAGTTAAGAGCTGTGCGGTTGTATTTAATATTAATTATTGTTGGATCTAGTGCTTTTACCCACAACACTAAAATCATGGGTTCAATTAGCATTTTCTTGTATTTTAAACAGGAACCAGAAACTATTGTGCTGAGTCAACATTCAAATTACCAAACAATAAATGGCAAGTCAAAGTTGAAGACTATTAAAGAAACATACCAATACATCCCATTGCTTAAAACACTGGCTTCCTTGCTAAACGAGCCAACTGTCCTTGCAGAGGTATGTTTAGTAGTTAACTTTTAATAAAGTTCATTGGCAATATATATAGCCTAGGTTGATCAATTGCCCAGGCACTAAATGTGAACCAATATTTTGGAAAACTTTCTAGTTTCCCAGGCACGGTCAAACACAAATCATGTGGCAGTGCAGGCCATGAGTGGCGTTACTGGGTTAATGGGCACAGGCTTATAAATATGCTACTGGTTTTATGGTTGCCCCCAGCTAGAAAAAAAATAAATGTATAAATATATTAAGAATATATATAACTTAATTACTATCAATTTCTGTCTGTTCAAGGTTTATAATTCTCATCCAAGCACAGATGGGACACTTAAAGATTTTTGCGATGGTGAAGACTACAAACAACATCCACTATTTGGGCAAAATCAACAGAGCCTTGTTCTGCATGGTTATTATGACGAATTTGAAGTTGCGAATCCACTGGGAGCAAAAACACGAAAACATAAACTAGGTATGATAATTGAAATGACATTGCATGTAAGAAATTATTGGGATATTGAATGTGGAATTTAGGACCAATTTGAATTACTGAGAAATAAATCAAAATTAATTGCTATAAATATACAAAAACAAAACCAGGCAGGAATCTTAGATGTAATAATTTATTATACTGTAAACAATATTGCCCAGCAAATATGTCACATCGAATAGAGCCTTAATGTTTAAAACATAATTTATTATGATGTTGCATGTAATGAATCGTTAGCATCCTTTTGTATCAAATTATATTTTAAACCTTATGGTGCAATTGATGTCATTTGCTGCCAGACAATATTGTTTGTATGGTATAATATATTTGGTTTACACTATAGGAATGGTTTATTAGTGACCATCAGACTGGTTAATAGTCTCCTTCGCAGCCGTCAGTTCAAGTACGTTCTCACTCCCCTCAACTAACTACCGGCTGCTTACCCGAGCAGCAAATTCCTTTCCAATTGTTGACCAATCAGAGTCAGACTTCCAATATCTGGAAACCTGACCTTCGACCTTGAGCTGACCGTTTGAAAGCTATTGCATAAATAGAATCAATATAAATAAAGATGCTGTATTGCATGTACATCACATGAAATAAAGTTAAAAGCGCCACTACCTGGAATATGAAACTGAATAACATTGACATTACTATAGCCAGACATCCCCGTATAAAATATTTATTATCCGCTAGATATATGTCGCCGACGCTTGTAGCTTTTTTAAAGATTTATTTACACGACCAGCAAGAACATATATTCATAATACTATTCTTCGTAAACTTTGTAAAGCTCTGAGTTATAGTAAGCGAAATATTAGCTTTCAAGTAAACAAGCAGTTGATTAAAGACTCTAAACACCTTTTGCTAACAATCTTAAATTTACACCTTTTGTTAACAATCTTAAATTTCTCTGACACACTCTCTGACATTCACGCCTATTTGTTTGCATAGGCCGCAGCAAGAACATAGTCAAAACAATATTGTTCGTAAATTTCATGAAGTTCAGGGCTAAACTTTTCAAAATATTAGCTTTATTTAGCACGACAATGGTGTAATTTCATTGGTCCATGTACACAAAGAGAATGGAATGTAGCTGTCGGTAAGCAGCCGGTAGTTGAGGTGAGTGAGAACGAACTCGAACTGACGGCTGCGAAGGAGACTAACTGGTTAAGGAATACCCATGATTATACAGATTGTAATCTGTATAATCATGGGTATTGCTTAACCAGTTAGTCTCCTTCGCAGCCGTCAGTTCAAGTTCGTTCTCACTCACCTCAACTACCGGCTGCTTACCCGACAGCTACATTCCATTCTCTTTGTGTACATGGACCAATGAAATTACACCATTGTCGTGCTATATATCCTCTTTTATAACATTAGGTGCTTTCTACTTCACACTGGGAAATATAAGACCTTGTCATCGATCATCTGTAAATGTGATTCAACTTTTTGCCTTGTGCAAAGTTCCTCTAATCAAGAAATTTGGAATCGACAAAATTCTACAGCCTTTTATGCAAGACTTGAAGACTATTGAATCAGTATGTTTATTCTTCTATTTTTTGTTTTCTTTACTCTCTACTCATTTGGAATCACTAATTAGTCCATACATGTGTGGTTTTTTGTAAAGGATGCAGGTGTGGTTATAGAAATTGATGGCACAGATAAGATATTCAGAGGAAGTATTGGCCCATTCTCAGGAGATAACCTTGGGTCCCATTTACTTGGAGGCTTTATTGAGAGTTTCAGCTCCTTAAGAGTATGCAGAATTTGTATGGCTACAAAGGCTGACATTCAGATGAAGGTAATGTATAGTGGCTATTTTAACCATTTATTACCCAGGTCTCCAAATTGACGAGTAAAATTGTCTGGCATGAGCCATACTCTGGCGTTAGCCAGAGTAAAATATCAAAGGCAATCATGGGCATGAAATTGCTAATAGAGAGAGTTTCTTAACCCTTTATTACCAGGGAGACCTGTCTCCAATTGACAAGTAAAATCGTCTGGCATTAGCCAGAGTAAAATACTAAAGGCACTCTTAGGCATAAAAGGGTTAAATAAAATGTAGTTGATATAATGCATAATTTCTTTCTGCTGATCATTACTAATTATTTTAATGCCTGATTTCATGCCAACATTTTAAAATATTTGATATACTGGCTATAGCATTTTTTTGTATTTGTCTTGTCTCTATATAGTTCAATGAAGAAGACTTCAATTTGAGAACAAAAGAAAGCCATGACAGACATTGTCAGCTTGTATTGGATGATCCAACTTTATCAACAGCCTATGGGGTCAAAAGAGCATCAATTCTTAATGAATCAAGGTATTTCCATGTTATCGGAGGCCTAGACCTTGACATCATGCACGATCAACTGGAAGGAGTCCTACCTCTGGAAACAAAGATGTTTTTAAGGAAGTGTATCCAATGTGATCATGTTGTCACACTTGATATTTTGAATGAGAGAATCCGTGCTTTCAACTATGGTCCCGCAGACATAAAAAACAAACCAAGCCCTCTAAAACCCCAAATGTTAACCACAGACTCTGCATCAATAAGCCAGTCAGGTAATTGGATTATATAATATACTTAATTTTTTATGTGTTAGAGGACATTCATGTGGCAACAAAAAATAAGGATGGTGCTTGATAGAGCATGAGCGCCTCTGCACTCCCCTCATGCAGTCAATCTTCTAGTGCAATGAATTGAGTGCCTAAATCAAAGGATTGTGCTACAATATTTGGAAGTATTTTGCTTTACAATTAGCAATTTTTTTCATGGTTTATTCAACTTTTAAAATGTATTACAAGTATTTTTAGTTATTTGTTGTTGCCAATGTCTTTTAATTAATTAATTAATTGATTGATTAATGTTTCTTTTTTCCATGAATTTTTGGTTTAGCTGCACAAATGTGGTGCCTTGCACGGATGCTCCCTCTTCTATTAGGAGATTTAATAGAACCTGATGATAGCTGTTGGGAAAATTTTATACGACTTCTACAAATAGAAGAAATTGTTTTTGCACCCACAACCAGTATAGAGCTAGCTGCATACCTGGTAATTTTGGTGCAAGAGTACTTGCAGCAGTTCACTAAAAACTATACCAGAAAACTAATTCCCAAACAACATTACATGGTCCACTACCCAAGGCAAATTGTCAAGTAAGTTCAATACCGGCCATGAGTCACTTATATTATACAAATGTATAGGATTTACCTGAAAAGTTTCCCTTGCAAAGACCATATGAATTAAATCACCGATTTCCCTTGCAAAGTCAAAGACCATATGAATTTAATCACCGAATTGTATGTTCATTGAATGAGTGATTGTGATGTACAAATACAATTGTACATATTTTCATATATATATATATATATACAACTTGTGGACGTACTGCAAGGTAGTTTTACATTTTATACCATTCCAACCATGCACCAGTGTTTTCCAATGTTTCTCTTTCATCTCATAATGTACTGCGAAAATATATTTGATTATTTACTCCATCTTAGAATTATTGATCCAAAATTATCCGTAAATAACCCACCCTGACCCTAAAAACCTATCCTACCCCTAAATATCCCTACAAAATAAATAATCGATTGGGATATATCCTTTCAGGAGAGGTCCATTGGTGCGGAGCTGGGCCATGCGTTTCGAGGCTAAACACCATTACTTTAAACGTATGGTAGAAAAAATCAGGAATTTCAAAAATATTGATCTGTCATTGGCACGGCGCCATCAAGCCTTACAGGCTTATCTGAATCACTCTGGAGGGAGCTCCTTCAAAATTTCATTGGAACATGGGCCAGGTGAAGTACATTGTTGTATATTAATTATATTGTCTTCCAATCATAATATAGTTCATAGCTAGACATCCTATCCATAATAATATTCCAATAATATTTCTCATTTATTCTATAATTACAGGGCAGAAAGCCACAGTTAGTGAAGTGCTGAATCTCAATGACCAAGAATTGTTGCATGGTTTAGATGAGGAAATAAATGGTGAAACTACAATTACAATGTAAGCTAATACAATCACAATGTGTGGTGTACTGCTCTAGTTTAAAATCCAATCAATTGTTAAAATTTATAGTTATATTCAACTGCATGTCCCTTTTGTGTACTGTATAATAGTATATCTAATTTTACTGTATTTCTACCTACTTTAATTTAGTACCTCCTGGTTGACTGTATTTGGGACAAGGTATACTGCAGGTTGTGTAATTATTACTGGGTTACATTATGGACAGCCCACATTTGGAGAAGTCAGTAAAATTATTGTGATATTGGGCAATACAGTCATATTCCAGTATAAAACTTTGCAAGTACAGGAGTATGACAAACATTTAAACGCTTATCATGTTAAACTACTCAGTGATGTCCAATACATTAAGCATGGACAATTGCAGGATTTCCATCCTGTTGCAACCAATCGAGGATTTGGTTGTAATGCCAATAAGCTTTTTGTTGTTTTACGCTATAAAGTCGATTGTTTGCAATAATTGGTTGTGTAGCATATACACTGTATATATATATATATATATATATATATATACTAGTAGAAATAAACTGAAGTTAAAGGTTTAATAAGTGTTCTGTGTTCTTACAAACAAACAAATACTAAACAGTCAATTGCAGTGGCTGGACCTTTAATGTTGCAATTAATACATAGACCTCTTTGTTGAACAATTTAAATAATATTCCTTTATGTGTATCTTAATTAGCTAGCCTTTAAGGCCTCGCTTGTGTGTTAGAAATTCAAAAGAATATTTACTCACTAGTTACTAACAAGATTATTAATTTATATAATATGCACATAAAATAATATTTGAAATGACAGCCATTATGAAATCTGAGGTTTATAATTAATTACTATGTTGAAAAAGTATATATATTATTCCAGATTAATGTGGAAATGTAAGTGCAGCATATTGTTATTGTTGTGAGCGCTAGGCTCATAACTAGAACATTATGACCAGCGGCTGTCTTGCAGAGCCGTGTTGTTGTGTTTTGGTTGACATCGAAGTAAATGAACTTATGTGTCAAATGATATTATTATAGTAGCAACTATCACATTGTGGGTTGAAGGTGATAAGTTATAATAATAAAAATGATTTTCAGAATATAAACTAGATATTCATTAATTATGGATCTGTAAGATGAGTGACAAAAATATTTTGAACTTTTGCCATTATATAACATTAATAACACATTCCTGTCCGGCCCTGTCAAAATGGTTCATAGAAGACCCATGAAGTTGTCAATCGAAGTACACGGTAACGCAAAATTCAAAATTGAAATTCAACAAGCACCAGGCACATGAGACCCACTCACACACCAAGTTTGATTTGATTTCATAAACAACTCTGTGATTGGTGGCATTTTGAATTTTCATAATGCTATATGCATGATGACCTTTTCTAGAAAAATGGAGTGTTTCAAACTCATTTATGATAATTATGCTAATTTATATTAACATAATGTGTCTTGTTTGAAAAATCTAAAAGCATTGGTAAAAGCTGGTTTATTGGGCTTCAGATGAGAAAATATATAGCTTTTGCAACAGTTATGGTTATCGATAGAACAAGAGGTGGAAAAGTCTTCTTTAGCATCACTGCATAGTAAAACTTATCATTGGCTTACTTATTATTTTCTTACTCATATTCTTACTCATATTCTTATGAATACAATTGTCAGATCCGATTCTCCTTTTGATGTAATGCTACATGCATGTATATAATAGTCACAAAAGTACCAATGAGAGACAAATTGAGTATTTGTGAGCAAGTGACCGAATATCATCGTGAGTTCAACATGAGGAGAATCAGATCTGACAAATTAGAACATGTGAACAGACCATTATTGAGTATAATTGATGGTAGTTATTTTGCTCAATTATAAGTAGAAGCTTAATATTACCATGACATATTGCTTACTCATATTCGTTTGAGTAGAATTTACTCAGTTTAGTGAGTTAAACTTACTCATATTAATGAGTAGATTTTACTCAGTCTTGAGTACATTTATGTGCCTACTCAAAGTATGAGTAAATTTCGACTTTACTCCGAATAATGAGTTGGAGTACTCCAAATTCTAGTTTTACTCACATGTGAGTAAAGTTTACTCAGCATGTTGAGTAAAATTACTCAACCCACAAATTACTCAAAAATTGAGTAATTGTTTACTCAAATTTTGAGTAGAAAACAACTTACTCAATTTATGAGTAATATTTACTCAATATTCTGAGTTGAGCAACATATTTACTCAAACATTGAGTAATTTTACTCGCACTTTTTTTACAGTGTATAACGCTACTAACGCTACTAACGCCTGCCACTAACGCCACTAACGCTACTAACGCTAATAACGCCTATAACGCTACTAACGCATATAACGCCACTAACGCCTATAACGCTACTAACGCCACTAACGCCTATAACGCCACTAACGCCTATAACGCTACTAACGCTACTAACGCATATAACGCCATTATCGCTACTAACGCATATAACGCCACTAACGCTACTAACGCCACTAACGCTACTAACGCTACTAACGCATATAACGCTACTAACGCATATAACGCCACTAACGCCACTAACGCCTATAACGCTACTAACGCTTATAACGCCACTAACACCTATAACGCCTATAACGCCTATAACGCCACTAACGCCTATAACGCTACTAACGCCTATAACGCTAATAACGCCTATAACGCTAATAACGCCTATAACGCAAATAACGCTTATAACGCTACTAACGCCTATAACGCTTATAACGCTACTAACGCCTCTAACGCCTATAACGCCTATAACGCCACTAACGCATATAACGCCACTAACGCCTATAACGCTACTAACGCCACTAACGCCTATAACGCCTATAACGCTACTAACGCCTATAACGCCACTAACGCATATAACGCCACTAACGCCACTAACGCATATAACGCCATTAACGCCATTAACGCTACTAACGCCTATAACGCTACTAACGCCTATAACGCTACTAACGCCTATAACGCTACTAACGCTACTAACGCCACTAACGCATATAACGCCACTAACGCCTATAATGCTACTAACGCCACTAACGCCTATAACGCCACTAACGCCTATAACGCTACTAACGCATATAACGCCATTATCGCTACTAACGCCACTAACGCTACTAACGCCTATAACGTTAGGGAATGTTAAATTGAAGAGAGTCAAATTTAAAAAAATACTAGGGGTTGTTATTGATCAGAGCCTAAATTGGCATGACCATATAGACAGCATTTGTGGAAAGGTTAAAAGAGGCCTTGGTGTATTGCGAAGGATTCGGGATGTTATACCCAGGGACTCATTAACCAAAGTATTTTATACCACTATTCAACCTCACTTTGATTATTGCTCTTCGGTATGGGATAATTGTAATAAAAGTCTTAAAGATAAATTACAAAAACTGCAAAATAGGGCAGGAAGAATAATTACGCGATCTGGCTACGAAATTAGATCAACTGAAGTACGGGAACAATTAGGCTGGCAAAAACTAGAAGATCGGTGGTCATTGAATAAGGCAGTGTTAATGTTCAAAGTAACACATAACCTGGTCCCTTCTTATCTCTCGGATGAATTTTCTAGAAGGGACACAGCTCATGATCACAATATTAGGGGTAATCATGTTAATTTAAGTATTCCCAAACCCAATACTAATTTTCTAAAAAATAGTCTGGCCTATAATGGAGCAGTTGCCTGGAATTCTATACCTATCGAAATAAGACTTTTAGAAAACATTGAAACTTTTAAAAGTAAATTGACCTTTTAACAATATTTAAATATAGTACTTTGCTGTATTATTTTAGTATATATAGTTAGTTTAGTATAGTATATAGTTAATTTTTATGATGTTAAATGTAAATTATAGTTCTTAAAATTTTTATCCAGTTGCTATATGTATGTATTTTTAACTTGTACACGGCTCTCTGGAAGAGCATATTTTATGAAGAGACCCCCGTGTCTAAATAAAGTTCATTCATTCATTCATTCATTCAACGCTACTAACGCTTATAACGCCACTAACACCTATAACGCCTATAACGCCTATAACGCCTATAACGCTACTAACGCCACTAACGCTATACTAACGCCTATAACGCTACTAACGCCTATAACGCTAATAACGCCTATAACGCTAATAACGCCTATAACGCCAATAACGCTTATAACGCTACTAACGCCTATAACGCTACTAACGCCTATAACGCTTATAACGCTACTAACGCCTCTAACGCCTATAACGCTACTAACGCCTATAACGCCACTAACGCATATAACGCCACTAACGCCTATAACGCTACTAACGCCACTAACGCCTATAACGCCACTAACGCCTATAACGCTACTAACGCCTATAACGCCACTAACGCATATAACGCCACTAACGCCTATAACGCCACTAACGCCATTAACGCCATTAACGCTACTAACGCCACTAACGCCTATAACGCTACTAACGCCTATAACGCTACTAACGCCTATAACGCTACTAACGCTACTAACGCCACTAACGCATATAACGCCACTAACGCCTATAATGCTACTAACGCCACTAACGCCTATAACGCCACTAACGCCTATAACGCTACTAACGCATATAACGCCATTATCGCTAATAACGCCACTAACGCTACTAACGCCTATATCGTCTATCGGCGCTACTAACATAGTACTGTGTCATGTGTGTATCCTACAGTATGACATTATACATTGAGATTACATGAAGTCTTACTACATTGGTGACTGCGTGTCATGGAATTATAACCCGGAAGTGTGGCTCAACCTCGTACCCAGGGTGTGGCTGTGCCTTCTCTTGTTGTTTGGCTTTGTGTTGTTTGGCTTTGGTTGTTTTTTGGCATAATAATGTTTGCTTTGTTGCGCCGAGCTATACAAACAATACAGTATTGTCTGTTGCGCGCCTCAAAATCGGTCGTATCGAAAAATACAGCACACCGTCTCTCTCCCCTCCGCTGCTCCGCAGAGGCTTTTATCACTGTATTTTGTATATACCAATATAAATATATCAATTGTGAATATTGCGTAAGATGATACGCCCGCGTTCTCAATTTCAGCGGATTTTCATATTTCCTTACTTATCATCTAGCGCAATATTCACAATTGATATATTTATATTACAATTGATATATTTATATTGATATACACAAAATATAGTGATAAAAGCCTCTTGGAAGAGAGAGGCACACCGTAACGCAAGAGTAAAAATTGAAACTCGACTCACACGCTAAGTTTGATTTGATTTCATGAAAATTCTTCAAATTCTGCGAAAATGAAAATTATTCAACTTTGTTGTTTATATGTATCTTTATAGTACGTAAATAGTGCTAATAAAATGTTTGTGTTGTTGGCTATTCAAAAAAATTCTTAATTACTGGGAGAAGTTTCTATGCAGTCCAGTTTCTTGCTATGTTGACTAAGAAAAGTCCGGGTTTCGTATTATGCCACTCCAAGTCGAAACGCACCAGCAAAAATACCCACTATTTATTCTACAATGCATGCGCTGCGTTTATGGCGATCTGAGAGAAAATTTAATTGATGAGTCAAGGCATCTGTTGGTGTGCGATAAGATATATGCTACAGGGCAAATATATGACAATAGTCCTTTTCCCATAGCATCCACATCACAGAATACTATTGGACATGATAATTGGAATGATATTTCACTAAAAACCTTTGACAATTCAGAATGTGATTGCATATGGCTTGAATTTGTATATCCATGTGACATGTTCTAATTTGCCGGTTTCTATACATGGTCATATCTAGACATCGTAAGCACACACCCTGGCGTGAGTATATGATGATAATTTTTATAATAGTGGGGATATAGTGTATATATATAATAAATACATATATATCAATATATTGTAACTCTTTCCTGACGGACTGAAAAACATCCAAAATTGAACCACCTCTTTGTTTTATTGATATCTTTAGAATAACTTGCGAAAGCTATACATTTCTGAAAGCCCAATGAACCGGCTGTTAGCAATTATCATATATCAAATTGAGAAATATTACATATTAGTGCAGGACACATGCATGTAGTAACCATAAGTGCTAATTGAGAAAGGTGGTCAGTTTCAGTTGAATATGAAAAAAGACTTTACACTCTTGACTCTTCTAACACTCTTTTATAAAAAAGAGTGTTAGAAGAGTGTAAAGTGTACGGTGTAAGCATACACGGAATTAATCGGCAATCAGCGACCGCTTCGTCGTATATTATTTTGAACGTTTATCTCGGTCAATATTTAACCATTTTCAATTCTGAAAACAGATTTGGAATTACCGAGTCTAAATACATAACATACGTGCCTATTATAATCTTCCATTCCATTTTTGGCAGGGGCCCCACTGGGTCAGGGACCCTTAGTTCTCGACCTAACATTACGCCACTGCATGCGCCTGATTAAAAATCCGCTTTATTTTATTCAATGCTTCGTTTTGAAAACATGCTATCAATTATTGAACATGCTCATGTTACAAAAAGATATATCATAAAAAGGTTACATATAAAACAATACATATAAAAACGTCTACATGTGTTTACATTTCTTTGAAACCCTTGGCCTTGATCTTCCCTGAAATGTCCATTAAGTAAAAATAATAGCTGTTCATTCAGCGTGTCAACTCCCTCAAGTGTCTTACTCTATGAAATTCAATTTATTCCAGTAACTATACTAACTGAACATGTGTTAGGAGAAGGAAAAACTGGCATTAAGGTATAAGTAAAAATTAGGTATGAAATCACAGTTTAATATTCTTAAAAATCCTCACTTCTTTGCGGGAAATACGGTCGCAATTTTAGATCGAACTTTAATATTATCTGTATTCAGACCTGGTTTTTGATTTCGCAAATCAAACTCGATATTCACTTCAGGTCGGAATATCAGACAATGCGTGGAACCACCAAAATGAAACATACCAAGCTGGTCACCTTTCTTCACTCTTTCCCCCTTTTTAACAGTGATATCATTGGAAGACACTTCTGACATGCCGATTGATACGAAACACATCAAGCCAATATCAGGATTGTCAGCCTCAATGTAAACAATTCCTCGGGCAGCAACCTGGGCCAGGTATCCTTGTGACTCGTTGGGCGATTCAGGGTCGTCCTTGATGTTATGGGTCTGCGAGTAATACGAACCATCCACAAGCTCTGTTTCATGAATACGACCAGACACAGGACTGTGCCATCGATGATAACTGGTGGCACTGAGAAATGCTTGGTAGACGGTTCCACCATGAAATTGCTTGGATAAATCACTCATGTTTAGAATGAAATCCAATGAGTATTGTTGACTCTTTATCCAAAAGTAGTCCCTCTTTCTTACGCAGGTAGATAGCTTGAACGGCGCAGCCTCACATGCATTCGCGACGATGGAATCATCGCGTGGAAATTCTACTGGACGAATTCCACGGCGAAACTTTCTGGTAAAAAAGTCGTCCCATGATGTGTAACCGTAAAACTCTGCCTCAGGATCGCATTCAAACTCTTCCGCAAAGTCTGGCATTGCATTCATTGCATCTTCACCAAACCAACCTTTGTGTTTATCATCATCCAAAACATAGCGAGAAGCTGGACTGGAAAGAAACTCCCCCCAGTAATTAAGAATTTTTTTGAATAGCCTACAACACAAAAATTATATTAGCACTATTTACGTACTATAAAGATACATATAAACAACAAAATTGAGAAATATTACATATTAGTGCAGGACACATGTAGTAACCATAAGGGCTAATTGAGAAAGGTATTCATTTCAGTTGAATATAAAAAAAGACTTTACACTCAGAAGAGTGTAAAGTGTACGGTGTAAGCATACACGGAATTAATCGGCAATCAGCGGCCGCTTCGTCGTATATTATTTTGAACGTTTATCTCGGTCAATATTTAATCATTTTCAATTCTGAAAACAGATTTGGAATTACCGAGTCGAAATACATAAACATTCGTGCCTATTATATTACGTTGACGTGCATCCCTTCATAAAAACCTGCTTGTGTACTTAGAAATTAATCTGTCATTTCCGTTTGCCATCTACCAAACAGCAATTCGCGCGTAGATCCCGCTGATCCGATTACGCGCGCTGATCGGCTATAAACTAACACAACACACACACAAAGCACAAAAACCTAACTGCACGACAGTACTGCGCGCTTCGCGCAGATACAAAAATCCTTAAAAACGACAAAGTGGATGAACAAATCGATAAACGAAATAAACGGAAATCAAAACATAATCGGCGGCATGCACGACGGAATTATGAGAAACTGCTTGCGAAACCTGTCTAAGGCTGTTAAAAAAAATCAAAAAACAACATTGACACAATTATACAGACAAAGATATCGTTCAAACGGTTTTTAGTTTTAAAATCTTGAGTGATATGAAGGCAAGGAACTAAGTCATAATAAATCAAGTAAATTTCAAATTTGTGAAACGAAGTTTGCATTGTTTGCTTCCTTCGTTTCATGGTTCGTTGATTTCGCATTCTGTGAAATCGTTCGCATTTAAGCTAGAATTTAATAGTTGCATGATTCTTGAAATACGAAACCGTTCGTTGAAGTCAAATCACTCGGAGTTTTCCGAACACGGTCATAGCTATTCATTACCAGAGAATCAGTAAGTAAAAGGACAACCAGGCAATCTGGTCAGATAAACACACCACTCTTTACAAGTGCAACGGGACAGAAGTCGTTCCAATACCGCATAGCAAAACTATGGAATGAGTTATCCCCAAACATCAAACTATCTGGAACGATCAGTACTTTTAAAACTAACTTGAAGAAAGATTTATTGAGAGTTTTTTCTCAATGAGTAATAACTATATAGAGTAGTTTCAGCATGGTTTATTTATTTATTATTGTAGTTATTCTATTGATTCTGAAAAGCCCCTTTTTGGGGATGATCAATTATATATTCATTCATTCATTCATAGCTTCTTGGTTCATTGATGGGCCGTTTCAATATTGTTCTACAAGCCAACATATAGGAATGGCAATAGCGAATCCTCATGGAAGGGCGAGTGGTTGGTGCCTATATATATTTCTAATTATAATACGCATTTTAAATTCTTTGTTATTAATACCTGTTGACTTTGTTGTTCAGGAAAGCAGCAAATCCTGCAGTCGTAGCCATCGGCCAGTTCAAGATCACATTAATGGGGAAGCCAACTAAACCACTTGTGCTGTACTTAGGCGCTATTGTCATAATCCAGTTGATTATGATAATCATCATTTGCCAGCTCCAAATTTTTCTTCCTACTGAAGTATCTGGGAGTTTCAACTGTTGCCAGAACATTTGATGGAAGAACATGTTGATCTCAGGGTCGGAGAGAATAGCATTCATCAAGTCTTGAACGGGTTTATGGAGACCAAGCTCGTTTGCTTCAGCCTCAGAAACTGGAAGTTGAAGTCCACCCATGGCCGTTTTTTCATCTTCAGCTGGTGGGTGAAGAGCCATAATCAAATCTAACTTATCTTTGGATTTAACCTTCACTTCTTCGATTAAGTCGGTTAACCATTTGTCGATAATTTTCCTGTCAGAAGGAAGCCATTGACCAACACGATAAGGTTTGGAGCTCATAATGATATTTCAGAACACTCACCTCGCCCTCGATATAACAAGGTGTGGCTGTGCCTTCTCTTGTCGTTTGGCTTTATACGCAGCTATTGGAACAAGATATCTGATTGATGCGGCCCTGTGATTGGTTGTTGGCATAATAATGCTTGCTTTGTTGCGCCGAGCTATACAAACAATGCAGTATTGTCTGTTGCACGCCGTCAAAATCGGTCGTATCGAAAAATACAGCACACTATAACGCAAGAGTAAAAATTGAAAGTCGACAAGCGCCAGGTACGGTAGCCGGTAGGTACCTGAGATCCACTCACACGCCAAGTTTGATTTTATTTCATGAAATTCAACTTGATATATGATAATTGCTAACAGCCGGTTTATTGGGCTTTCAGAAATGTATAGCTTTCGCAAGTTATTCTAAAGATATCAATAAAACAAAGAGGTGGTTCAATTTTGGATGTTTTGCAGTCCGTCAGGAAAGAGTTAAAATATATTGATATATAGTGTATATATATATATACACTATATCCCCACTACTATAAAATTATCATCATATACTCACGCCAGGGTGTGTGCTTACGATGTCTAGATATGACCATGTATATAGAAACAAATTAGAACATGTCACATGTTATACAAATTCAAGCCATATGCAATCACATTCTGAATTGTCAAAGGTTTTTGGTGAAATATCATGTCCAATTATCATGTCCAATAGTATTCTGTGACGCGTGCCATGGGTTGTCATATATTTGCCCTGAGAGAGAGGGGGGGGAGAGAGAGAGAGGGAGATGTAGCATATATCTTATCGCACACCAACAGATGCCTTGACTCATCAATTAAATTTTCTCTCAGATCGCCATAAACGCAGTTACGCAGCGCATGCATTGTAGAATTAATAGTGGGCATTTTTGCTGGTGCGTTTCAACTTGGAGCTGAAACCCGGACTCGACAGGGAGAACCCGGACTCGCCCTCGGAAAACCCGCACTCCGACTCAAAAACCATGCAGGAAAACTCAATTTTTGGTAAAATATGAATAAACGAAGCCGTCTCCGCAGTTATAATTTGAAATATACGACTCATATAAATAACGAAACAGGATTACACAGCATGACGCTGTCAATGATCATACAAGTGGCTACCACTGCCAGGTGTTTTCGGATGTTTTTCAGTTTGCTCAACAAAAGCGCGATTTTAATAGCCACAAACCTAACGCAATCAGTGTCATCATATTTCTTATATAAGCATTCTTTTCAGCGCAAGCTTATAACTTATATGACACTGATTGCGTTAGGTTCACTCATGTAGTTAAATTGTGGCTAGTAAAATCGCGCTTTTGTTCAGCAAAGGAAAAACACCGAAGACACCGCAGTGGTGGCCAGCTTGTGTGACCATTGACAGCGTCATGTTGTGTAATCCTGTTTCGTTATTTATGAGTCGTATCACCGGGACACCGGAAGATTTCCCGATGGGCCAAGTTTCCGGTCGTATACTTCAAATTATAACTGCGCAGACATACCTAGCATACCTTGTATTTACGGCTTCGTTTATTTTACCAAAAATTGAGTTTTCCTGGTTTTTGAGTCGGAGTCCGGGTTTTCCGAGGGTGAGTCCCGGTTCTCCAAGTCGAGTGCGGGTTTCGTACTATGACACTTGGTGTTGATTAAGCATTTCTAATTAAGCAAAGAAGTTCGTGCCTAAGGCCGCGTTCACATGCCTCTCATATAATCGTCCGTGTCGTTTCAAAAAGTTCGCAGACGATCGGGAAGATATGAGAACCTGGAAGGAAGGAATAATGTTGTGAAAATGGAGGAAAATTTGTTGCTTATATAAGCAACACATTTTGGCAACTGTGATACAATTAATACAAACATTCATGGATTTAGTTTTAGGATGCAGGTATTTATATTTCTTGTAGTCAAATGTAAAGACCTGTGTTTTAGACCTTCCAATATATTTCTAGATATTTCAAGACCTTTCTAGACATTTCTAGACTATTCCAGACGTTTCTACACCTTTCAAGCCTCTCAAGACCTTCCAAGACCTTTTTAAGATCATTATCAATTACCAACCAGATGCCGCGAAAGGTCTACGAAAGGTCTTTCGAGCTGTCAATTTTAGCTATGGGTGGTCATAAGATCTTTTTAGACCTTTTGAAAACATTTTTCTGGACCTATGCTAGACTTTTGCAAGGTCTTAAAAGGTCTAACGTTTTCTTACAGGTATACACTAACAGTGGAACGGTCTCGCCAACGCGCGATATATAACAATTTGGCCGTATGAACGGGGTGGCCGTATCAACGGGGTAGGGTCAAATTTCATGGCTGGTCTCTTTCAAGTGATGTCATGACAGTTTTTATTACAATCGCACTTCTAAACAACAATTTAATTTAAATGGACCCAAACATAACTAAATAAAAAATAAACATAAATAAATATAACTGAAAACCGACTGCTATTATGCAACGTGAGGATTTTGAAAAGAAATCTGTGACTTTTGATTGACTTTGTTGTCACAGTAAAATCAAGTCTCGAGGTGTAAGTCTTTTGTCTCAAAATATGTTTGTCACTTGTCTGTCCTTTAGATCAGTTTAGAATGCATGTTTGGTTTTAGTGGCTGTATAAACGGGGTGATTGTTAACTTTGGGATTTTATAATGTGGCCGTTGGCCGTATTAACGGAAGGAAATGTATTGGCGTTTTGCCGGACAAAAAAATGTGGCCGTTTAATAACGAGGTGACCGTAAGGCGGCGCGCGGTTCCACTAAATGCACTAAATATATACACTATATAATCAGTCCTCCACATTAATTCAATCTCCTACATAGTGATATATATATTTTTTAATTTGGTCTGGGGCGCATGAGCAATTACCAAGTCCAAATTCACTTTCACTATTTTCTGTAGAAGCAATAATAGGTAGCCCAGACAAACTTTGTGAATATGAATAGATATATATAGTTATACTAGAAGTTACTATACAGCCTCGTACCCATGCGGTTATGGTTTACTTAGGTAATACCAGAGCAGTGAGTTCTACATATATATGGAGCTCACAAATGAGCGTGCTGGACCATAGGTACTCTGTGGTATGTTAGACATCTATTTGGGGTAAGTCAATAATTACACACAGCCAGGGCAGCCCAGACAAACTTTGTGAGTATGAATATATATATATATATATAGTTATACTAGAAATATGTATCTGCAAACTTTTTACTTCCTTATAAGGAGTTGTTAATGGTCCTACCATTAGTTCATATATCCTCTTTCATAACATATCTGTTCAAAATTAAAGCCTAGAATTTACCTGCTCATAAAACTTAATATTGATTATACTATTTAATAGTCTGGTCATAATCATGACTCCATACAGCTGAACATTGTCAGTGAGTAATCTACAATTTAGAATAATACGAATCTTTCACAACCATCTCTCGACAAATATCTTTTAAGCTTGAACATCCTGAAAGAAAAAATATTTCACAAAATATAAAAAAATTGCCTTGAGTGAACTAATTATCTCAAACTCATCAATAACTCATGAGCCGAAAACAAATGAAAACAGCATCGTGAGACGGAGGTTTGGATATTGGAAGAAGAAATTACATAAAAATACTGATTTGTTTGCTGATGTTTTATATAAGTATTCTGAGTTCAAAATAGTCCTAACCCCAAACATAATCCTTACCTAGCTGAACCTAATACTGACCCTAACTCTTACGATAATGCTTTCTTTTAGAAATAACAACTGATTTTAATTTAGAATTTTACAACCAATAGTCTATATGTGCACATCATTTTGGAATTTATATGAAACTTCACTAGATTTGTTTGAGATGTAATATGAATTCACCTCAGTTTTCAACAAATATGTTCTTTGCATTTTATTGGATCTCTGTTTGTATTTACAAAGTTGTAAGTTAAAAAAGTTGTAAAAAAAGTTGTAAGTTATATAATTTTACATATATTTCTTATAAATTCTTACCTGTTAGACCCATAGCCAATCTAAACTCTTCTTTTAAAATCTGCAGGACATTAAAGACTCCTTCGTCACCCTAAATTATCGAAGAATATATGTCATATATTTGCACCATCATCAAGGATGTAGCCAGCAAAAAATGAGTGCCAGAAAGTCAAAGAATTTCATGCTAATTTGTTCAACTAAAATCATCATCAGTTTCATTTCAATGTCTGCACTTACCTGACAAGCTAAACCCCATAAAACAGGTCTACCAATGAACACTGCTCTGGCTCCAAGAGCTAATGCCTTAAAAACATCTGTACCAAATCTCACTCCACCATCCAAATAGACCTCAACTGGTTCATTACCAACAGCTTCAACTATTTCAGGCAATGCTTCAATCTAAAAATTTGAAATAATTTTTTTTGAATAGATCTCCAGACTGCAGATCAATTAGTGACACGCAGATCAATTAGTGACACACAGATCAAGTGACACACATTTCAAAATATTTCCAAAACACAGATGTTGTACTCTTACAGTAGTAGGAACACCATCCAATTGCCTGGCACCATGATTTGATACCAGAATTCCATCGACACCATGCTGTACAGCTAGTTTTGCATCTTCTGCTGTAAGAATTCCCTTCAATACAATTGGTAACTTTGTCACTGACCTTATCAAATTAATTATATCCCAAGTTAAGGATGAATCAATGAGTGAAGCGACAAGTGAAGACAGACTTGAGTTATCTGTACTTTTTACACCAATTGCATTGAAATCGAAATTCTTATAATTTGGCAGAGTCAGGTGACATGGTAATGCGAACTTATTTCGAACATCAGCATATCGTTGTCCAAGGTATGGAGTGTCAACAGTGACAACAATTGCTTTAAAGCCTTCTCTTTCTGCTCTGAGGATAACATCTTTAACAATATCTTTATTTTTATAAACATAAAGTTGAAACCACTTCAATTCTGAGGTGCTTTTTGCAACTTCCTCAATGGTTGATGTTGACAAAGAACTTAGAACCATACAAGTACCTGCCTGACAAGCAGCTGAGAAAAAATATAAATTTATACAGGATGTTAGTAAATTGACAACATGGTAAAAAAAGACAAGTAAAATAATGGATTTGTCTAGTTTTACAACAGACCTTTTGCCGTGGCTACTTCTCCATCAGGATGTGCCATTTTTTGCATGGCTGTGGGAGCAATACACACAGGAAAATCAATTTTATCACCAAGAATTGTTGTTGAAGTATCAATAGATGATACATCTCGGAGAACGCGAGGTCGCAATTTTAATCTAAGAACAACAAAAATAATATTAAAGCATAAAAGTGTACTGCATGTGTAGATTAATATAGCTATAAACTATAAACCTTAAAAAAATTTAAAGTAACATTTACATTGAAAGATATTTAGGACACCTAATTCAAAAATACAACAATAGAAAAGACACAATTTTCTCTGTGTGTGGAACAAAACATTTTTTGAAGTTTTTGTTCTGAAATGAGGATGATAATCATTACTTCAAGGCTGTCAAGTCTGTTCTGCGCATGTCCACGTTTTTGTTTACATCGTTTGTTTACATTGCATTATATAAACATTGAACATGAAGTATTGCGGATTTGTTTTCCACGCTTGAGCTTTTCCACCTAGAAAGCATGTTATAAGAAGCTATTCTGTTCCTAAATGTGGATAATATATCAAACTACCACTTGCACTTTTGCCACCTTTGACAAATACTCACTTTCGCAAATCTATTCCGTTAAAGTTTGTTGACATAATAATAATATAAAATAATATATTTATTAATTTCTCCAAATATGGCTTTTCAGTAATTAATTACAGAAATAAAGTCTAAAAGAGGTATAAAATGTCTAAAAGAAGTATAGAATATGTACAAATGTGAAATTATTAAAAAGCTAAGATATAAAATATTAAAAATTACATTCTTATGTGCTCCAGCATTCTTCAACGAGAATGTTTTTACAGTACTACATTTAAAAAAATTTTAATACTATCCGTGTCCTTGATGCTGTCCGGTAGCTCGTTCCATAATTTAGTTGCCCTGAACAAAAAACGAATGCTGGCCCACAGCAGTTCTAGAACCTCTAACTCATCCTTGTTTCTAGTATCATGATTATGTGTTTGTGATCTTAAAGTAAATCTATTGGTAAGGTGTGATGGAGCTAAACCCTTCAAACATTTAAAAGTCATACCCACATCCCTAAAATGCTTTAAATATATATATTAGGCATGCAGCATGCCCTCCCCCCTTGACCCAAATATCACTATGGTTACCACCTCTGAGGTTTGGAATTCTTCAAGAGTTCCACTTCATTTCACTGATTTCTTCAAGGGTGTGCATCATTTTTAAATTTTGTCCAATTCCTACAGGTTCTTTAGAGTTTTTAATGCCACAGACACTTTAGAATTCTTTATAGTAATCCACAGAAGAATCTGTAGGGGTTAAAAACTCCAATATCCCTCGTATATGTGTATCCTCGATGGGTACAACATCAAGTCATCAACAAATATTAAACCCCACTCAGGCAAATTTATTACCTTTTAAACGCTTTATTGCTTTCTCGAAGAGTAATTTCTTCATTTGCTCCTGAAGAATAGTAGTCCAAAGCATTCTTTGGCAGTACAACTTTGGCATACTTCTCAAAATCAGAAAGACATATTAGTTTAGACATGTCTGATGACTGATGTCTTTTCTATTCAGGGGGGAGAAATTCTGCATGACGTCACCAGAAGCTTGAAGCAATGCTGAAGACCAAAACATGGCGAAAGTTCTACAGGATACATATGAACAAAATGCACCTTTGGAACCATCTATAACTCCGTATTTAAAAATAGAAAATGAAGAAGGCAAAGAAGCTATTCATGAACCAGAAATCGCTGAAAATAGTGTGAAAAAAGTGGATTTTGATGCCGTTAGTTTGGAAGATGGTGGCGACAATGATGAAGACGGTGACGATGAAGATGACGATGATGATGGAAATGAGGACAAACCTAAAAAGAAACGCTTGAAAAAGAAAAAGCCGAAGCATTCTCTTACCGAAGACGATAGTAGCTCAGACGATGATGACAAGGATGTAGATCTAATAGAAGTAAATCCGGTAAAATAATATGAAAATGCCAATATAATATTGATCTAATATTAATTATTGCCCGAGTATGTATTGGTAAACGGCACTGTGATGACACAACACAGATACCCCTGGAGTTCAGAAAAGCATCAACCTAACCCCCTGACAGGTTATTTTCCTGGATTAGCTGGGTCTTTTCACAATCTGCTTGCGTGTCTTCCTAAATTCAGTACATTCAAGTCTTCTTCATTGACTGCCCATGTTTCACTACCATATATCATTGTACTTCTAGCACATGCAGCGTACAAAAAGATACAACATGCTACAATCTGATTGGTTACGGTACTCACTATCTAATTAACAAATAGATTCCATTTTGCCGTTGTCTGTTCAGTTATAGATGCACAGAAGACATCAGAACGTGGTAAGAACAAAAAAGTGGCCCACAAGACGGAGTCGCGTGGGTCACTGATGTTCTTACCATGTTCTGAACTGTATCTAGATCTGAGCAGACAACAAGAAATGAAATCTATTTGTTTTATACAAATCAAAAACAACCCCAAAGGTTTATCAAAGCTGTTGGTGCATTAAAAAAGAAAAACACAGCTGCTGACGTGATTTGACGCCATCAGGGCCGTCGCGAAGGGAGGACGTGGGGGTGTGACACCCCCCCAGCAAAACTAGTGCTGTTGGCAAATAAAGGATTTGTCGGCAAATGAAACTTTTGTGGGGTTTGCTAAATAACCGCTAACCCCAAAACAACTTACATCCTAACCCCCCACCTAATGAGTTTTCTAACCCTAACCCCCTGCCTTAAGTGTCTTCCTAACCCTCCCACCTCGATGTTATCCCAGTTGATGTGACTGCTGACCAACAAGATTTCATGCTCATCCTCGATCATCGCCCGGGTTATAGCAAACCCCAACTTTTGTCGGCAAATCTTTTTTCGGCAAGACAGCAAATTACTGTTCGAAAATCGAAATCACGAGATATACAGCAGAGGAAGTGAAGTGATGTACGCCAGGCCTTTCTATACTATTCTTTTAGTTAAACCCCACTTTCATTGACCTCCTAGAAGCCAATATAGCGATAGTTCTATCTTTCCTGTGAGTCGGAGTTTTTGGTAGTTTGGTCGTTCATGTCTTGGTTTATTATTTTTGAAGACCACACCCGATGACCACGCCCATTTGTTGGCAAAATTAATTCTCACACCCCCCTGCTCAATCCCCTTCGCAACGGCCCTGGATACCATCCATGTATCTATCCTTTAATAGATCATGGGCAAGAACCAATGAAAATGTGTAAATAAGTCACATGCTTGTATAATTGTTGATAGATATCGAGTTGTGGTGAGTGATGTGATAAGGCCACATTTTCCAAAAAAAACCCTGCTTATGTCCTGTTTTTCAAAATAATTTTGAAGAAATAAATTCATATATATATACCGTATATTATATAAGTATAGGTTATGATAGGGTGAGGTGATATCAGTTTTTTCACTTGAGGGAACGATATCGTAATTGTCACCAGTGAGCACAGCAAACGAGGGACAATTATGATATCCTCCTGTAAGCGATAAAACTTATATTACCGAGTCACGAATGTGATAATCTGTTTATCACATACTTGTAATTAGAATAATCAATCAATAATAAGTATTATTGTATTAAAAATAGACATAGCGGGACATATCGTTTTTCATATCGTTTTTATCTCCCGCTGTTATCACCCTGATAAAGGCACAAGTATGTGATAAATATATATATAATGCACTCATACTCATAGGCAATAGACTATGATTTCTTGCTCATTCACTTTGAACAACACAATTTGCAATGTAATTTAAAGTGCCCCTAACCTCAAACTTTTAAAATGATAAAGTAACTTCTTTTGAAGATTTTCGCTTTCTTTGTGAGATATATCAGTTTGTTTTATATGCAAATATCTGGAATTTCGTCACACATGCATAATGAGTTATCAGAGAATGTTATATATATTTGCGTTCATGAAATAAAAACACTAAAGTGTGAATAACACATGTGTGCGTTTCTCCCACAACACCAAACTTCTTGATTTTAAAGGATTTCGTTCGAGAATGAAAGAGATATACACATTTCTCCAATAAGTCATTATGCATGTTGATGAAATTCCAGACATTTGCATATCAAACAAACTGATATATCTCAAAAAGAAAGCAAAGAAACGAAAATTTTCAAAAGAAGTTACTTTATCATTTTAAAAGTTCTTCCAAACAAGACAATAAAACATTTTGAGGTTATGGGCACTTTAACATTTCTGCTAATTGTCAATACTATAATAATGACATCATGTACTGTATTTAAATTATAGTCTGATCTAACATGGCTGTTGTGGATGTGGTATTACGTAACAGCAGTTTCTAGTGGTGCACTCAAAGGTTAGTAATTATATGCAAGAACACCAAATAAAAGTCAGAGTGATATCAGAGTGAATTATTTTTGAAATCGCTTAATAAAGAAAATTAAAATACATATATTTATTCCAGCTGCCGAGTTTCTTGGCGAAAAACTAGCAGCATTCTTTGGTATAACAACTCCAAAATACCAATATGTCATAGATGAATATTATAGACTAAAAGAACTTGTAAGTATTATATTAGAACTTGTAAGTACAGTGTAATATAATTCATGATGAAAATTCAAAATAAATCAATATTTAATGAGTATTTAGAAATAAGAGGAAGATTACCACCAGATTTTGCTAACTTTAACCTCAAATTTCTCACAAAATATGGATTCGTTTGAGAAGCAAATTCTATCACTCGTACTTGTTCATAAATACGGACATACCGGTTAAAAAAAACTTGGCTTCACCTTGTATTTTCAATCGGCTTGTCCGTATTTAGAAATCAGAGGAAGAACACTTACTTGTGTTAGAACTATTACATCAAATATCTAAAAAGGTTGGTGTACTACAGAAATAGCGTAAGTTGTCATTTAGACCTTCACTCGAAACGTTAGACTACTTACACGCTATTTATAATAATAACATTATTTTAGGAAAGGGAAGAAGAAGAAAAAGAACAGAAAGAGAAGGAATTTATTATAAAAAGAAAGATAGATGACCTTGCAAGACTAGAAGGAGGTGGTCAAAGTTTTGTATTAAATGAACAATAGTGTGAAGTTGCTTTGATATTATTATAAAATATTGAATGGTGTGATAAAATAATCAAGCAAGGAATAACTGATACCAGGACTAGGCCAAAGAGTTGAGTTGCCAATGTTCTATTTGACTATAACCTGTTTACTATGCGCATTCTCATTGGTTGTTGGCCATGATCTGAGAGGACAGATGCACGGATCACGTCAAATCACGCCCAGAAATCGCCAAAGAGCTAATAAGCCCTTTTGAATGGTTTGTTTTCAATTTTTATTGTATAAAACAAATAGATAATCTATTTTGCCGTTGTCTGTTCAGTTGCACAGAGAACATCACAACATGGTAAGAACATCAGTGACCCACTCGACTATCGTCTTGTGGGTCACATTTTTGTTCTTACTATGTTCTGACGTCATCTGTGCATCTATAACTGAACAGACAATGGCAAAATGGAATCTATTTGTTGTACAAATGTTATACTGGTGCAAAATATTACAGTTTAACAGGGAACATGTTGACTAACCTACTGTATCCTAACTTGAACAAAATCATTAAGTAGGAAACTTTATACTACAGTAGTCTAACCAGCTCCATTACAGATGTTTTATGTGGTAGGGAAGAGATCTATATTCGTTTTGGTACTGTAATTGGCCTATGTATCAGGGATGATCACTTTCTACTAGTTTATTGCATCACACTATCTTCAAGTTGCAAACATATTCACATACCTTTTGTTTATAATAATTTTCATAAACAACTCCACACAATACTTCATTCTATTAACTCTTTAAGCCCCAGTATCAGCATACAAATTCTCATTACCTCTATGCTTGATTAACCATTGATATTATTAGGAGAAGTTAGATGCTGATCAGCACTGGAGCATAAAGGGTTAATTATGGCATAGTTAGTAGAAGGGCTGGTTTGGAAGGTCTGCAAAAGTCATTGTTCTATGTTGTTGTTCACTTTCACTGAATGTATTGTATTTTCTGTATATTAATGAAGCAGTCATCCTAGAACTGAACAGTGTAGTCCTTCATCGTCACGTTAGTCCTTCGCCGTCACGTGTACATAGAATTTCCTTTCTTCAACCAATAACAAACACTTTCTCCAAAACAATAACATGATCATTGCATCATCTTGAAAGACAACAGAGCTTCCAAACCATCCCCTCCACTAACTATGATTATGGGAAATATACACCATAGATGTAAATTAGAAAAGATCCTACATTTTTTAGCTTTTGTAGTAATATTCTGATTATGTTTGTACATAAATGTGTTACAGCATGTGTTACTGAAGGTGCTTTCTTTTTTGTAATGTGTACAGTAATTAGAAATGCTGAAATATATTTATTTTATAAAGAAAACAATGACATTTTTCCAAGAAAAAAACACTGTTTTTCTAATTTGATTTCTAATTAAATAGATAGAGCGTTTATCTCCTTTTTACCAATCAAATTTTATTCATGACATCATTAAATCCCCAACGTTAAATCATGGTGCCGCATGCGTCCCCCTCTTTATAATCCTGCAAACAAGTGTTTTCTGTTTTTTACCATGTCAAGACAAAGAAGTCGAAGTGATAAACGCAATATTATATGACCGATTATAAACACAATGTTTTGGTAGCTTATCCAATTTTCATTGAAAACGGCCAGTTTTAACATGGGTTACAAGATGATAAGCTTTTTTATAAAACGACGTTCAAAATTGTCAGTTCAATTGGTTCCATACTACTTCTGAGTTTATATTAGTGTTTCATAATCTTGATGACCCTTTGTAATCGTGCATTTTTTGCAACGGCGTGGTGCCCTAATTTCACAAAAAAAATTTTCGATATGTATTTGACAAAAATTCTTATCAGAAATCGCCGGAAAGCACTTCTGCAGGGCTTTGCAAAATTAAAAATTTTCCTGGGAGGGCATATCCCCTAGACCGCCCTAGGGTGCTGATTTCGAACAACCCATCTGTTTCCACGGTGAAGATCGATTTCTACTGGGCTCATATTTCTACTGAGAAGGCATCTGTTTTCATTTGAGCCATCTCAGTAGAAATCAATCTTCTCCGTGGAAACAGACGTCTTTAGAAATGAATAGAAATATTTCTTGTCAGAAGGCATTTTTAAAGGTGCCATCCAGTCCGTTCTACGCATGTCCACGTTTCTGTTTACATCGTTTGTTTACATTGCATTATATAAACATTGAACATGAAGTATTGCGGATTTGTTTTCCACGCTTGAGCTTTTCTGCCTAAAAAGCGTGTTATAAGAAGCTGTTCTTTTCCTAAATGTGGAACGTTTGAAATATCACACATGCGCAGAAGGGCGAGGAGTTATTGCGTCTCGAGTGTTGACATTCCGTTACCAAGGAAACCACTAGAAATGGCGAAAGATGGCTCAGAATATGCTGTGAAGTTTCGGGTTTTTCTAAAATATGGTTTGTTTTTAATTGTAATAGCAGATCGCTTTCACCGAGCGATGTTTTAGTTAATCTTTTAGTTAATCGATATCAGGAATTAACCATTATCTACCCTTGGAATTGGAAAATTGCGGGATAATTTGGCGCCTATAATAGAGAGATGGCGTCTGGAGGAGCCAAAACACCGTTCATTAACGACTATAAACTTCAGTTTTTTCACCGAAGATTTAGGCAAACATTGTCTGGAGGACTAAGGTTATGTATTGGTGCTCCGTATTATATTTATTTGTATCAAGTCGTCGTGTTCGTTTGGCCTGTCATCATCGGAGCAATTTTTACTGGATTGACGGAATTTAATATATTGAAAGACAGTTTAAGCTGCTATATCTACAGCGGATTGATGTGTTTAACTGTGATATGTGTTCATGTAGTGAAACTGCTTTTGAAATCAAGAGACGGAGGAAAACAAAGACGGCATAACATTTTAGCTGAAGACGACGACGTCGAGTTTATTTCTTGGTGCGACAGAGAAACATTTGAATTTATATTTCCTGAAAAGACTTACACAGTTAATATTTTATTTCACGGTATACTGTCAGGAGTACTTTGTGGTTTATCTTTCTTATTTCTTCTTCCCTCAACTATCCAAGAAGCATCTTTTGCCACTGCTGCCACCGTAGTATTATGTATATTTGGTTGGCTAACATTATGCATTGCAAATCATTCTTTGACTGTCCAACCACCACCAGAAATTGCTATATTTCGTTCATTAGATCACTTGGAATTAACATCACTAATGCGACCTTTTTATGTTGGTGTAATTACAGTGATTGGCATCTTAGCAAGGTATTTAATGCTTTTTGTTTATATTCAAACTTAATAACTCATGATGGTTTGTTGGTAGCCAGCTGGGCAACTACCCCAGGGCCTGGGCCAAATAAGGTCTGTGAAAGACCAAAACCCCACCTTCCCCCAGGGCCTATCTTGGCTCTTGGCAGCCCTGCTTTCCAGTTGTACTTGCACACACAATATTATAAATTAGTATAAATACACAGGCACGATAATCACCTGCAGCGTTTAGGCAAAACGGCTGCCATCCGATTTGTCAGTGTGACAGATGAGGAAATAACCAATTTTAAAGAAAATGCTATTCCAAAAAGATCACCTATGTATTTATATTAAAACAATTATTCACCTCAGTGTCGGTGATTGTTAAATAACAAGTGTCTTATGCTGACTCTGATTGGTCGAGCCTATAGCTATCAGAGTACAGAGACGTATACAATGTCATTTTCATTTTGTATTAGATTGCATCTGTCATAAGACACTTGCTATTTTTAAAACAAATTGAAAAATGGCTTTTGTGTCTATGTACTACAATGCAATTTCAACCGGAAAAATACCTGAAAAAATCCTATATAGTGTTGTCTTCCAGCCAAACATGTTTTGAATAAAATGTTCTTTTTATAAAGGCATTACCAAGGTTTTGAAGACATCAATAAGGCTCTGTATATTGTGATGGTTCTTCTGCCATTACTTTGGACAGTTGGTTTGTTACCTCCATTGGATGCTTTGCTATCATGGTTTGGGGAACAGGTCCTTGTTTTTGTTTTTGGAGGAACATATATGGCAACAGATTTGAGGTGAAAATAGCATTTGTTAAAAAAAGTACCACACTACTATGTATGTGTTTATAAATACAGGAATATTATGATAGTGAAACAATCTTTCTTGTTTTGCTTTCAGATTACTTATCGCCTTGATATTATCTGGTTTTGTGTTGCTTATTGCATGTTTTATTGTAAACTATGTGGTTCTCATCACATATTGTGCCATCTTTGGATTCCTATTAAGTCTTGATTTATTTCAACTGACTTATCAACTTGTCAACAAGCTGTTGGGCACACAGGTCAAGGAAGATGAGAAGTTCTACCATTGGAGCACTATGGAGTTTGCAAAACATGGCACAGTTCTTGTAGTGTGTGGTTCTATTGCTGGCATTTGTAGCCACTATTACAAGGAAACTGCAACTCAGAACACATATGACATCTTTGGTTATGTGTTTATTATCCTTACATTACTGTTAAAATTACTTGGTGATATGCACTATGTTTACATCTGTGCTGGGTTAATTCGAAATCCGTTATTTACAAAGAACACAACTTCTATACAAGAACTTAAGAAATTTCAACTTAGAATGAAATATCTTGATCAGTTTTATAATCTCTTACTTACATATGGTAAGTCTTTTTAACTTAACATGTACTGTTTAACGAGGGCATAGCCCGAGTGTTTTAGATCTGATAAAACACTGCTGCGAGTTTATTAAACGGCTTGAAAAACGACCCATTTGATAAGTTCACTGGCGTAGTAATTTTGAAAATCAATGTTTTCTAAGCCGAGAAAATCAAAGATAAAGTTTATATAAATTAGGATGAAATTTTATCACATATAAAACCACGGACATGGTACTGATTTCCTTTGTGTTTTCCTCATGAATTATTAATGAGTTTTTTAAGCTTAATTCAAACTTTAAAAAGTCAGAAGATTTATGTAGAATTCTGTAGAAAAACCACATGAAATATTAGATGTTGTATAAAGTCTCCAATCAGTATTTCCTAGATTATTTTTTTAATATTTTAGTTTGCCCATTGATCATAGTTGTATTCCTGTCAACGTTCCTAAATACATCAAACAAAAATCTAACTTCATTTGCCATTTCACTGGGAACTATTAGAGCCTTAAGATGGGTAAGATTAAGAATGAAAATCAGCTAGTACATTTGTATGATTGCCAATGTTTTTTGCAAACATTATAGTATTTTATAATGTCAGCTTCTTATGTATACATGTTGTATACTTTATTAGGTCTGGCAGAATACACTCAAGTCACTCATTGAACTATCTACTCTTTGCATAATAACATGGTGTAACCTTGGGAGTGAATGGTGGAATGGTCTAGGAATTGGTCTGCAACTTATGTTGATTGGTATTGTTTGTAGCAGAGTGAATGATTTATTTGAAAAAGCAAAATTTATGCTAACTATGTTCATCACGTCCTGGACTGAACATAAACAAAGACACAAAGCAACTGTTCCAACATTGGTTATCTCCTCTGCTTTGTTCCCTGTTGTATTTTTAATTCTTGTTGTTTCAGTGGCATTGTCTGCACCATTAGCACCACTCTTTTGTTTTCCAATATTTTTTGTTGGTTTTCCACGACCAAAACGTATGTGGCCATCCCTCTCATCTCAAAATTCAAGCAGTTGTGAAGGGTCAGTGGTTTATCAACAGCTTGTCCCCAAAGTTTGTCAAGCATTTCAAGATTCCTTTGCAAGTGGAACTCTCGTCACTTTATCAGACTTTATTCTTGTCCGGTACCAGGATAGATTTATTGTCATTCAAGTGATTGAAAGAGGTTATAAATATTGTACTATCACAGCTAAAGGATTAGAACTTCAAGAAACATCATGCCATACAGTTGAAGCAGCCACTGTAGATGATATTTTTGAAGAAGTATTTTGTAAAGAAAGAAATTCAGCATTTGGTTTGAATCACAATATTCTTAACACTTTGACACCATCAAATTGCATGATAGTCGAGACATATTCTGATGCTAAAAATGTTCTTACTGGTGTCATTGATTATTCAGAGAATATTGAAAGGCAGTCAAGTAACTTTATCATATGCTTAATTTGGGTTTTGTTAAATCATCTGGAGAAGCAAAATTCATCCACTCCTAAAAATGTATCCACTGAAAACCTTGGAGAAAATGAAGATTTATCAGTCATGCCTGGAACTTCAGATGAAGTGATAGAGTTAAAAAGAGGAACATTTCAAAATGTTGCATCATCCACTGTAACACTCTCTTCCAATAACATTACAGCCAAGCAAAAAGAATGCAATGAAGATTGGTCTGACATAGACTGGTCTGACGATGATGACACAGTGGAGGAAAACTGCAGAAGTGAAGAACTTCAGCCAACCACAAAACCAGATGCTTTTATTTCATTTGGACTTCCAGCTCAAGATATTGGTAAACAAACACATTCTGGTAAAAAAGGTACCAAGACATCGATGTTTCCACCACCAAAGGTCTTTCCTGTGGGTGACAACCTAATCAACTTAAATGATCTATCCTCAACAGAACATAAACAAGCTTTTACTTGGGCTAACCAACTTGGTGTATGCAAAAGAGTACTACCACAGATACAGTCTCAATTCCCAGAAGAATGGTTTACCTTTGTTTTAAAACGTTCCAGCATTGGACAATACAGTGACACAACTCAAGATAAAATATTGCTCAAACTATGCCAGGATGTTGTCATGTGTTGTTTTGCAGTTGTCAACATGCTTGGCTTACATGGCACAATACAAAATGCAGGTGCAAGCCATATCCACCGTGTCTATCATGGAAATATACCATGGTCCCCTGAATTGGATTTACTGGAACATGATAGTGAACTAAAACAATTAGTTATTGAGGCATTTAGGTTAGTTCAAACTTTATCACCACCAGGGAAATTAAAGGAATTCTTGAATTAGCTGATCAATGCTAAACAACTCCTTTATCTTTTAAACCCTTTATCTTTTAAACCCTTTTTGAAATTCTATCATGCAGACACATCCGAGACCTTGTCGTTGGCTGTAATAAGTCTGAGGTCGCTGCTCCTTCAGTCATCCTTTTCTGTTGGGGTTGGTCCCTTAGCCTTTGCCTTAGTCAAGGACGACCTACAAGGCAGCAGGTGCTATTTAATCCATAGCTGGTACTATTTGACCCATAGCAGGGAGGCATAAAGGATACTCACACTTGCCCAAGGTGCATGGTCCCCAGACTATGGAGGGAAGGAGTTGTCTTTGTCCTATCATGAGCTATGGAAAACCGGTCCCATGTCATACCCATTTTTGAAATTAGTACAATTATATTACGGTACCTTATATTGAGAAAGGCCAGTTTATATCATCACAGTTACTACAGTATTTTTATGATTTTATATATTTGTTTTAGGTATGCATTTAAACTCACATATGACGAGGCCGTTCTTGGCAGAATTGACAATGAAGAGGAACTACTGGAGAACCTGAATGATTACAAACAAAATTGGTTCATTGGAACAGAAGATAAGTCTGGTTGGAATGAAGCAGTTGTACAAGAAAAACCTTACTTGTTCACTATTGGTTATGATCATGAAAACGTAAGAAAACCAACTGTTGTTCATATCACAATGTTATTAAAATTTCTTCCTAATTACTACATGTACAGTACATCCAAGTCCAACAAATGTCATTGTGGTCAAAATACGAAAAATCTTAACAACAGTCTAATAAAATACACTGCATTATCACTTGAAAATAATAGCTACAGGTTTATACTTGTATATTAAATGTTTTGTGCAACAAACAAGTAAACATTTACACATACAGTACTTAAAAAACCTTTTTCCCCTTGCTTACAGGCTACTTATACAAGTCATATTCTGACCAAACAAGAACTTGCACTGTATACTGGAACATTAAACAGTGCAGCTATCTGTGGTCAATGGGCATCTCTTGCCATGGAATTGCTATATTTGACTAACGATGATGAAGAACGATACAGTATTCAAGCCCATCCAGTACTGCTAAGAAATCTTACTATCCAAGCTGCAGATCCGCCATTAGGCTATTCAGTATATTCATCAGGACCTATGCATATTCAATATGGTCTGCTTTAGTTATCTAGGCTTTCACTAAATATTACTGAATTGTAATACAGTACCTGTAGTAATGATTTGTCAAATTATCTATTTTAATTAAACAGTTTCTGATGAGATACATGTACATGTACATTATTACTGTAATGCATTTTCCTGTAGCTCACACACAGTTATATACCTATCAAAACTTCCTAAACAAAATCATATTGCACAACACAATCTCCTATGTTTCTTGAGATTCAGATAATACTATACTATACTGTATGTTGAAAACATGAAGGATTCTTGGTTCTTCAGGAGATAAATGTACATGTATCTATTGGTGTTTCTTCTCTGCAAAAAAGTAAGTATTTTTTAAGAAAACTTGCAATATTCCAATGCTATCATTTAGACAAAATATATTTTTTATATAATAATTATTATTACCTTCAGATGATCTCATCTTCTGTATAGTTTTCATAGCAATCCTCTTTGCAAACCTAGAGAAGAATTAGATACATTGCAATGTTACCATGTCAAAGTTACAGTATGAACAGCTAGAAAATGCCTTATTATGTACATACACTATACCTGCACTGCATGCACCGTATAATACATTGTATGAGTATTGCATATACCCAACCTCGTATACCATGCACATGAATTATTTATGTCAGTTTAAAAATATGAAATAAACAGGCGAGTATTACTAAACTCACCAGCGAGTAATTGTTGGTAAATATACACTACAGTATGTGAAAAATATCACTGGAAAAGTAGAGATCCAAACTTCATCAAGTTCATTGGCAATGGCTGTGACCATCATCTTTGCAAATATGTCTGTGTCCATACGTCGTGTTTGTTGTTCATTTGCAGACTGATCCTTGAATGTCTAAAATACATATTTTGGATATTGAAATAGTAATGAAGGATTAGTGTCCATCGAATGGCTCCCTAAGTCTGGACATTGGCAACATCTACCATGGATAGACCATATGTCTGCTACCCGTATTAGATTGTTGCATCTGATAGCGTGCCGCAACTATCTTCACCCCTGCCATGTAATCCATGGGTGGTAGGGAAGCTTAGGCATTGCTATCACTTGCTCAAGGTGAAACCCCAGGCTAGTGGAGGGAAGGAGATGCCTTACTTCTCCATTGCATGGCGATCAAGTGTTAACCTGATGCCCACTGCCCAAAGTATTTAAAAGTACACAGTGATAATAAAATGGATGGGACAATTTGCACACCTTCGTCACATCTTCTGTGAAAGCGTTCTTCACTATGGCTGATTTGACTGGACCAGGGAGGACTGTGGTGATTTTGATTCCTTTGTTGAATACTTCAAAGCGAAGAGAATCAAAAAAACCCTGTAAAACACAGTACCACTGTATTACACAACTGATATAATGATTCCAACTAAATTTAATAAGTGTTGTGTACCTATATATGAAGTGGATGTGTATATGAATGTTTAACAAGAGATTTAGAGCTAAATACATCTTTCTACAGTACAAAAAGTAGAGTGCTGCGTAGACAGTGTTTTGGATATATAGCAAAGTGAAAAGGTGGTAAACTACCAAGATTTTTAATGACAAAATACTGACGTTTTGAGCGGAGCCCTTCAGAGTAAGATGACAATTGTATACGATACCAAATAAATATAATAAGTATATAGTGTATATAATGAAGTTGATGATACATGTATATACGAATAATGTTTAACAAGAGATTTAGAGCTAAATTACCATTTGGTTAATAATACTTCTTTCTACAGTTCATTTACCTGAAGAGCATGTTTGGTTGCACTATATGTTGCTGAGGTTGGAGTTCCTAAATATATAGTTAACATTTCTTATCTTGAACTTGCTGAATATTTCACCCAAGTAACAAAATGAAAAATTACAATGTGTAATAATATTATTTTCTAATAAATTATATGTATATAATCAATGTATATACTGTATATACCAATTTTTCCTGAAACACTGCTAACTACAACAATATGTCCATCATTTCTTTCAATCATATACGGCAGGACTGTCTTAGTCATGGAGATTGTGCCCAGGACATTTAACTCAAACATACTTTGGTCAACCTCTAGTTTTGTATCAACAACTAAAGATCGCTGTGATCTTCCACTGTTATTGACTAAAATATCAACCTAAAGTATAAAAATCAAATGTTTGAAATAATAATTGAACATAAAAATGTCCAGAGCCGGATTAAAGCAGGGACGGCAGGCCCTTTCATGGAGAAAAATTAAGGCCCTTTTAGGACTTAAAAAATAAGGTTAAGGCAAGTAAGCATACTTTCATAAAAGTCTTGTATCGATTGCAATTGTCAACAGATGTTTACAACTGATCTGTGAAACATGAAAAAAGACAGCTTTATGTATTATAACGGTCAATATAGGCTCTATAAATGTCTCCGCTAGCTCCAGGCCCAACATACCCTTAATCCAGCTCTGAAAATGTCTTTATATTATAGAGTATAAGTGCCATGAAAGTGAGATTTAGGATTATAATATAAGGGCCAGCAATAACTTAAAAGCCAAGTATGCGGGTGTTCTTGGGATCATTTGACTGGACAGATGTCACACATGAAAGTACAAACAACCAAATGGTCCCACATGCACTTGCGCACCTGCCTTGTGCCTGGTCTTCCACTCTTTTAGGATTAGAGGCCAATTGTATTGTATTGCATTGTATTCGTATTGTGTTGTGTTGCATTGTGTTATCTGTATACATGGTATTACTGTAATTGCACTGATAAGTATATTTTTATTTTTTTGCATTTTATTTTGTTATAGGACCCCACTGAATAACACTTATTATTATTACTATGTTTACCTGTCCAAAATGATCAAGGACAGATTTCATGGCATCTTTGTGTGTATCAAACTTTGTGACATCAAGAGGGAGAACAAGAATATTGGAATCTTTATTAAAATTTTCCACTTTCCCTTCTGCAAGATCTGAAAATTTTATATAAATAATTTTGCTATGGAACAGAGAGGTGTTGACCATGACTCTGGTATCATACCATGTTATGCACCTACCAATGTAAATCCCATGGGGCCGGGGGAGGGTGTGGGCAAGGGGTTTGACAGAGATAACAATCACTTGACTCTGAAGATGATCGCAGCTGAGGCTGTCAAAACGTCAGTCATCCAACAACAGTCTTTCTCAAGACTATACAACCTGGACGATCAACTTCACACATTATAATAACAATCACCACTGTCCGGTATTTGACCATGAATTTTGGTCTGGGGTTGACTGTGCTATGATGATCGATTCACTTTGACGGTAAAAGACTTGGATCCTAGTTTCTGTTGTTACATTCCTTCATTGCTTTGTTTGTATCAGCTCACATCAAAAGGTAAAATCAAAATATATATTTGCTTTCAACTATGCACCTGGTCAAAAGGTTTCTGTTTCTGGTTATTTCAACTGTTTTAATTAATATTATATTAAAGTTTAAATGATGCTCCCAAGATGCAACTATATATCACAATCCGCATATTGATATTTTTTGATTTTGAAGACTTGTTTAGTTATTAAAATGATTTAAGCATTAAAGCCTGGTTTCCACATAGTCATAACAGTCGGGACTCAGTTGGCAATTGAGTCGCCAACTGTTCTTTTCTATATGGAAACATCTTGTTGGTGGCGTCGCAGTAGTCAGCGTAGTCGCCGACTATAGTCAGGAAAGTTGAACTGAGTTCAACTTTCACAACAGTCGCCGACTAGTTGGCGACTGATTGCCAACTAGTCCCAGTGTAGCAACGATATGGAAACACAAGATTTTGCCTGTCTGCATCGTTGCCGACAGTAAATGTATCCCATAATGCACTTTGCAGCTAATTTCAAAATGGCTTCCTAAGTAACGACCTGTTGTCGGCAACTTTCAAACCATTGTCAGCGACTTTTGTGACTATATGGCAACATGAGTTGGCGACTTATAGGGTCGCCACCTACCTATATGAACAAGTCTTGTGATTGGTTGATTAAAACAATAAAACAATAGAATCAACCACAAAGAACCAATGTCCTAACCCTCACCACTTTTGTTCCATATAGCCACAACATTTAGCACAACATTTACCACAACATTTAGCCTTGACTATTTCTAACTCTGCCTGTCTCCTAGCAGATAGAATAAGTTTACATCCTACAGAAGCAAGTTCATAAGCAAGATACTCCCCAATACCACTGGAAGCACCAGTTATCCACACAACCTTGCCACACAAATCTTCAGCCTTTTTCCCAAATAACTGGTAGAACTTCAACGTAAAATCAACTTTGTTAATCTTAATAAGAAGTATGAAACCCACTATACCAAGAATGAATAAAATTACTCCAAGCATTGTGATGTATGATCTCGCAAAACTCAATCTTGCGCAAAACTGGAAAAAAAGATGCATTGAACTGGCGTTCCCATGAAGTCCTGGGGACGAGGAAACAAAAAGACCCGCCGCATATCTCTAGCCTGCAAATTGTGGGGAGTTAACAACCTGTGACGCCTGATATAATCATAAAACGCTTATATAATATAATATAAATAAATGGTAACGTTTTGAGTTTTTTGACGCGCAAGATAAAATAACGTAAAATTCGTGAATACGAGCTTCCAATTCGTGGTCCTTGGAAAAAACATCGGCCAATACTCATTTCCATCTGCCAAACTGACGTCTCAGTTTCGATCCTGTCAGTCGAAAGTTCTCGACGTCATTTCAGACCATGTTTGAGAGTGCACCGGGGACCAGATTGCTAGAAAATCGAATGCCACAAAACTTGTCGAAAATAGCACGCAACACTAGCTGGTCCGTCTAGCTGAGAAAAATCCCTCCCTTATAACTATTTCAGTGCACTTATGCTTGAAATGTGCCTATAAAACGATTTTCGCTGCACACATCTTGAAACTAATGATTTCTTTCATAAAGTCATAGAGGAACATGATAAGTGTGCACAAGAAGGAGAAATCGACGTTATTCTGGCAATAACGTCATCAATAGTTAGGAAAAACAAATATTTTGGAAATTCCAAAATTTGACTATACCATCAGATAGACCGCTGACCAAAGTTTTAAAAAATGATGAGTCAGCATTTTAAAGCATTTTTTGTCTACTTTGTATCTCCATAGTTAATATAACCCGAACTATGGTATCTCTAAGTAGTTAGTTGGAACTGATGTGACGTCATTTTATTAATTTTTCTTCTTTTTACAGTTAGGATTATTTTTTGGTTAGGATAAGGATCGCCATTTGTTGATAAAATGATGTCATATCAATTTCATAAATGGAAACTAGTGCTAACCTGTGAAAATAATTGGATTCACAGCAGGTGTGGGGAGGTGGGGGGGGGGGATAAGACCCAGGTTATGAGGTTGTATTAAAATAAGATATAAATAACCAGTTTTAATTCTTTAATGAAAATTTTAAACTATATTCCAATTTCAACATTTGATTTAATATATCTATTAAAAAATAATATTTACATTTTTTGTTTTACTTGTATAAAATATAATATTTACATTGTTTTGTTTTACTTGTAATATATCTACTCTGTTACTATTAATAAAAGATAATTAAAAATACTCTACAATAAGCAATTGTCAAGGTGTGAATTTATCAAATTTTTGAGAATGTTAGTTTGGCAAACTGGGCATGGTACTAAATTTTGAAAATTTGATGAAACCTCTGGTTTTGAAGGGCTATCATTAATTATTATTGGAGACTTTGTTTCCTCGACTCTTTTAAAGGCATCAGCAATAGTCAATTCACCAGTATTGATCAAATTTTGTTTCTTCTTTAGTTTTCCATGTACTTTATTTTTCTGTTGTTCATTAATATTTATACCTGTATTTAAACATGGTGGGTTATTCTTCTTCTTCTTTGAGTTAGGGCCATGGTATAAATCTAAAACATCAACTTTTGCACTGTCAACTTTTACACTTCTGACTTTGGACAACCAAGGTCTTGTTTTGGTTGAAGTTTCAGATTTATAGGTTGAATCTCCTAGTGTAATACCTTTCCCAGAAAAAGGTGTAACTGCATGAGGTATTTCAATATTTGATTTCTGCATATTGTTTTCCTTGTCTTTTGTCACAGCATTAACATTAGTTGTGCTTTCATTTTTCCAAAGGTCAGAAAGTTTTGGCATTCCTTTGCCTGATGAAATACTTTTATCATGTGAAGCATTGGTGTCATCATTGACTTTTCTTTTCTTTTTCCCATAGTCTTCAGGTTCTTTGACTTTGCTATAAGTTCCTCCACATGTTCGTTGATGGTCAGCCCACCATGGATCTCTTTCTGATGGTGGTCTATTCATTGCTCGCTTAACCATCCCATAATATGGTGGTCGCTTTTGGCATGGTCCATTGCACCTCCACCAATGTTGACGATACACATCTACCTGTTTTTATACAAAAGTCACTTTAGACATTGTATATAAACTGTTTAATAATAAATAATTTTGTTATTATAAATAAACTTACTTCATCATGGAAATCATGATAAACCTGCAACAAAAATGTTGTAATAATCAGCAAATCTGTTGTAATAATCAGCCAATGTCTTTTTTTCAATAAAAACTTATCAAATATTACAGTCTATTCACACTTACAGTAATATTAGTTCCACTTTCGTGGTTGATACGATACATGTGTTTATGAAACTCTGGCCCATGCGCATTATGATCCTGTTTTTTTTTTATAAAAGAAAATGTAAGGTACTATATTATAATAAAGGTGAATGTAATTTAATCCAAAATGAATATTGAGAATCAGATAATCATACACTTCACCTTATTGTTGTGGGTTACAAAGAGCAATGCATGGATCATCTCATGCTGAAAATGAAATAAAAGTTGACTCAATGACTTATAACTAATTTATTATTACATCAAAGGAATTTATTAACTTGATTGGTTTAACTTGAAAACAACCATGTGCAAAGTTTCAACGATCTCATCATCCACAATACTTATTTACCATAGATTTGCAGTACTTACCAAAAGGGTTTGTACAAGATCTTTTCGTGGACGAAGTTTTAACAAAGGTAGACTAAGTTTAATAGAACAAAGTCCACCTCGCCCTTCATAACAACAAACACCAGCACACCTCAAATCAAAATTTAAACCAAATTTAGTTAACATCCAACAAGACGTCTAAACTCTTATAACACAAGATGATGATAATTAGTCGATTCATTTTTTTCAACAATAACTTACAATGTCATTCTTGCGCTCCATTTAACTTCACAACCAGCCAAGTTCCCTTGGAAATAAGTATCATTAAACTCTAAAAATAATTGCCTTATATCTGGTGTAGGATCGATAGTTTCCCAACACTTATCAACAATAGAAGTAGAACGTTCTCTTTTACAGTTAGGTTTTGTCTTTTTATTATCATCAGCACTCGTACTAAACTCATTTTGAAGTGACAAAGCTAACGCAAAATCTTCGTCCATTTTGTAAAATCGTTATTTTTTATTAATGCCCAGATCCCCAGACTTCAAGACGCGGAGCTGGGCAAGGGCGGCGGAACCAGGGGCGCTATAGCCCCCCTAGAAGACGCATCTAGGGGGGCTAAGCCCCCCTACCCAGTATCCTACTTGCATCCCATGAAATCCCAAGAAATCAAGAGATACCACGAAATTATAACAACTATATCAGTCTGTAATCTGTATGCACTTTGTGGTTGTATTGCGTTGCAGTGGTTGATTACCTGAGGTCTAAAAATTATTCTGGGATTTGCTAGTTTACTTTGGATGGGCCCCTACCCCGGGTTCTCAAACACCTGATAATTTTTGCAGCGTGAAATTTACTGTAAATTATGATATTTAGTTCTTTGTTTTTGCTTAATATTTGAGCCGCGCTTGCTGTAAAATCAGCTATAAAAGCCTTCCCTCAGAATGCGGGAAATCGCGTTTCAGAGGTTCTAGATTTCAAAATTTTCAGGGGGAGCACGCCCTCTAATCCCCCTAGAAGTATCGCGCCTTCGGAGCGAATATCGTCGTAAATTTGTACCAGTTTCGCCGAGTTTCAGCCCCCCTACTTTCAAGCACGTTCCGCCGCCACTGGGTGTGTGACACCCACCCAAAAATATTTTTACTAGTTCCAGTCGGCACAAGTTATATTTTAGACGTGTTCGATTTAACATGGACAAGTAGAATCATTAACTTTTAGCACTTTCAAACTACCAAAGACTCACAAATCTAATGTTGATGTTATTAATGTTGTGTTTGTATGTAATGTAATTATCAACGAGAGAACACCAAAGACATAAATTTATTAAAATGTCATCATGTTTTCATTCCGTATTGAGAGTGCGCGTTATTAACGTGGGACTAATAACTAATGACTAATAACACGTTATTAATGTGGATCTTATCAGATCACTTCAAAACATTTAAAATTTAAAATTATTTTCTCAGTTCTTGTATGATGTTTCAGTCATCAATTCACTTTCTAAAGCATCCACCAAATCTTGAACAGTAATCTGCTTTCCTAACATATCTTCAACAAGATCCTTTGCATTACGTCCTCCACCATATTTCAGAAATGTATTTCTGTATCTCTCACCAGCCTTTCTTGACAATGGTTCCTTTTTGAAGCACTCATTCCAGATGTGTGATGCAACAGCCCTACACCACAAATACGAGTAATATCGTCCAGCATAGCCACCATGAAGATGAGAAAATCTTTGTTGCCAGGCAGTACCTTAAAAAAACCATAACATTATCTTTCTGATTTTGCTGCAGTACAACATGGTTGCTGGTTTATATTTAACTACAACAGCTTAAATAAATAAATAAATTCTAATACTTGGTTGTGCTTTACCTTCAATGTAAGGTGTTGAGACATACTTGCTCTGAAGATCACTCAAGATTTCTGTTGTTGACATCCCTAAAGGATGTTTACCATGATATTGCTGGTCCACCATGGAATAAAAAACTTGTGTTTCCATCTCTAATGATAAGAACAAATTTCTTGTCTGACAGAGCTTCGCAGCTGCTTCTTCGGGTAGTCGCTTGCCAGTCTTGTAATGTCGAGCAAACTGACAAAGGACCGAGGGATCCCAGACATAATATTCCATTAAAATTGATGGTACTTCCACCAAATCTGTCGTAGTACGAGTGCCAGTCACATGTTGATATTGCGTTCGCCCTAACATTGAGTGTAGTGCATGACCCATTTCATGAAACAGATTTTCTATCATACTGTGGGTGAGCAAGGCTGCCTTGTGTTGTTGAGGGGGAGGAAAATTACAAACAATACACACAACAGGAAGTTGATAACTACCATTAGGTAGTTTACATCCACCTACAATGTACATGAATAAAGAAAATGGTAAAACAACACTTGAAGCAAATTACATTGGGGTAAAATTTAGAAATGCCTTAACCAGCTAAAATATTCTAGGGTTCATGCAGATATTCTTTATGTGGAATGCCTAATGAATTTATCTATGGTCTAGTGGTTACCACACATGTCTAGAGCTGGGAGACACAAGTTCAAATCCTGGGTCAGACCTCCATTCAGGGTCTTAAAAATAATTGAGGAGAAAGTGCTGCCTTTGCAATAATATCAACAAATGGTAAGACTTTCGGGTCTTCTCAGATAACGACCTTAAATCGTAGGCCCTTGGAACCCCTATAATTGGTCTTCTACCCTGTTGATAATTGGGAGCTTCTACCAACTAAATCTAATAAACCAATGACATACCTCTTATGGTAAAATGACAATCTTGTTGTACTTTACTTGGACGATAGTAAAGATCACAGTAAATGTATCCCATCGTTCCCTCTTTTTCATGTTTAACAGTTAGTTTAGTAACATGTGGGTGCCAGACCTCCCCTGGCTCTGCTTCAGTTGGCTCAAGGTTTATACCATAAATATTTTCAAATATCATGTTTAAACCTTCCATACATGTCCCCAGAGAAAAATACTCACTGAGTATTATGGGATACTTGGACATTAACTGTGACTTTGCCAGACCAGTGAGGTATTGTGTATCCCAAGGCATGATGGAGGTATCCGAGTTACCAAGAGATACATTTTGTTTAAAGTTTGACAAAAGCTCATTATCTTTGCTTGCTATTGGATGGATTTTTTCTGCTAACAAAGAAAGAAATTCGTAAACTGTGTCTGGAGTTTTAGCCATAGTTCCACAAAGTGCTCGACTTAGGAATGAAGGGAAGCCAACGAGTTGGGCAAGGTTGTGACGTGCTTGTAAAAGATTATCTAATACAGAGAGCTGTGTAGGATTAGGATACATGTATGCCTTATATGCTAGTTCACGCAGCTTATTATCAGGAGAATCACAAGAAAGACCATCAATATGAATATATTCATCATCAACATGAAACTTATGTTCTACATCGATTGGCCATAATGCTCTTGGGAATAGAGTTGGTGATGATGCTCCAGCTATAAACTCACTTCCACGTCTTAAAATATTGTCTTGTAATCTCACAAACGTTTGTCGCTTCTCGTCATCTAAATGAATTCCACTTTGTTCAAAATCAAATTTCAACAACTCTGCAACGTGTTGGCTTTCTTCATCTAACTCTGTGGCATAATGTAATGTATCTTTTAATGCATTATACAACTCAACATTTGTATTAAGTTTCTCAACAAATGCATTAATAGAAAGGCTGGTTTCCTCTGCTCTTTTGCGATACTCCTCGTCTGTATGAGTGAGTCTCACAAATTCTGCCAAGTCAGCAACATTACAAAGAGTATTAGACAGATTATCAAACTTTTTAATCAAATTAACTGTCGACTCTTTTCCCATTTTAATGTCGTCAACCATCTTGAATGCTTCTTTCACGAGATTTACAGATTCCTTTAATGCATTATCACGCAGTATATCAAAACCTGAACTATTTTGTAGTTCAGTAACTCCAAATAAACCGGTTGTCTTTGGCAAGCTAAACGTTGTATGTTGTACATCGAAAGCATTTGTGAGTTGACCCCAAGTTGAAACTGTTCTTCCATTAGACCAGGTGACATACTTGGTTCTTAGGTAAGAGTTTTGTAGAATGTTCCTGCGAAGTTTTGTCAAAAATAATCTCATTCTTTCTCTTCTCACACATTCCTTCTCATCACTTTCCGTATCAAACTCTACGTTGCAGAGCCTGCGTTCCTTTTGGCTTTCCAAATATATTAGCATAATTAGCATATATTAGCAACAGACATTGTGTTGCCTAATAAGACTGAGAGTAACGATATAGATCAACGATATAGATATGTTATGTATTACGTCGTTATTTAAATTTCTGTTTTTATTCAGAAAGTTAAGCAAGGTTTTTAAAAGAACGAGGTAATACTGCTAATATGCGCTAATATTAAATATACCCCACCCAATCTCGTACCCAGTGCCAGCATCTCCTGGCCGCGCGAGGAAAGGTGTTTGATGTAATAACCTAGCCTGCGAGCAGGCTCTCTGCGGGTTGGGGGAGGAACCATGCATGCCATGATATAACCATATACATATATAACTATGTGTGAACGCCATCTAAGACCATAAAGTACTTTTTAAAGCAATGGAGACGAAGGGCAAAAAGGGTCTTTTTAATACAATTTAGAGAAGTGCGCAAAGTGTAATCTAGATCGCGCTTCATCCATATTTTTACACAGTACATGTACGTCACTTTTATAGTGAAAAAACAGAGGTAGAATTGAAACAATCAGAGATAGTCAGTTATAGTAGACTGTTTTGTTGTCGAGAAAGCCTTGCTTATTACCGCTGTTGAAAAAACTATTCCTAGCTATAGATGCTACTAGAGCTTTCTCACTCACTCATGACAGATCCTATTAATTCACCTTCTTAAATTAAGCTCAAAATTAAGTGTCTGTTCTGGGAGGTATTTACTCCCTTTTCGGCACAGAAAGTGTCAGTTGTCCGTCTTAAAAAGGTGTCCAACTTCATGTCCATTACGAAAGAGTTTACTGTAGTCTGTATATATATGAAATGTACAATCATACATAAATATGCCTTCGACACGCGTTTGATCTGCGTCCTAATTTGTACTATATTGATTAGATATGTACTTTATATTTTACAACCACGCACTGCACACGCTAATTTAGGAATGACACAGGTTAAAGTATAATATAAAACATTTATCTCCATTGATTTATGTAATTGGGGTTGACCTGTGTTGTCTACGAATATCTTTCAACAAATTCTCGGTTCGGATGGCGAAAATTATTACACTGCTTAAGTTAATCCACATGCAAAACCGTGGGAAATGTTATCAAGATCATATTAATTTAAAAAAAAAATACTTTTAGGATTAAAAAGGTCATTTAGCCAAAACATTATTGAACAGTGTTTCTTGAATGTAGAAATATATATAGTTTAATGATGCCAAGTTGTTTTGGTCGTTTTATTTTGAAGCGAAATCCTTAATTAGTTCAAGAAGGCGCGTGTCCTCTTGCCAACAGCAGAAACACCTTTGTGGAGTCTGCACGCAGGCTAGAAACACCTGGCTACACACTCAGGAAATTATCTCGGCACGCTGGGTGGGTGTTGTTGCAATTTTTTATACATTCGTCGCAATACAAGAGTAAAACATTACAAATACAATGCCTACAACAAGTCAAAACAGCGAGAAGAGAAAAAAACAGGGCCTAACTCCTTATTGATCAATAGTGTTGTTGATATTACATGTCATTGTAATATGAGTCTGTGAGACTATATCGTTATAACTTCACATGCATTTCGCTAGCCCACAATGACATCATTTTTTCAGTTAAAAAATTATGTCGACGGCGAAATGTTTCTCTAGCGGCGAGCGAAATGGTGAAGTGGAAAACGGGCTATTGACCGAGTACACTAACATAAAACTGAGAAATCTGAGCTTGTTTCAAGTCTCAAAGGTCTAGTTTTCAAACTAAAATTATGAGATAGTGAAAATTTGACTTGCCAAATTTTTTGGTGCCATATTAGACGCTAATAAAACTCAAGTGTTTTCAATTGACTAGTAGTTAATGAGTATTAACCACTGATCTATGGTATTAACTCAGAGGTATTAACTAGGATGTGGCGATCCGCCAAGTCTATCACTCCGTGGCCGAAGACTTTTGTGGAGGTTCATACGCCCAACATCGTTGTGAGTACCACCGTTGGCCACTGGCCAGAGAAACGACTCCAGCTCGTCCGCAGCCACTGCACATCCTTGCTGCTCCCCAAGGCTTCACCTGTATAAACCTAGACAGGGTTGCCAAAGGGCAACCTCGTTTTGAAATTCGTTGTCTGGCTCAACCTACCAATTGTCGTAACCCTGACAAGGGACCACCCCAAACTCGCGGAGGGCGGGAGCGTTTAATCTTCCCGCCACTGCCATAAAACAGAAGTTGGATGACACGACGACGAAAACTCAAGAGAAAGTTGGCGACTAGAACTCTAGAAGTTGTCTGGTATGAACCGGTTACTTGATAGCTGAACATGTGCAGACCAAATGTTAGACCACTGCCCATGCACACTGTAGGCGATCGACCACGACGCTAAGCCGTCCGGACGTAGGATCGTGAAAATGTAACCGCTTATTTGGATATTTCTAATGCGACTAGACGAACACAATACAAATGAGTGTAATCTATTATTTGAGCTGATTTGCATTGAGTTCGGCACATGTGAGGTTCGACGTCTAAACCGGGCCATACTAACTACTAAAACAGTTTTCCATAATATCATTTGATTAATAATGATTTATTACAAAAATCATGTTAATTGAGTAAAAGTACTCTCGCCATATCATCTGAGTCTGGTAAAACATTAACACATGGTTTCAAATTATTTTTAGCATCATCTTCAATATTTCTAATATCTGACATAATTCCCATTCTTCTTTTTATCTCATTCTGTTTCATTTCTGTTTCTTGCTCTTCTTCTTTTATTTTCTGCGCTATTTTTTTCGTAAATGATTCCTTGAGTTGATAGAGTTGTTCCAAAGATAACTTCTCTAAGTCTTCACTCTGAAACAGCGACGTTTCCACACGCGAAAGACTAGAAAGACTATTCCACATTAAATGTCTCACAAATCGCGCACTCTTTGAACGTTCTCTTTTAATGTCATGTCTCAAAAGTTTTTCATCCAATGTTTTGTGTCCAAAAATGGACAAAATCTTCATATGCATCGATTTTTCGTCATTTAATTGTTGATTGATGCGCGGAGAACAACTTTTACACCTTGGGGAAAGCTGTATTTCTTTATCTAAACTCTTCTCGTATCTTTCCATCATCATGTTTGTAGTCTTTAGGCGCGAGGCTGATCGAGCACGTCATCAATGGTAATTTCTACGCGCACGCGCAACTCATTCTTCACGTGAATCGTGAAATCCAACTAGGGGGTGGGCGCGACCGCCCCAAAATATATTTCTAAAGTGATATGTATAATTGATCCACACTATCCTAAACCTTGAACGCAGGCCACTCCTATTAAGATTAGCCTCCATTCCACTATTAGGAAAAATAGTTTATTTATTTATTTATTACACTTTCACCTATTATTGATAGAAGAAGGTGCGGGACAGTACAACAGAGCTAGGCTCCAAATTAAGTACTAAATAAAGTAAATAGTTTATCTAACTACGACCCTCAATATACTACAATATTTACAAATACAACAGAAATAACTAATACACTATATATACAGTGGGACTAATAATGTGAAGTAAACTAATTAATTTGAAATACATTTATAATTCAATAAAAATTTACAGTTGAAGCAAAATAGGTATTCCATAGATGGTCAATACAAGTGTCTAAGGCGTTAAAAAGAATCCAGGCGCCGCTGTACAATTACAAAAATCAGTGCGCGGGTAAGGCGGTAAGATCTTAAGATCATACTTGTCGAGTGGCTGATAGGAAATAGTATTAGTACTTTTAGTATTAGTACTTTTACTTATTGATAACTTGATGGCAAAGCTAATAAAATAAATAGCATTAGGGTTTATTAGCATATATTTATACTATATTATCCCATAACATGAACTGAAGTGATGAAGTACGTACCCAGATTGAAATTTTGAACATTGGAACACGTCTAGCATTTTCTGCCTGTACATACACATTTTTACCCCCACACTTGCCCCGCCCAAATAAAACTTACCCCCGCTGGATTTCGTAGTCTATAGCCAATTGACTGTAATTAAAAATGGCAAATGATTTAACATTTTCGCATCTCATTAATTATTAGTTTGTTTATCTCCCGTGTATTTGATTGGCTAATTTCAAGTTGTGACACCCTAGTGATGTGTCTGATGGGCTCCGCTCAAAGGGCTCCGCTCAAAAAAGGGCTCCGCTCAAAATGTCAATATTTCGTTCCTAAAAATCTCGGCACCACCTTTTCACTTTGCTATATGTCCTTTATAGAGCAATTTAGAGCATCTTCATCAGCATGTATTGGTAAACAATGGCCACAGACAACGACAAAGATCAACAAAAATCCTAACCCGGCTAATAATTTACACCTCAATGATGTAATTCTCCGCTGTTCCTTTCCCACTTGTCATGAGATCACTTCCATCTCAAACTCGACAGTCATATAAAGAATTTGTCTTGAAGACATCAGTTCCATTTATGAAAGGGAGACATATCCAAGAGAAATTTATGTTTTCTAAAAAAATAAATACCATTCCATAAATTCTTTAGTCATGTCGTTTTTGGTCTGCCAAAACTGTTAGGACGGACCTCTGACATATTTGACACTAGATTACATACTGTGGTGGTAATAAAAGATAATAATCTATATCTTTATTACAAGTTGACTGATTCAGTTTCCGAGTACGTAAAACTGCTCTTGAGACTGTATATGGAGGTAATTTTAGCTAGTCGTAACCATGAACTGTCCATGGTAAATAGTTTTACTAAAAATGACGGTTGGTGAATTTACCTTGATAGCAAATAGCGTTTTTTCAATTTTAACGTGACCTGAAAGAAGAAAGATCTTACCACCACCACACCAACACTATTGTTTTCAATTTAATATCTACCTACGTCTTTTCGTATTTCCACTTGTTGGTCTTATCAAACATGTTTTAAAATATAAACAGAAATTTGTCTTATGCTCTGTTCATATAAAAAAACAACAGCGCCTGGCCAGCTATCACATTACCGCGGATAATAAGAGATACAAATATCAAGTGGTCAGTGCTGGCTGGAAATTACTATAAAATAACTATTGCCTGCTTAATTTCATTCTCAAATCATGCAGTGGTCCCATAAATAAACCTTTATTGTCATCACGAAACCATTCAAAGTATGGCGCCAGGTACATTATCTGGATTTTAAAACTGGTGCGAACTAGAAGTGGGATGAGTGAAGAAAGAATTGCAACGACGCAATTTATGTTCAAGGTGAGTTTAAGATGCTATCCAGTTCAACCCATTATAGTTAATGAGTAAACCAATTGTATACTATATACAATTAGTCGTTATAAACGCAAATCAAAACATATCAAAACAATATTATCATAGTGTAACTCTTGATAGACCTGTCTGGTATTGTTGTTGTTCGCGTGACATGAGATAAGAGAATAATCATTGGATCACTGAAAAGCATTGTGAAATAGTGGTAAGCAAGGTAGAGTATATTTAGATGTTACGCATTTGCGCAATTGAATGAAATGCGTCAGGTGTACCGGGAAAGCGCGTGAAGTTTGAAAAAAAGATAGACAAGGACCTAGCTGCGTTGATGTGCGAGGAAGGAAGCAGACACTTAAGGTATCTTTATGACCTAGTGAAAGAATGTAATGTATTGTCGGTAATTGTCCGCAGGTTGCCACTGATTGATAAGATGAATTGTGATGATGATAGATCATTATTTACAGAAACGTAATCAGCGCGTCTGTCTTGTGTTTATACTGTATTAGTTTTCCTCTGGCCCGAAGCTGGGCCCCGCTTCCAGTCTTGTCGCTGGCTATTCGTGCATTTTCATATTGCAAAAGAAAGCGCATTCAAGAAAGCTAATAAGCCAAAGAAAAACAATATTGACGCATCAAAGGTTAGTCCTTGTTGTTAATTTCCTTGTTTGCATATCAGACATGAACTCCCTCGTAAGGAAAACATGCAATAAATATCTGAAAGAGAAACTGCGTTGTAACTAATTCGTTGAGTTTATCTTCGACTAGAATCTTAGAGTTATTGAATACTGCTTCCGACCAAAAATTGGTGCTGGAAAACGTTGTGAAGGCGTTCCCTTACGGTTACAGGCTGCGCTACGCGATGATGCGTTTCCATCAACTTCTTTGTAAACCCAGAAGTGAAATATTCTTATACAGTATTTATATCAATACTTTACAATTATAATATTGTATATTACATTTATTATATAATATAAATTCAGTGTTCTAACGCTAGAATAATGATCTGATTTAGTATCCCAGGATGAAAATCTTCTCCCTCCTGCTGTCAATCATTCTGTTTCTATCACCAGTACAACCACAGGTGAGCTCTCGTCTTTTCTTCAGCATCTTTTATGTTAAATTAAAGTCAAATGAAGAATTTTCAACTTCTCGAGTGAAGTTTGTTGCCATTTAAAATCATCTGAATGTCATGACATCACCAACTGGTTGATCCGTTAACGCATTGGGTCATGATGCCAATGGCATGAAGTGTTGTGAAAATTCTAAAGTGGCACGATAGCCTCAGTGGCGTCTCTAGTCACTGCACTAGCAATAGTATTAAGCTGAATGACTGAATTCACACTTTCTTTGATGTGACTATTTGGATATAGATTTCATTTCAAAGCAGGGCTAAGCGGCGTATGAAGGTCGTGATGAAGTGTTGTCATAGGTTTTTGACATAGTTCAAATTTCATTTAACTGTTAATAAAATGATAATCTCGATGAGATAACATTGGTCGAGACAGACTATGGCGGAAAAGTAAATAAGATCTGAGTCACCTGACAGATTATGTTCTTAAGAATTGAACTAAATGTATGTGAGTAGCTTATTTAGTTGTATATGTAGATCTTCTATATCTGATGTTCTGTCAGTTCTGATAACCTGACATTTGGCATGCTCATGTCGTCCGGAAATTAGCCAAGAAAATAGAATTGACACTATGCGCAGGAGCCCACATATTTATTATTTAAGCCGCTTTATTTCAATCCTTCTAATAATTCTTAAAACCACATAATTGTCACAGATTAATCAACAATCGAGAGATAAATATAGACATAAAGAATTGCCGTTTGTTTGTCGAGTTAAAAATTAGTGAAACTGTTTTTCATATGATATCTAATAATAAGGTCAAAAGATGTATGCGCTATAAAAAAAGTTGAACTATGATCCTGTTACATAAACCATAATAGCAAACATATGTCATTGTTGTTTCACAGCTATAGCCGCAAGTTGTTTTGAGAAAAAATAAATTATCTATGCGTCTTGTGTTTGATGTTTCAAAACTGGAAGTTGGAACAGTTAACTATGAACAGTTCCTACTCTTAGGCTTTTCTCAATCATGCAGGGAGCAGCTGTTGAACAAGCATATTTTATATTGATATGGGAATCTTGAAATATGAGTATTATATTATATTATATATGTATTTATTTATTTATCTAATGTAAAAACAGAAAATGTTCGCTGCTACTCCGAGTTTCACGCCGATTGACGATCTTCAGACAACTAAAATTTCCCTATCTTTCAAGATATTGAGCACATTTGGAACTTTGCCAGTTATAATATATATATATATATATATATATACATGAAAGTATACAATGTGCCCTACCGGCTATCACCATAATGGCTTTATGGTAACTGTGGACTTGGGACCCACCATGTACGGCTACACATTGTAGGATTGCATTGTGGAGTCACCAAAGTGCTCAAACTGCGAGCAGTGAGCAATGCATAATGCAAACAGTAAACGTCTCATTGAGAGAGACTCTCCACCCAATCCATAAGAGTGCTCAAACCGCATGAGCAGTGAGCGTAATATATACATGAAAGTATACAATGTGCCCTACCGGCTATCACCATAATGGCTTTATGGTAACTGTGGACTTGGGACCCACCATGTACCACATATATATATATATATATATTTCCAAGTTCAAGCCTTGTCGGAAACGTTGTTATATATATCCCCAGCCAGATAAATGCCGTTAAGAATTTTGCGCAAATCTGACAACTTAACGTGTAAGCTCGTCAAACGATTCAATTTTCACCAAATCTCGGCATGACAAACATTTAAAAAAGTTTAAAAATGCTTTTGCTTTTTAATGTGATTGATGACTCAAAATTAGTTAAATCGTACGAATACATAATATGTTATTTACCGGATGGGAGGTCCGTATAGAAAAATATTTGCCCGAGGTTTCAGAAACTGCCTGAGGCCGAGACAGAGGAATATTTCAGAGACGAGAAATATTTCAGAGACGAGAAATATTTCAGAGACGAGAAATATTTTTCTACAGGGACCGACCAAAACGATAAATAACATATATTTTTCAAGGTGAAAGACATGATTTACTTTAGCTCAATAATACTGCATTGTTAGGATAAGGAAAGAAAAACAAACAAAATATAATAAAGTGTTAGTTTTCCATTTTCCAGTTAAAAATAAAACAAAATCACCAATTTTTTAGCATTTAGGATTCCGTGATCGATACAGATATCGCAAAAAACCGCCCGCTCAGGCAGCCAACCAAATTGCAGAAACGCCTTGAATCCGCCTCAGCAGGCAACTCTGTTGCTTCTTTTTCCCGAGTCAAATTGCTTCCAAGGCTGTGAGACTAGTGAGAGAAATGTTTTGGCTGGATTGAATGGCCAAAACAGCCTTGGAAGCGATTTGACTCGGGAAAAAGAAGCAACAGAGTTGCCTGCGGAGCAACCTCGTACCCAGGCTTTTTTCTCGTACTCTAGTCTCCAGCTAGAGTCTCCACGATCAATAAAAAATGAGATATATTGGACTGACTAAGAAGATAATTCATGAATATAAACCTGCTGATGCAAGATACTGCATCTGGGACAATTGCCCAAACTACAATACAATCATATTTCCTTCATGTATTCCGCGAAGAACGTTTTCAATAGTGACTATGCAGTAATATCCTTGAATATTTCATAAAAATTACACCAAATTCAAGGGGAGATATTACTTGGATTGCGTATTACTTGATCATAAGTCTGTCTGTCAGGACGATGTTGTGTGCGAGGGTGCTGGCTGAGGCGGGGCCGATAGGATAGACACATATCAAGCTAAAGGTGTTGCCTGTGACGATCTTGGCAGTGTTGAAAGAAATGATTTTCTGAAATCTGTAAACAATATCACGCGACTGAACGTGCGCTGACAGATACTTTCATCGTTTATTGTTTCGTTAAGAATTTATCACATGGTTCCTTCCTCTATACACTCACACAATTCCAACTGAGCAGAACTGTGAACCATCAGAGGAAACGCGCATGATAAGGATTTTTATATATATATAAATATACATGATCTCATAATTGAATATTCGTAAAAATTCTTGAGTACAATGGTGTCCGGGTTGCTGACGAATTGCTGATGTTAACGTTTTTACTCTGCGGTAAAGTCGATTGAAGTCTAATATACTGTTAAAACGTCTCAGACACGGCGTGTTTTAGGGGCTACTCATACAGTAGTTAATAAACTGTGCGGTGTGAAGGGTGCCAAAAAAACGACATGTGCTGCCTGCATCATAATGAACACAAGCGGTGCGCTGTGATATTATGCTTGCAGTGATAGCAGAATAATGTTTAGGTTTTAATTATAATAATAATAATATTATTGTTGGCATTGAGATAGGCAAAACAAGCCCCAACGATTTGATGATAATGTTGGAGTACTCTCAATTGTCTCAATGGATCTTTTAAAAACAGCCAAAGACTGTTTCCAGTGGCAGTGTGCATAAAGCTTGGAAATATTAAACCAACTAGCGAATACAGACCAATACAGAGCATTGTTTTTTCCCAAAATATGGAAAACAAATTAGACAGACCACAGTTAATAGACAGACCACCAGAGCTTTTCTCTGATTAGCTTTTCTCTCTGGGAGACAAACTATCATCGTTCATAACATAATCATCATCACTCAATGGTTGAGTTTTAGTTTACTCCCAAATACACGCCATGTTCAGTTAAACCAAGGCAAATACCGCAAATTAGACATTACACATGCTGAAGTTGTGCAACCTTTAAAAGGATTAAATATGTCTGGTGTCTCCGCGCCCTAACAGAAAATTTTAATTTTCTATAGTAACAGATGACACTCATTCGCTAAATAAAAGTGAAGTTAAAAATAAATTATAAAAACATTTGCGCATATCCGAGGTGGACATCCGTTATTCAATCTTGGCCAGCCGCATAGTTGGGCCGAAATCCAATGAGTTATCGACGACATAATATCCAGACAACATATAGTTATCGACGACATAATATCCAGACAACATATAGGTTATCAGTGTTAAGTTCTATAATCTGTCATAACACAATCCCCACACAGGAATCTAATTTTAACAAACGTTTTCCATTGCAAAATATTTAAAAATACGGTCGAATATCAACACACTAGTGGAAAGCTCGAGTCTAAAGGCTCAAATATAAATAATTTATATATTTATTATTTAGTCTTGAGAAAGACTGTTCTTGTTAGTGACTGACGTTTATTATTATTATTTATTAAAGAGTCGATGGAGTGAATGGGGAAGCTGGTCTTCATGTTCTAGAACTTGTGGTGGTGGGTTAACGTTCCAGGAAAGGAATTGTTTAACCAAGTAAGTAAAAAGAAATGCGTATCTCAAACGGCTTAAACCATTCGGCTCGGGTTGGTACCCAGCCTAAGTGAGTACTAGTATTAGTAAGTATCTCGAACTCATTAATAATTCATGAACCAAAAACAAAGAAAATCAACTCCGTGACGGACAATTGAATATGTGATCGTAATTAGCATAGGATTTTGACGATTTCAACCTCAAATTTCTCTGTAAATACTGACTTGTTTGACTTTGAAATACCATTAAATGCAACTAATTCATGCGCGGATTTGAAATCCGGTCCAGTCCGTATTGTCGGCTTTGAAATATTACGTGAAACACGAGCCTTTTTGCTAGCCTTTTCTAGTGTCGTCAGAACTCTGTTATCGCGCTGTAATCGATTAGACTTGTGTTCAAGGTATTCCTGGATTTCCTTTTATAATTAAAAAATTAAAACCACTTAAAACTCGTCTAAAACGACAAAATCTAGTCGAAGTACACGTCAGCCGCCATGGTCATTAGCGAGTTATAAAATCACGCTCGTTCCGCCCAGTAGCCAATCAGAGTGTGCGTTGTCACTCATTTACTTCCGGTCATTTTATGGTTGGTGTACTACTTCGACAAAGGTGAATAGGAGGCCGCTGCACGTTTCGAGCAAAGTTTAGTTTAGTTTATTAGATTTATCACTCTTTTAGGTGAACAGAATACTCCAACAGGCTAGAAGCCCAATTGATAGGGATAGGGGCTCCGAGGGCCTACGATTTAAGGTCATTATCCGAGAAGATCCTAAAGTCTTACCATTTGCTGATATTGTTGCAAAGGCAGCACTTTCTCCTCAATTATTTTTAAGACCCTGAGTGGTGGTCCGACACAGGATTTGAACCTGTGTCTCCCAACTCATAGACATGTATGGTAATCGCTAGACTGTGACAGGCCTTTCGTCAGAGCTCCTTTATTCTATTTCGAGAATAAACTAACCGTTTAAAACATTTTATTTGTATTTTAACACTGCCTACGCAGTACGACACTTTTCAAAACATTTTTCCATCATAAAAACATGGTGGCTTACAAAATATCTTGAATAACTCTCTGAGTTGATGCTGAATTTATTCTTTTACAGTAATTGTGTTGGCGAGAATAAGATTCATAGATCATGTAATATCCAGGTAAGAAATTGACGAAAAAATTGAAGGAGTACTAAGGTGTCCACGCCCCATTGAATCGCGATGACGGTGGTTTATTACCAGAAGCTTATTTGCATCTTGTTAATAGATAATGGGAGTTTCTATGGGAGTATAAATAGGGTCCTAACTTTACAACGACCACGCCTGATGAAGACACTAGATTGGGGTGTCGAAATGTTGGGTCATGGACAGTAACTTTTAAAGTTATGTTCAAAAAACTTTTTAAAGCCAGAGTAGCGTCTAGCCTCCTCCACAGGCAACTCTGTGTCTTCCCTCCTCCACAGGCAACGCTGTGTCTTCCCTCCTCCACAGGCAACTCTGTGTCTTCCCTCCTCCACAGGCAACTCTGTGTCTTCCTTTCCAACTCTGTGTCTTCCTTTATAATGTTTTGGCAGAGCCAAAGAAATAAATAAGAGTATGGGCCAAGCGCAAAACATGCTCTTATTTATTTCTTTGGCTCAGCCAAAACTGAAAACGTTGCAAAACTGTAAACGTTGCAGCTAGGAAGACACAGAGTTGCCTGCGGAGGAAGCTAAGTAGCGTCAAACTATGTCTGATTTATGACCTGGTCGCGTTGGGAAATTATTTATGTAAAGGAAGTCATTGTCTTTCAACTATGCATCTTTCAACTATGCATCTGAGAGTATCAGGCCATATTGGTCTGAAAGATTGTACAAAAAACGTTTAGGTTTCTCTTTTTTAAGGACTGTCCAAATGGTGGTGATTATCGCAAGGAGCAATGTGCAGCTTATAATTCAGTTGTTTATTATGAAAAGTTATACGATTGGGTGCCATATTCAGGTAAAAAGACAGGTTGATTTTTAGGTAATGTCTAACTCTATAAGACTAAAAACCACGGTCATGGATACAATTGCATGAAAGTATAGTTATGAAAAAGTGATATAATTCGAGTTCAAAGTGGGAATACCGTGAAAACTTGCGTGTACACATATATTTTTCTTTGGAACAAATTACCTGATGATTTGCGATTATCATCTGCACCTATTGCTTTTAAGTCTCAGTTAAAGACATTTCTTTTTAAGCAAGCTTTTTTATTGAATTATTATATGAATGTCATATAATATTTATTGAACTCCACCTGCCCAACTTGCCTGTTCCCTAGGCAGGGAGGCTTTGGGGTACTACCACTTGCCTAAGGTGGACCCCGGGATTAGCGGAGGGAAGGAGGCATCCCAGATCTCCATTAGTCTAGGCGAAGATAAATCCAGGACCTAACCGCTGCCCCCCACCCTTAGGTGTCTAGCACATGTCTCAATATTCTTGCAGTTCCTAACAAACAAGCTTTTTGAAGTATCTGGAAGTCAATTCTAATGTCGAGCCCTCCTTTACTGTTCCGAGTGTTCCAATATTATTATTATTATAATTATTATTATTTCACACCGTTTTTGTGTTTTTCTCTAGGCACCGCGTCTGATAATCCATGTGCGCTGAATTGTATGCCTAAAAACAGCTTTTTCTATGAAACCTTTAAAGAGAAAGTTATTGATGGAACCAGATGTGACGACGAGACTTACAACATGTGTGCTGATGGTGTGTGCAAGGTAATGATTCTAATGCACTAGTCAATTTAACCCCGGGACTATATGTGTGCATTTAACGGAACTTTGTTAAAACCTTGTATTTTCGATCTTTTGGTAACTGGGATTTTAACACTGACCATTGACATGAAAAAGTGGGGATGGTGTAGACACTCGTAGAGTCTGGGAACTAATCGATTTAGGATGATGAGACGCTTCAGACGAAAAAGCTGACGAAAAAGGAAATCCTACTATCAAATTCAAACTTTTGTTATGCTTTTTACAATTAGACTATTATTGTTGGTTTCACATTCGATTTGTTGGTTTGAAAGATTCGCCAAAGGGTTCGTGGTTCTGTCCGAAGTGCAAGCCATGCGTAAAAATATCAGTTTTGAAAGAACAGTTATTAAAAGACGAAATGAGCAAAACAAATAGAAAGCCTTAACATTTTTTGTGTTCTGTTTGTTGTAAGAATATTAAACTTATAAATGTTTTCTTTTTGAAAACTGTGAAAATCAGGGAAAACTAAATCTTTAGGCCTATTTTTGAGCCGGGTTTTTAACACTCGTGAAATGTTAAAATCCCCGCATAGCATAAGCGTGCGTTTGACAGAATGAGAATCTGGATATGTATGTATGTATGTATGTATGTATGAATAACAAGGGGGGGGGGGGGGGGGGGGGGGGGGGGGGGGGAACACGGTCGTGCATTGTTCATAAATTTGACGCCATTAATTCTCGCATTTTTTTTCACTAAAGAAAGCTGGCTGTGATTTAATTCTTGGTTCTGACGCAAAGGAAGACAAATGCCGAGTGTGTAACGGAGAAGGAAATAACTGCCAAACCATTAAAAATACTTACACAGCGGAAAGAAAAGGAATAGGTAATGTCCTTGGAAGAATTATATGTGAAAAAACTTAGGAAAACAGGAACAAACTAATCAGTAAAAGTCATTCAGCGCATTCAAAGTCATAAGCAAAGTTAGTATGGTCATATACATATATGAAAAAGTGACTGCCCCAACCGGAAATCGAACCCTAGGTCTCCGAATCAACGGATTTTGAGAAGGATTTTGACGCCATATTTGTTTTGAAAATATGACGTCAATGAGTGATTCTTTATCGGCAGTGGAGTTGTTTTGATGGCGATCACATAGTGATAGCTGTTGTGAACGTTCTTTGGATGAAAATTAGTCGAAATAAACTATTTAGTTCCTCGTGTAGAAAAGTAGAGGAATTTCTTAAAAAAAGTAGAGCATAATACGAGATAGAATCACTCAGTGACGTCATATTTGAGAAACAAATATGGCGTGGAAATTGGACAAACTCTTCAACTTCAACTAGCCATATATTCTTAACTTAATTGATAGGAATGCTAAAATTTTGGAAATAAACTAAAGTCAGTAAGATCTTTCATATGAACTACATTTGTATTTTGATTGGAGTACCCTTTAAGCGGCAGAATACTTGTTATTTTGTCTAACCATTAAATTAGTCGCCGTCGCAAACGAAGTCGCGTTAACGCGGTCGACAAATTGACGAAGCTAATATGAATTAATTCGTCTGAAACTTATTTCGTATACATACCACGGATGATAACATTGGTATTGGGATGCTTTGTAACGCGTTTTTAGTAATGCGACAAGTTATATTGTTTAACACTGCCTAAGGCACACAAAGCCAGTTTAAATAGCATTTTAGTAAGTACGTTTGAGAGTTTGCAAAGGAATTGTTTGATTGTTTTATGCGTTGATTTATGTAGGTTATGTAGATCTTCTCGCAATTCCATCTGGTGCAACAAATATATTTATTAAAGAAAAAACATTTTCAAGCAACGTCCTTGGTAAGTTTATTAAGATCACCTCATATATAACTTTATGACTCAATCTCATAACGAACACAAAGGAAGACCAAAGTAGTGTATATTTTTGGAGCACTAGAGTCGAAGATTTTGCAATGGAGAAGGAGTGAGAACCAAACTTTTGTTGAAGGAGAACCAATGCGGAGAACCAAAGTATTACAGCATTTTAGCGTGCAACTAAACCATAAGGGAGTCACGACCAGTGTTCAGCAAAGTACTGATATTTTGTGCTGAAGTAAAAAATAACTCCTCAGTTTACACTTAAGTAAAAGTATGGCCTGAAAATCTTACTTAATTAAAAGTAAAAGTATGGCCGAAAATTTTTTACTTAAGTAAAAGTATGGCCTGAAAATCTTACTTAAGTAAAAGTATGGCAGAAAAATTCCAAAAAAGTACTTGAACCACTAACCAAAATGACAATTGATAATCTGGTACTGTAATTAATCTGGGCGCTGTTTGGCGGCGGCTATACTCAACAGTTGCCAATCACGTGCACATGCAAAACCAACTTCACGCGATTTCTCCACTCTTAGATCCTTTTTCTTTTTTCGGTACGGTGTATTCTTCACGCTCCGCCGTCCCTGTAGATCTCCAGCGGATGGATAGAGTGGACCAAGTACTTCGCGACTGCGCGTTCCTAATTTATTTTTTTACTTTTCCGATAAAACAAAAAGTAACGAAGTTAAAGAGTAATTATTTAACAAATATTTTACTTCGTTACAAGTAAAATGTATTTCTGATTTTTTTACTGAAGTAAAGTAACGAAGTAAATTTACTTCGTTACTGGCGAACACTGGTCACGACACGTAGTACTTACGACACCCCCAAACACCTTCTTCTACTCCTTATTAAATAACAAGATCGCATTTAATATTTAAATAGCTTTGAAGAATTCATCGCATGCATTTATCCTGAATGGCAATAGAAATATCAAGGGATCTTACAAATATCAAGGGCCTGGCACTACAATAAAATACAAGCGATCAAAAAAAGAGGAAAGCATCTTTGCGTTGGGACCAACCACAGATATTTTATATCTCTCGGTAAGATAAACACGATTTACATTTAAAAAACTCCAACTTATTTTAATATTGAAAATGGCATACCATCCATGTTAGTTATTTCTGCTTCGCAGTTAGTAACACAAAGTCCATAGAGACTAAACAACTCAACTTTTCATGTAATACTACGCCGCCCGTTCTTTTTAATTCGAAAATAAAATAACAGTAATTTTTGTCCTTATTTAGCTGCTGTCTTTGGGTGAAGAGATCTCTATTAACTACGAGTACTCTGTCCCGAAATCACAGAAAAACATAGGAAAGCACATTAAATATTCTTGGAAGGTTGATCAGTACGGCGAATGTAACAAAAAATGTAATGGAGGTAGGTGCGGTTGTCTGCCAACGGAAGGAGTGTTTTGGTAACTTTGGGATTTTGAGGGATGGTAGAACCTTCGCGAAATCTAACAATATGTTTTATAATTATCAAGGAAAGAAAACTCGTAAAGTTCACTGTATTCGAAGTCATGACAATGTTGAGGTGGATGGTATAAAATGCGACACATCACGTAAGCCAGAGGAAATAACTGTTTGTAATGAACAACATTGTCCACCAAGGTAATAACTATGGGGGAATATCTTATTTGGGTAAAAATAAAGACAATCTGATCATGAAATTAAAAACTGGCGTTTTGTTCAATCATGACAGGTGGTTTGTTGGATCGTGGTCACCTTGCAGTCTTAGCTGTGGCGAGGGAAGACAAGTTCGCAGGGTACATTGTGAAAAAGAAACTCTAAATGGGATAGAAATGGTTGATGAGATATTGTGTCCTGGAGAGAAGGCCATCACTCAAAGAAAGTGTATTGTTTTAGAGGAATGCCCGAAATGGAAGTTGGGAGAGTGGTCAAAGGTAACTAATTAAAGTCTTACTAACAGACACTTTACAAATGTTTAGCTCGAACGTGGCCGAGTCAAAGGTATGCCAAAGGCGCCGTATCTGACCACGAAGCACAGCTATGATCTTATAAGTGTTGATTTTAATGAGGGAGGAAAACCGGAGACCCCGGAGGAAAACCCTCGAAGCACGGGAGAGGTCAAGCTACTAATAACTCTGCTCACATGAGTTCCAAGCTCGCGAATCAACACGAGGTTATTCCCAGATGCTTTCATCGATAAAATTGGATAACGCGTTTCAGATGGGCTTGTCTTTCATCAAATTCCCTTAAGGCCCGTTCACATGGGCTATTTTTGCTGTGATTTGATTGCGATTTTAGTACCTGCGACGTTTATCGCGTTCGTACTGCGTGTGAACAGCCGGCGATTTCGCTGCGATTTGCTATATTGAAATCGCAGCAAATCGCGGTGGTTTCGAGTTTGCACGAATTTCGCTGCGATCTTATGTGGAAAAGGACCAAAACACGCTAGAGCAGCCCCCCCCCTCACACAACACACACACACACACAGGCTGATTTCGCGCGCAAGAAGAATAGCGGCCTCAGAATCTGGCAAAGGCACTCCAAGAGTAAGAAAGGGGAAAGAGAAAAAGGAAAATAAATGTTGGTCGCAGAAGGAGGAAGAATTGCTGAAATCGCACCGCAAGCGCGATATAGAAACGCAACTAAAATCGCAATCAAATCGCAGCAAAAATCGTCCGTGTGAACGGACCGTTACACTACCGCTATCTCCATTGTACACCGTCAATGCAATGTTACAGTTAGAAAGAAACATTTGGACTATCAACTAACCCCATCATGCAAGCACTAACATGTGTACCTACATACCTATATGAACCCTATTTAATGATTAACCATCTTCTGTTTTTCTCTTCGTATAGTGTTCCGTGGCATGCGGTGGTGGTAATCGCAGACGTACAGTACAGTGTGTAGAAATTAATAATAATGTTATTGGGAATGACAAATGTTCAGAACATAGCAGACCACGTGATCAAGAAAATTGTAATGAAATACCGTGTGGCGTTCGCTGGGTCCATGGCGAGTGGAGTGCGGTATGTACCTCTGTCTACTTCCGCCGCCTCGTGAGACACAACATCGCTCGATTTCTTTCGCAAACTACTATGATGATAAGCTCTAATCTATTTATCTATAATTACGGGCTACATAACATCTTGCTCTACCTTGAATCTTGAGCTCTACCTCTACTGTTATTTTCATAAAACGTACAAAAACATTATTCAACTAAGTCTATATTGATGGCAATTTTATTTGAATAGTTTAGAATTCTTGGTTATTTTATTTCGTATGCCGTCATAACCATCCCCTCTGTATGACGCTGAGCAAGTTGAGAAGTGATTAATAAAAAGAAAGTACACATACATACACGGAGCACAGCTATGTTTACTGAAGGAGGAAAACCCTCAAAGCACAGGAGAGATCAAATAATAACTCTACTCACATGAGTTTCAAGCTCGCGAATCAACACAAGGTTATTCCCAGATGGTTACCCATCCAAGTACTAACCCCGTCCGACCAAGCTTGACTTAGCGGTGAATGGCAGCGCCCTATAATAGCATAATATTTCTCATTTAGTGTCGTCCATCATGTGGTAAAGGAATGAGAACACGACCAGTTTACTGCGCCAGTTCAACTGAGATTAAAAAACGATATCCTGGTTACATGTGCAATAAAACAGCCAAGCCAGAATCGACAAAATCTTGTAGTAGCCCCCAAATCTGTCCACCAATGTGGTATGGGTCTTCGTGGAGCAAAGTAAGTGACAATCTTCCTTGGGTTTTTTTTGAGCGACATGCGAACTACCACATTCGCCAATATACATTATATACAACACATCCAAGCATTATTGATATATTGTGACTGTCGCATAGGCAGTACATATATCCATCGTTGTAACCTTTGCTCTCCATCGGTAGCTCAATCGTTAGAGCGTTTCACCGGCAATCAGGTTACAGGTTCGATTCTTGTCTGGGACTCAGAATCATTTTCTGAGGATACATTATAATCAAATATATTATCAATACTTGATATGTCATGACCCCCAGACTGGAAGTAGTATAGTTCATGTGGTCTGCACCATGAGCCTGCAGTACGAAGGGCCTTCGCTCGAAAAATTAGACCTGTTCACCAACCTTTGGGAAATTTTATTCATCACCTTCGCTCTCTATTATCTCATGAGTTCGTGAAGTAGTTACAGCATCTCACTTCCGATCAGAAGCTTACAAGTTCGATTACGTATATGCTTAAAGCATTTCTGTACGTAGATCATCTAATCCTCTTTTCGCCGAAAGGATTGTAAAATTTAACAATGTTTTAACTGAACCACGATTTCCACACACAATTCGTTGTATTATATAATACCTTTTATAGTGTTTTTATTTTTATATTCATGATTTTTATCACTATTTTTTATAAACCAATATTTCCACGTGCTCAACACGTGTATTTCTACAACAACGTCTTCATTTCTTTAGTGCACTGCAAGTTGCGGAAAAGGAATGCAAATGCGCAATGTGTTTTGCGGAGTGAAAGAAAAAGGAACATTTTATTTACAAATCCTAGCAAATAACAGGTGTAAATATTTAACTCAGCTCAGCAAAATTCAAGTCTGCACCATCAAGCCATGCCACACGCAGTGGATAGCGTCGTCATGGAAACCGGTACGTTCGACCAAGCGTGTTGTCCGGATGTGTTTTACATTAGATTTCCACACTGCGCGATCCTTCATTACTGTTTCCAGGTCACTCAGTTCAATTCCTGAATCACGGGTGATGATGTCGGGTACCTACCCGCGGTTGGGCGGACAGTTCCACTTGGTCTCCAGAGGAGGAGATGACTTCTCCTTCCGCTTTTGACGAAGTCTCTACGAGATAGGTGGAAAGCTCCCATAGATCCTCGCTAGGGTTGCGTTTTCTCTCCAGAGGAGGAGAGAGAGGAGATGACTTCTCCTTCAGCTCTGCTGCTCCCATAGATCCTCGCTAGAGTTGCGTTTTCTCTGCAGAGGAGAGAGAGATGACTTCTCCTTCAGCTCTGCTACAGTGTCCGGAAAACTAGAGATGCTTTTGACGAAGTCTCTGAAGATAGGTGTAAGGCTCCCATAGATTCTCGCTAGGGTTGCGTGTTCACTCCTGCAATGGATATTTTTCCGTTGAGGTATAGAAGTACTCGCAATGGAAGCGAAAGCACTCGTCTAGTCGTCTTGGCTCGTGTTCCCACTGCGATATCGAGTACAGTCGGACCTCTATTAAACGGCCACCCTTGTAGGGAATGGCTTTGTGACCGCTTAATAAAGGTTCAACTGTATACTACCAACTCATGTTTCTATTTTCTTTTAAAATACCTTCATATCTTCCAGTGCTCGACCACGTGTGGTTATGGAAAAAGATTACGAGACGTCAAGTGTTTTGCAGACAGTGAAGAAGACAAGTCGGAAAAGTCATGTGATGCAAAGAGAAAACCACCAACAGAGGACATTTGTAACTTGGTTGAATGCGCAACTGCAGGTAAGAAAGCTAACACTCAAAGTTCATGCCTGTTTGCCATCGGAGAGTAAGTGTTATTTTCCGCTGGCAGAAGAACGAAAGAGGTGGAAAATGATTTCTCACACGCTGCTGGAGTCTGGGAAAGGCTCGGGTGGAAGCGAGGCGTGTTAGTCAGGCAGCTCAGATTTTGTTGTTGCATCCACCATAGCTTGACTTGATGGCCCACCCACCCTTGTAACCAAGAAGTTACACCACTAAAAGATTAATAAAAATAGGTTCAAATGCTGTAGTAGCAAAGTTGAGTATTTGTTACTACTTGTTTTAAAGAAGCTGTAAAAGCATAATATAGTTTAGTTGCCAACTTAGCAAAGTTGAGTGAGAATTATTTAAGTTTTTCTATTGAGCTGTAATAGCTAAGAATAGTTTGAAATAAATGTCAAACGCGGTGGTACAGCTGTAGCGGCTCCCAGCAGTGTAGTGTGAGAAATATGATTTCAGTGTAAGTGTTAACCTGTTATCTTGGTCACACTTCAGGTATTAACACCGCTAGACCAATTATCGAAGGACCAAAAGTGACATCCGCTTCTACACCACTGATTAGCACCAAACGCTCCACTCAGCCAACACAACCAACACCTATCACCAGGAATCCCACCCAGCCAGGGGTTACTACTCGGCCACGGGTTACTACTCGGCCAAGAGTTACTACAAGAACTTCTACGAGATTTACAGTTCCAAGAACAACAGAGAGGATACTTCAAGTAAAAACAACAGAAGCAGCTGTTCAATTTACAAGAAAGACAACCACTTTATCACAATTTATTTTCCCGACAAGCGAATCCGAGAAGGTTGATAATTCAATTGAAGGAAAATCAATGCCTGCAGTGATTGTACGAGGACCAGCCAATGACGGTAGGTTTAGTGAAAATTGTTACATATACGCATTCTCTAGGTCTCTTCTGATCAACGGGTTTGTCGGCTACTCATGGCCTTAAAAATATGTTGTGGGGCCCGAATACCAGGGAGCTACCATTGGGGAGCTACCATCAAGATGTGTGTGGATGGATAGGGTTGAGAAAATATTTAAGATTTGTCCATCTGAGTTAGCTTTGTGAAGTTTGAGATGTGTTTTTGATGATATATAAATTTAATGTCAAACTCTATGTAAAACTGCAATACAACCGTGACTCACTCCATCGACCTCTCGAGTCGGACACGATGTGCCAGACATCTCGATCCATCGTGCAGTTGTGAACCTCCCAGTAGACTGTTCCACGGCATCATCCACCAGGGTCTTCACCATTGCCTTTAGGAATTCCTGGTTTCATCTGTCTCATGTGCGAGGTAAAATAGGTGAAGTAGACATGCAAATCAATTATGACTCCCCCTTTTTCTTGACTTTATGTAGAAGCTGTTGTTGGCAGTGATATTATTCTACCATGCGAAGCTACGGGTAATCCAAAACCAGACATCTTTTGGTTGAAAGGTAATCTTGATGTCTCCGTGTTTGGCCAACGTTTCCAGGTTTTCCCAAATGGACATCTTAAAATAACTGCTGTCCAAGAAGTCGATGAAGATGTATACACATGTGTGGCTAATAACGTTATCTCACGACGTTCACAACCAGCGTATCTTATAGTAACAAGTAAGTCCCTGCACAATGAGCAAGAAACCAGTCCTGGGAGGGGGGTAGCCCTGCCGAGAGAGAGGGGGGTAGCCCTGCTATTTTGTACAATGATGTACCAGCTGTCTACGAAATTGATTATGTAACTATGCTACATTATAAAGTCTTGTCTTATCCTTGGCTGTAATGAGTCTGAGGTTGCTTCTCCTTCAGTCATCCTTTTCTGTTGGGGTTGGTCCCTTAGCCTTTGCCCAGTCAAGGACGACCTACAAGGCAGCAGGTGCTATTTAATCCATAGCTGGAACTATTTTACCCATAGCAGGGAGGCATAGAGGATATACTCACACTTGCCCAAGGTGCATGGTCCCCAGACTATGGAGGGAAGGAGTCGTCTTACTTCTCCTATCATGAGCTACGGAAAACCGGTGTCATGCCATACCCATTATAATGAAAAACGTAAACATTCTTTATAAATAGTTAGTCATTCCATGAGTTGTAATTTCTGGAGACAGCAACGCTCCTGTAAGTCCCTTTGTTGTTAACTAGTAAAATTATCTGCCTTTAGCAATTTTAAAAGTATTGTTCTGGTGTTAAAAGTAAAAAAATGTTAAATGTTAAAAGTCAATACCAGCTGTTGTGGTCAGTGGTTACCACACATGTTTATGAGCTGGGAGACCCGTGTTCAAACCCTGGGTCGGACCCACCACTCAGGGTCTTAAAATAATTGAGGAGAAGGTGCTGCCTTTGCAATAACACCAGCAAATGGTAAGACTTTCGGGTCTTCTCGGAAAACGACCTTAAGTCGTAGGCCCTCGGAATCCCTATCAGTTAGGTTTTCCGTTCACCTAAGAGTGATAACTACTGAATAGTCGAGCGCTTAAAACATGAGAGGCTCGGATAAATAGGGCAACCTTATCCTGCGTGATCGACTCAAAATAACTTATACTCATAATAGGCCTACAACAACAACCTTGATATTAATCATAATCATAAAGAACCATATATATGTTGGTCAGTTTTCATTATCAATTCATCGTGTCATTTCAGCTCGACCTTATGTTGATATGACATTGGGATACACTGTAAAGGAAGGTGAAGAAGCTCGCATTCAGTGTAAAGCAAGTGGAACACCTCGACCAACTGTAGTGTGGTATAAAGACGGAAAGATCTTAGAAGTTCAGAGAAATGACAGAATGGTTGTTAGTGATCAGCAGATCTCTATAAAAAGCGTGAAATTAGAAGACCACGGGAAATACAAATGTAAAGCAACAAACAAGAATGGAGAAACAACAGGACACATGATGTTAGATGTTTTACCAGGTAAACATTTTTTGTGACCGTTTCACGTTTGAAGACCTTTGAAGTATTCTGTAACATGACAGAATTATGGCCACCAGCGAGATTGTGAACGTGAAATGCATTACTTGGAGACACTTTAAAACGTAAATCTTGCTGTTTTTTAGACGAGAAGACAAGATTACATGACATTATGAATGGAAATTGCAAAGATAACGAAAACTACGAAAATTGTGCTATGGCTGCATTGTTGGATAGTTATTGTGACCGACCTTACTATCAAAAAGTGTGTTGCAAGACGTGTAGAGAAAAAAATAAAGACCATCTTGGAGGCTTGTAATGCCTGTAGTACTCATCTCTTTATCTACACAACATGAGGACAAGAAGGGGACATCGAGGACAAGAAGGGACATCGAACTTGAGAAAGCCTGAAGATAGCTAAAGTGTATTTCTGAAAATAAATATATATATTTGGTACCGTGCATTGAAATCTTCTGGTATATATATATTCTCACAGCTTGAACTGCGTTCGAAGTGTGAGAAAGCTAGGTTAATATTACAATAATATAATAAAACATTGGTTTAAGCATTAAAAATCCTAGGTGATTTATTATACAAAATAGCTCAAGTGCCCATAACCTCAAAATGTTTTATTGTCTTGTTTGGAAGAACTTTTAAAATGATAAAGTAACTTCTTTTGAAGATTTTAGTTTCTTTGCTTTCTTTTTGAGATATATCAGTTTGTTTGATATGCAAATGTCTGGAATTTCGTCACACATGCATATTATGACTTATTGGAGAAATGTGTGTATCACTTTCATTCTCGAACGAAATCGTTAATTTAAAATCAAGAAGTTTGGTGTTGTGGGAGAAACGCACACACGTGTTATTCACACTTTAGTGTTTTTATTTCATGAACGCAAAGATATATAACATTCTCTGATAACTCGTTATGCATGTGTGACGAAATTCCAGATATTTGCATATCAAACAAACTGATATATCTCAAAAAGAAAGCGAAGAAGTGAAAATCTTCAAAAGAAGTTACTTTATCATTTTAAAAGTTCTTCCAAATAAAAAAAAAATGAGGTTAGGGGCACTTCAACAAAATTCCTGTAAATATCTTAAAGACATCCAATATTATATTTTTACTGGTTTTTAGAAATAGTGTTTTAAGAATGAAATTAAATATATATCCAGAGTAAAATTGTTTCATGAAAAAATGTTTCAGGTATGTTTTGCTGTGTTTTTATTCCGTGTATAACATCATTTAAAGTTATAAATATAGGTAATATATTTACAGTAAAATTCATAATGCAAACTTGTAAAAAAATTAAAATTCTTTCACATGTTTCTTGCAAATATCACACCAAGTAGCACATCAGATTCGAAGTAGTATAACTCTACTCTCTGCTACCATGTCTTGATGTTATTCTACAAATAAATACTGAGAATGTTAATCAATAAGAAAACATGTTTTTGCTTCACGTTTCCTTTACGTTTTATTTCCTTCCCTTCGGTTCCCTTTCATTTCCTTCCTTTTCCTTTCCTCTCCTTCCTTTCCTCTCCTCTCCTTCCTTTCCTTACCTTTCTTTACCTCTCCCGTCCCCTTCTCTTCCCTTCCGTCCCATCCCATCCCCTTCTCTTCTTTTCCCTTCTCTTCCCTTCTCTTTCCCTTCCATTCTTTTTCTTTCCTTCCATCTCCTTTCCTCCCCTCCCTTCCCCCCATTACATACCTTGACATTCTTTGAGCACTCACAGGTTGTTTGGCAGAACGTGGTCTCGAAGGTGGTTTAGGTACAACGGTGTCCTCCTTGCTTGTTTTATTAAACTTATGAGCAGCTAATCTCTCGATTAATAACTGCATGTGTTTATTATAGTCACCCCGTGTTGAACCTAGTTTATCCTCCATTCCTACCTCACTCTCGCCACAAGGTATTCTGATTTCTGACGCTGAAAACGCCTTCCCCACCACTGCAGGTGACTCCCTGACAAACCTTTCCAAATGCTGTTTTCTAGACACCTGGTTTTCATACGGGACATTTGCACGACTGCGTTGTGACGTACTACTTTCATAATTAACAAAATTAAAAAACGTCTCATTTGCGTTGCTGTTTCGAGATTCAAGTTGTGAACTTGGACGAACTTTTTCCGTCTTGTAGTTTTCCATATTCATGTCCTTCTGGTCCATGCCTGCGTTTTCCACCATTCCCTCATGCGCAGGTTGAACCCACCCGTGGTTCGTCTCGATGTTTAACGCTAATTTTGCCTCGTACTGTCGTATGGCTTGGCGCCTTGCAAGTTTCTTCAAAACGTCGGAAACTGATTTTTCGTTAGTTAGAGCGTGTGAGGAATCTAGAAACGATGAAATCAAAGAACATTCAGAACAGCACTCTTTGTGATCGCCCATTTTTAAACTACATTTCAAATCTTGGTACTTACCACACTCCACCGTAGATAATACGGGTTGGTTAGTTGAAACCTTTGCCGACATAGGACGCACGAGAGAGGTGGCTGATAAACGTTCTAATTTTAAAATGAGAATCATTATTTAAGTTGTGCCTATGATTTTATCGCAAGCTGGTAACTAATTTGGCGGGAAATTTACAAAGTATATATATATACTTTTATTTCTACCATATTGCATTATGCATTACGTACTTCTTTCTGTCGAGATACTCGCCGACGCTGGTCGTTTTCTCATCGCATTAAAAGCCAATGATTTCCCATATGCAGCAACAGCACCTGCTAGACGTCTGTTTTGATCAGACATACGTGCCACGGCTTGATCACTTTTTTGCTTCATTTTAACCTCTTGGGTATTAGTTGTTGTCAAGGCATGAGCGCTATGGCTAAATAAGTCAGAATATCTTTAGTATAGATCGAAGTATATAGAGTAGAGTGGAGTGGAGTGGAGACTGGAGTAGAGTAGAGTAGAGTAGAGTAGAGTAGAGTAGAGTAGAGTAGAGTAGAGTAGAGCAGAGCAGAGTAGAGTAGAGTAGAGTAGAGTAGAGTAGAGTAGAGTAGAGTAGAGTAGAGTAGAGTAGAGTAGAGTAGAGTAGAGTACAGCAGAGTAGAGTAGAGTAGAGCAGAGTACAGCAGAGTAGAGTAGAGTAGAGTAGAGTAGAGTAGAGTAGAGTAGAGTAGAGTAGAGTAGAGTAGAGTAGAGTAGAGTAGAGTAGAGTAGAGTAGAGTAGAGTAGAGTAGAGTACAATACAGTACAGTACAGTAGAGCAGAGAGTAACATAGAGCTGTAGAGAGCAAAATCTAACTTCTAATCACCTTCTAAAGTGTTTTCTAGTCTCAGTTTGACGTTGCAATGCCGGTTTCATAATTCTCGACGAACTCGTGGGCTTACTTGCTGAATTTCCAAGAAAAATGTTTGCGTTATTGTTCACTTTTGTATATTCAGTTAACAACTCTTCAAGTTCACTTTCACTATAAAGAATATATTAATAAAATAAAAAGTGACAGTTTTCCTTACAATTTGGCATGGCTGCAGCCCTGTCTTACTGGCTGCAGCCCTGTCTTACTGGCTGCAGCCCTGTCTTACTTGCAACATAACGTGACTGAGAATAAAATATTAATCTACCTGGCCATTGCAAGAAAGATCTTGAATTCTTTCTCCGAGAGCGATCCATTCTCACCCCTAACGTTCCCCTGATCTTTCATTTGAGCTGTTTCCTGTTGGAAAACAGAAGGTTTATGTTCGGATATACGATATATTTTTTCACTCAATAAACCTCTACCATAAAATACGAACGAATTTATCTTTCAGAGGGCTCACCCTATCATAAATGTGGACAAAATCTCCCAACTGTTGTGCCAATATCCTCCTTCTATTGAGAATAAACATGAATAATAAATAGGTGATACAAACACTGACAATACGAATTTATGTTGTAGTTTTAAAACATTTTATTAATATAATATTTTATTTTATTACATTGCATTTGATTTTACACCTTTTAATTTTAATTATTTTATGACGTTCTCTATACTAGAATAATAAAGTTTGATATATTGTAAAACAATATTACATTATTTACAAGAGCTGTTATAATAACATCTCATTCTATATGTTACATTGTAGACGTTGTATTATCTGTATGACATGGCGCACGAGTAGTATATGATCGGCGTGTGCGACGACAGAGATCTCCATATAACCCGAGAACTTTTTGATTACAAATAAATGCCAGTAAAATATAAAGACCTTGGAACGTGGTAAGAATTATAAACAAATACCAAAATGCAGAGACAGACGGAAAAGACACAGCAATAAAACTAAACGTCCAGCCAAGACCTAATAACGTGGAAATTTTAACATGAATAATGAACGATCTTTTCTTATCTTTTTGTAAACGCAACATTTCGCTATTTCTTTCTAGTTTTCTAAATTCTACAATACTTCTTACAAAGCATGTGCTGTTGTATACCATCATTAGTACAACGGGGATGAACACAATAATAAACTGATGTCTCCCAGCACTAAACCAACAAATATCAACATATTTAATATCAAGAATATTAACTCTCCATAATATCAAACATAAAGCAACATAAAGTAACGGTGTAAACCATATAAAAAACAATCTCACAAAATATTTTTGAGAGGTGTTCCCGCGTTGATAGCCAACAGGGTCAGCGAACATACACAGAGTGTCATGCGCAATCGTGGACATACTCAACAGCGAAACCAAGATCAAATACTGAAGAACTGCTGCCATGGTAACGCACAATGACTTCACGACAGCAGCTTCAGGGCGTATCAACCAGAGAATATCAAAAATTAGTAAAGGAATACATAAGTTGATTAGATTTTTTCCAGGAATTGTGCGCAATTCTGAGAATAAAGTATAAGTGATAAGAACAATAATTAAACTGAATATAGAAAAACACAGTCCAATCCAAGAAAGATATTCCAGAATAATATCCATGTCATCATGCTTGTTTACTTTTTGACAGATAAGGATAGTGTTATTATCAAGGCTATAATCATTAAATTGATAAGTTTCTTTAGTTTTGATGTGAAAAAGAGACATATTACTCAACACTTTAAATTCACTTTGTTTGTATTTACGATAAACACCTTGACAACCCTCTGGGACTTGTTTCTCACATACTTTAACAATACCATCAGAAGAATTATTCTTAAAATATTCATCCCTTTGGTAAACTTTCATTGTTTGATTCACGAAAATTGCTGCATTATTTCCAACATGATAATAATCTGACGGTTTGAAGGTTTGTAATCCAGCACATGCAAGGCGACGAGATGATGACATTATTACTTCGACTAAACTAGAGGCAAGAAGGAATGAAAATGGCTGTGTGAACGGCCGAAGGAATTTTTCCACATTGTAAGTCCCTGTTGAATTTTGTTTGTAATCGACGTTATTTGTTAAAATTCGAAGAGTTTGAAGCGAGGTTAATTTGACATCAAAACTTAAAAAGTAAACATGGCTCGTCAATATTTTTTTGATTGTAACTTTGAAAAGATTTGACAGTGGAACATCTTGTAAGGACTTGCTAAGAGCGTGTGTGATGTTCATTAAACTGTAATTTTGATTTGATTTGTCATTAAACCACACCGCTACCCTGAATTTATCCAAAAGACCATCAATCGGAGGGACGATATCTTCTTTACTCACACAGTTCTTTAAATGATAATCGTAAATCCCGGAATCGCAATTGATAGAAAAGAAATTTCCAGATCGACTTTGATCATCTCTGAAGTTTATTGTCACAGAGAAATCGCGACTTTTAATTCCACCAAAGGGAGTCTGTTCCGGTACACCTACGTCGTTCTGTATTGGTCCGCAAACTACATTCGACTTTCCATTGCATCGAGCACATGCTTCGTTCTTGTAAAGAAGAGATGTATTTTTGTAAGACAGCACTAGACCAACGTAACCATTTAAGCATTCTTCTTTATTTCTTCCTTCAGGATATGTACTGGGACAATGTGATATTGGTTTAATACAGTTCCTTCGAGGTTGTTCCTTGTTTGGCAGGACCTTATCCTCCAGCGATGTATTATAATTTTTAAACAAGAAATCAAGTAAATCACCAATAGTATGAACTGCTACCGGGCGGAAAGGAAGAGATAAATTCAAATGCCAAAACTCAAACACATTTTGGTGATTACATTTAGCACAATACTGATTCCTGTATGTAATATTATCAACACCAACTACGGGAACAAATTCGCGATAGGTAGCCGAGTTAAGTTTTGAGGGAGCATGAATACAACGGGAGTAAATATCATCTTTTGACCAGGTTTGTGAACATTTCGTCTTCATCCATATTGCATCATGAATTTTACCTAACTTTACACACCGCCAAAAATAAGTTATTTGATCTTTGGTGACATTGTTCGCATTCGATTTTATACATGTTGAGGCGTAGTCATAGCAACAGTCGTTCATGGTTTGACAGAGTGTGTCACAATAGCAAGCCTTGTTATTTTGAGAGCTTACGAGGTCGTTGCATGCTCGTTTAGAACAAGAACAGCTGTTATATGCACAATTTATCTTGCTTTTTATTTGTCTTTTTTGACGATGACCATGAAAATCCTGAATTGTTTGAGCTGCAGGCGTAATTGACAATTCATCTAACGGTTTGGTTTCATCTTTCAAGAAAGATCTTTCAAGCTTGCCATTATTCTTATTAACATTTCCCAAAACAGTGGGAACCAGCACAAGAATTTTCACAAGAAACCAAGACATACTCATTGATGAAACGCAAGTGAACAGTTTCTGTGGCGTCTTTTCCAACTGAGATGCTTGATGCTTGATGAGTTATGGGGAATACATCGTTCTCATAAAATATTTATAGCATACATTTTAATTTAAGTTTAATTAAGACATTATTAAATGTTTCGTAAAGGCATACAGGAAAGAGCATTTTTAATATACAATAATAATAAACTAAATTCATCTAATCTTATCGGGCTTCAGGAAGATAAAATGTTATCACGCTCAGACTAAGCCCAAACAATTCAAATAAAACATTACTTAAAAAATATAAAAAAGGAACGAATCATTTAAACATTGATAAGAATAAGTTTAAAACAATTTTTAGATCAAACGGTTATATACATATAGAGAATGATGATGAGTATTTATCCATGCAAGCATAAAGTGCCAATGAATCGAAAATTAAGTGTCTTATTTGAAAGAACTCTTAAAACAATGAGGAACAACAATTTACAGCTCTTCCATATTTAACTTACTTCTTGAGATATTTAGACTTAGGTGACAGTCGAATGAGATAATATATGACGTAGCAAGTTGTACACAACATTGGAAAATCTTGTATAACTTAAAGATTATTGAAGGAAATCACTTGAAGCTTGTCTTTAATGTTTTGTTTCATGAGCTGTAGCAATTACAAAGTTTTGAGTGATTTCTAAATATCTCAAGAACTGAGTGAAATATGGAAGAGTTGTAAATTGTTATTCCTCATTGTTTTAATAGTTTTTTCAAATAACATAAACTTAATTTTCGATTCATTTGCACTTTAAATTAAAAAAAAATTACTTAACCATACCATTTCCTCGACTAAATACAGGTATCACCTGCAATAACGCTTATTGAAATTAATTATTAAACCTGAAATTATCTTTCTACATGTGATTCCCTATCTTTAAAATATTAACCTTCTTGTTGATTGATTTTAAGCTACGTTTACACTCGATAATCGGACTTTTTTCGTAATATTCTAGTGCACGGTAAATAACCACGTAAGTAACCTTATCCAAACTGAACATGGTACACGCACATACACACACACACACACACACACGCACACATACACAGAACTCATAACTGATTAAGAGACATAACTGATTAAGAAACATAACTGACAGAAAGCGAGAGCGCAACTGTTATTAAAGCAATCAACCTTTTATGAAGTTTTTCTTTTGGCTCACCTGTCATGCATTGGTAATTTATAACTTGGTATAACAACTTTGAATTCTTGTCGAAGGTTTCTTGCCGCTTTTTTCAAAAACCGAATCACCAAGTTCTAGAACGAAAGACGCCTCTCGTGTAAATTTAGTCAGATATTTTGTAATAAGAGTTCTTACAAGTAGTCAAGTTTGCTTATATATAGCTACGTCTGGTTCATTACGGCATAGTTTGTTTGTGTCATAATTAGTGTGAGTGGGTGTTGCGTCATGCGTGGGCCAATATTGCTCCTCATCGGTTATTAGTGTCATAATTAGTGTGAGTGGGTGTTGCGTCATGCGTGGGCCAATATTGTTCCTCATCGGTTGTTTGTGTCATAATCAATGTGAGTGGGTGTTGCGTCATGCGTTAAGCGTGGGTGTATTGTTTGTCGGTAGGTAATGAACCAGACGTATATATAGGCAAACCTGACAAACACGCTTTACTTGACTCTGAAGATGACCACCACTGAGGCCATTGAAATGTCAGTCACCAACAACAGTCTTTCTCAAGACTACAACAACCTAGATGATCAACTTCGCACATCTAATACTCCTATAGGTTCTTTAATCATTTACTTTAAGAGGTTTCTTCTATATATAAAGATGATGTGTACTTTAATATTTTAAGGTCCTACCATTTGTTCATCTTGTTTAGCTTTTTCGCCCTCATCTCCAGAGTCATCATAATCACAACTAAATAAAATAGTGAAAGAAAATTAAACTTTGTTTGATACATGTATTTTATTAAGCATTACTAAAAGAAGTTAACAATAAGCGGTGTCAGTTCTCGTTCGGTCGGGGGCCTTCAGTGCCGGGGCCCCGGGAATGTTTACCCCACTTACAGAGTTATATAAAGGGCTAGCTTAATCATGTTCGGCTTACTTGTGTCTCGTTTGCTCTCCCTCCCTGTCTTGGGGTCTTCTTCACCCCGCCCTCTGTTTAGTTTCGTGTTCCCTAGGGCGGTTTAGCTGCCCGCTTCCCTCGGCGCCTAGTTTGCGTTAATTGTTCTTTTTCAGCACTGCTCTTATGAGTTGTCTAGGCCAGCAGGGCTGTTTGTACCTGCTCGTTCCTGGTTTGTTTGTTTGTTTGTCACACCCAGTCCTTCCCAGTGGCGGAAGGTTCTTCTACTGTGGTGAGTATCTACTGTCCATTATCTAGCTTCGTCTCCATCATCGAAACCGTAAGTACCTATGTATTCTTGTAGTTTAATTTTAATTTTTCCCCGTCTAGACGGGTGACTTGTAGATATGGGGATGGAGGAGGTACCGTTGGTCGGGGGGATCAGCAGGTCCCTTGTTATTGTAGCATCATTGCTTGTCGCAGCCGGCATATTAGCTACTGACTCCATCCCTACGGTCTGCGCTCTGCCATCGTAGGTAGTGGGCGTATTATCATGTTGGGTCATGTAGTTGAGAACCGTGTAGATCGTTAATCTCTATAAAAGGTTGAAGGTTATCTTGATATGTCCTTACCTCACTTCTTTAATTAATCTTTGTTTTACTCTTTGCAGATACATACCAAACGCTTTTCGAGCTTGTAGTTCGCTAAAAAGTAAGCCAATTTTCACAACTCTTCATTATGAGAAAATTTCCCTATACTTGAAATATGATCGCACTTTATTTATTCGTGTATTTGTTCATTTTTATACCTTAGTGATGCAGCTTTTTCTATAACATCCTCCATCTCTACTGTTTGATCTGAATTCTCCATGGCAGCACCTTTCACGGTCGTAGCATGAGCTTCGTTTGGTTGACTACTTGTTACTAGTTGACTAGAACGAACCTCTAACTGACCTTGAGTTAAGGAATTTTGTCCAGGGTCTATATAAACATACAAGAAAATCGAGTAAGAAAACAAGATTAATCAATATAGCGATCTGCAGTGACTATAATTTAGCGACCTACACTTAGTATCTGTTTTATACATTCTTTCTGTCATCTGAGGACTTTGTTTCTGCTGCTCTGTCACCTAAAAGACAATAAGATACGTATATAGCTTTATATCGAGTTATAAAATAAGGAGAATTTCTGATTGGTTGCGTGCTTGATAACTTGGAAAAAAGGCACGCTGACGTGATACGCTAAAACCGATTTTCCCGCGATGCACTATAGGCAAATTCTAAGTATTACAGTCATTGGCAACACACTTTTCACCGGATGTTTCGCAAGTTTGTTATCAACTGATTCCCATTTACGTTCCATATTTGGAGTTGGCCGTGAACTTCACACAAACTTGCAAACTTCGACTTCGTTGTGAACTTCATTTCAATGTTCACCAGGCGATTTAATCGAACGAGGAACTTTGGCCAGGATTGTCTCTCTTGGAACGAACCATCTTTCAGCTACCAAGTGAAATTGAAGTGAAATTGATAAGAAGTTTGCAAGTTAGTCGAGAAGTTCGTTATGTAGTTCACGCCCAACTATTCCAAATATGGAACGTAAATGAAAAGTTGACAATAAACTTGTGAAAACTTAACTTAACTTAGTATTAACTTAACTTAACTTAGTGTCTATGTATTTTATTCATGCATAATATTTAGTGACATTTATTACATTATTATCTATGTATTTTATTAATGCATAATATCTACTTTGTTCTTTATTATTTAAGTACATTACTATCTATGTATATTATCTAATTTTGTTTCTTGTATTTTATTAGTTTATTATCTGTTAATGAATTTATCTATGTTAGTCTTATGGTAGGACCCTTCTGTAAATCACCCTCGGGTGAAGTTGGTATCCTCATTAAAGATTATTCTCATCAACTTCAGGTGTTGCAAACGACTATAAATTAGGTTAACGCGTGGTCTATACTTACCAATGAAGGGAGTTGTCGCTCATAGCAAACCATTCTCTCAGGCAATGTTTGACCATACTGATAAGTAGGCATTGCCTAGAAACACGAATATTACAGGAAAAGTATTGTTATGTTCTCCAAATATTTCACCACATTACATTCAAGAAGATCCAAATGAGTAATAAAACGTGTTGTGCAGTTTACATTCAAGAACATACTTACCTTATCTGATAAATTGTTCTCGCGTCCGGTGTGAGGAATTTTACGTGAAGCACTGTAAAAAATATTATGACTAGTCAGGTATATCAGTTAAAACTATTGTAATAATATAAGAATGTATATATATATTCATATTTAATATAAAAATTCCTTTTTCTTACTTTTCCATAAATAATCTCGAGGAAAGCATACGATTATTGGTGGTTCTATATTCCAGATAAGAACTAATAATAAATAGAAAAATATTTCATCCAATATTTAGTCTTATGAGTCTTCACCCCTCAATAGCCTGTGTACAGCCTGAATATACACCTGTAATACAGTCTGTGAAAACTCGCACGATAGCTTGTCGACCCCCCGCTGAGCTACTCAGATCTGAGTAGTAGATTTTGATTGTTTAAATCACAACCCTTGACTTATTCCAGGTACAATTGTTTCTCTGGGAATTCTTGTGAGATCAAATAATCCAATCAAATAAACAATTATGAATCATATGAGTATTAAACCACTCAAAATCTACTACTCAGATCTGAGTAGCTCAGCGGGGGGTCGACAAGCTATCGTGCGAGTTTTCACAGACTGTATTACAAGTGTATATTCAGGCTGTACACAGGCTACCCCTCAACGTCTAACAATCACGTAACGCTAGTGCAGGGTGCGGAATAAAATCGCGATCAAAACTATATTTATCAGCCGATATTTTAAACCGTATTTAGTCCTTATTTGAAATAATCTACCTCTTGTAACTAGAGTATCCACTACTTTCTGTCTTTCAAAAAGCAATTTTATGATTTCTACTTTAGTAAACTGGAAAACGACTTTGATCCCGATCGTATAGGTAACTGAAGACTTGTGTGTCCACACTAGATTTATTGATCTTCAATTTTGCTGTTCTTAGGATAACTATATTTACTTGTTTATGGTAGCTTTTATTTTTGATATTTATTTAGGGTTGGCCTAGTTTGGACTTCGTGTCCATTTGCTTTACCCCAACTGATTTCAAAAATAGGACTAGATTGAGCTTTCTATTGTATCTGATGACCTGATTTTGAAGCCTGCATATTTGCATAGTGTAAATTAACGAGAGATCATTAGAAGCTCCGAGTTTGCAAGTAAATCAAACTGTGACGCTCAGACGCTCGCGAAATAGGTTTAGTGTCTGGCCAATATAGTTTCTTTGTTAACATTAAATGCATAAAATCTTGAACCTAATTTGACGTCTCATATTAGGCTTCTCTCACTGGATAATTAGAGCCAACGGCGGCCATTACTAAGGGACCAAAGTCGCAGTAAATATGTAGGTAGGCCATGAATAGTTTTACCAGTAATTTGAAAAATCTCTTCTAGTCCTCTTTATAGTAAAATTATTTTATTTTGTCGATGGCAAGAGCACATAATCCAACGAAAAACTCAAGAACTCAAGAATGTGCGCTGGAGCGTAAAGGTGAAACGCACGCCCGCAAACGGGTTTTTCAAATGCATCCCTAACAGGAAATGAGCCTGATTACAGGCTTGAGAAAGCTGCTTGAGATACAGGAAAGCTTTCTTACCCGTACAATTCACGAGAATTCGGCGAAGGAAATATTCTAACGAAGCTGCCACGTCTCAGGTATTCATCTTTCGTTTCTCGTAAAACACGAAGTTCTTCCGTAGATAAACCTCGTTCAGTTTCCACGAAATTCTGTTTAGGCTTCCCGGAAATATGACTAGAACTGCCCGAGAGTGGCCGCGTTGAAGTCAGTCCTGTCGAGTGACTCCGCTGTCTCTAGAAAAATGTAGACTACTTTAGAAACGAGAGAAGGACTGGGGCAGGTTTGGTGTCGCTCGACCTTCTGGGATCGTTAAGCATAGCTATGCAGGTCTAAACAGGTCTAAACAGGGCTAAGCATAGCTATGCATAAGCATAGCTATGCAGGGCTAATCATAGCTAAGTATGGCTAAGCTGGTCTAAGCATAGCTACATGTATGCAGGTCTAAGCATAGCTAAGCAGGTCTAAGCAGGTCTAAGCAGACATAAGCATAGCTAAGCAGGGCTAAAGGTGATTATTTAGAACATAGTCTGATACATAATGTTTGGGGTACTTCAAGTACCTCTGACCTCTATATATAACCGGCCGCTGTCATTACCAGTGACGTAAAATGTCGTGAATAGGATGGCGTCAGCTGGAGTCACCAAAAACAACACAGTACGGCATTTTCAGATGTTCCGTTTTTGACCAGGAAACTTTCTAAAAAGCTTACAACACCTGTCAACACTCAGACTGACGTATAAAAATAGGTACGCAATGCGCACATGTGTCTGCTTAAAATCATCCATCCTTTATATTTTTTATATTTTAGAGATATAATTGGCGTATGCTATTGCGGCGACCCTGCCACATTTCTAAATTTTTGACGTTATTTTTTTAATTATTATTCTTGTAATTTACCAGTGGCAAGTCCAATAAAATAAAATAAAAAATATATAGAGGTCAGTGCTCTCCACGTGAGCCGAAAAAGACTGGAACTGATAATGTATTTATAATGTGCCAGTCCTTTTATCTACGATCAGATCACGTGGTCAGTAGAAAGACAAATATTCTATGCGTAGTGGCTCAAATTGCCGTCGTTTTTCTCTAGATTGCAAACTACCAACCATAAGTAAAATGTCAAACCTGATACTGATTTCTAACATAATGTCCAACATTTTTTCTTATTGGAACTTTTTTAATCAACGGATCCTGAGCCAAAAATCCTTTAAAATAACAAACCAACATTCATGTCACATACGTCACACTATTTCACTTTCAACCTCGTACCCAGGGTCTTATCTCTGTTGCCCGCCTGCCCTCGGGCGAGTAGGCCGCGGAGATACACCACACACGTCTATGAGCTGGGAGACCAGGGTTCAAATCCTGCCTTTGCAATAATACCAGCAAATGGTAAGACTTTCGGGTCTTCTCGGAAAACGACCTTATATCGTAAGCCCTCGGAATCCCTATCAGTTGGGTTTTCTGTTCACCTAAGAGTGATAAACTGAGCAGTCGAACGCTTAAAACATGAGCCTCTGGCTTGGATAAATAGAGCAACCTTATCCTGCGAGATCGACTCTAAAAAAATCATACTCATGTCGCACATTTCGTCACTCATGCCCTAAGATACTTGTAAGCACACCACCATTTTATTAGACCACACCTATTCTAATACACGTGTACGTACAAAAAAGTACATACAAAAATTGTAGCGTTCACAATTTCCTACCTGTTAAATTAAACATGTCTGTTAAAAGATTGGATTTGATCTTGAGGTCCATCGGAGAATCACTGATAGAATATGACGATAAATGAAACGAGTTAAACAAATTTCTGCCAAGTGATCGTGGTGATAATAATTAGGGAGATAAGCTTAGCGGGTTACAGCGTATGGCAGAGTTATTTTTATTAGTAGAGTTTTCCTGACCACGGTTATTTCACGTTTTAGTGGCTCCAAATCATTAGATAGATAAGATAAGATAAACACTTTATTTAAATAGGGTACGTAATTACAGTGAGATACTGTACTCTCCCTTACGACCCTATATATTAATAGTACACTAAACAATACATACATTAAATATACAATGTACAAAGGTATGACATATTAATAATTCTAAATAATAAGTAGATATATGAAATTAAAAGTTAAAAATATTATAGTAAAAGAAAATTAAGTGTTAAAAATACTAGTAACTTTGAAAGTGTCATTTGTAAAAGTTTCCATAATGGGTGCTAAATACATTCTCTTTGATTTATTAAAACGAATAGAATTGTCCAACTTGGTCCATAAACTGATTGAGTTATAAAAGAATGTTCTTTTTAAATTATTAGTTCTAGGAACGGGTAAACGATAGGGAGTGTCTGAACGAGTGTTATATTTTTTCGAAAATTTAAAAGAATCTAGTTTATTAATAAGATAATGAGGGACTGATTTGGTCACAATTTTTCTGAATAAAGTCAATCGACTTGCAAGACATTCATGGCAACACGGATATATAATAGATAAAGTTATTTATCAGAAAGTCACTCGAGTCTTGGCATACCGCTGTTACTCTAGGGCTATGGTTAAAATTGCTTTGAGGAACAAATATCGTTTTTCTCTGTAACAAGTATACGTGTGACGTTCCAACACAAAAAGAAAACTTTTAATGGTTACCATGCCATCGAAGGTGACAAATTGACTTCCAATAACCAGGGTTTTAAATTTTCATCAATTAAGACATCAAAACCATATATCTCTAGGAAAGAAAATAAATACAGTAATAATCAAATAAAAATCCTACAAAATGTTTTTGTAGTAAAATGAATGAGCTACGGAAATCATATGAAGTGATGTTTTATTGTTTCATACCGAAACAATTTCCTGGGAAAGGCATAAACGTTTTACAAGCTGTTGTAATTGGCAGTTCTCCAGCAATCATTGTCTTTATAACAAGGTCTTCGATCTTTCCTACAAGACCTAAACAACAACAGTAAACAGGCCTGAATATAATTTTTTGGAGCTCGCCGGACACGATGTCCGGCCACAGAGTAAATCGGTCGGACAAGACCACTTTTCTGTCGGACACGGTTTGTTAATTTTATCCGTGAATCGTTTTAGCAGGACACCAAATAATTTTGCCGTTATGTAATTCCAATGTGATAAATGTTGTACATTAATAGCCTTGTCGCCAATACAGCGAACAACGCTGTTAAATTCACTCACTTTGAATCGCCATCTTTGTGTGATTAACGATCACAAAGCGGTTACAGGTCATGACTGTGTTGACTGCGCATGGAATTCACACAATGCGTGATACGTGGGAAAAATCATTTTGAGCCACATGTCATGTGTACGCGTGGTCGATAAATATCAAAGTAGCTGGATTGTCATATAAACGCTTAACTTACTGGGAGGCACAATTTGGTCTATAAGTGGTCGAGTCGGCCGGACATTGATGTCCGGCAGCAGCTCCAAGCTGCCGGTCACAAGACGAATTAACGCCGGACAATGTCCGGTGTCCGGCGGTAATATTCAGGCCTGGTAAATGACCATAGCTACATACATAACAATCTATTTATAACAAGACATCCGCTGGGCGTTAACTCGGGCTACTTTAGCCTGCGCAGGGAACTATGTTGCAATAGGTAATATTTGGCATTTCACTCGATCAAACTACATGTTAATTGAAAGGATTTATGGTGAAAGGAAAATTTCGAGTGTTGGAATACATACATTTTAAGACCAAACCGGGATAACCTGTTTACTATGTGCATTCTCATTGGTTGTTAGCCATGATCTATTAGAGGAGTCAGAGGACAGACGCGCGGCTCACGTCAGCCATCACGTCAGCGAACTGCTTTTGTCTTTTTCCATGTGCCAGAAATCCCCAAGTGCTTCAATAAACATTTTGAACGGTTGGTCTTCAATTTTTATTGTATAAAACAAATAGATTCCATTTTGCCGTTGTCTGTTCAGTTATAAATGCACAGAAGATGTCAGAACGTGGTAAGAACATCAGTGACACACTCGACTATCGTCTCGTGGGCCACTTTTTTTTCCTCACTAACTTTCTGACGTCCTCTGTGCGTCTACAACTGAACAGACAACGGCAAAATGGAATCTATTTGTTAAATAACTAGTCAGCCATTATCGCGACATAGAAATGAAAATAACACAGAAAGGCAGCGGACTCTGTGCTACCACAAGTAGTCCGAGTAATTAAAACGTGTTTTTTTAATTTTTCGCTTTGCAAACTCACTCATTGTATCAATATCTTTGTTTTTCAGGAATCGAAGTAAAGCTCCTAAACTCCATTTATTTCCATAATCTTCAATTTCAGGATCATTGCAACTGGAAAGAAAAAAGTTTTAAAATATTTTTTTAGTTTTAACAAGTGCTTTCAATGCAACACTTATGTTCACGTGAAATTGTCTGTCATGACGCAATTCAGTTGTCGTTACGTCACTCTATCATTACATCACTCTGTCATTACGCTATACCATGCCTAAAATAAGGCTACCACTTTCTAATTTGTTTCCTTATTACTGGTAATAAGGAAATACGTAGTAACAGGATTGAACAAGACTCCAAGATACCATATGACTGTATATACGTTTGTGTAGGTTGTAAGTCTACACAGTGGTTATTACCTTATTACTCCATTATCAATAAGGTAGTCACTGTGCAGACTTGCAAACTATCGTTGAGTGTACTGTGTAGACTTACAAACTATCGATGAGTATATATACAGTCATATGGTATAACAGGGCAATATAGCAATAGTGTATGGTAATAGAGTAATAAGGTAATCGTCACTGTGCAGACTTAGGGGATTTCAATTGATACCGGCGACGCACACAGAAATTCTCTCATGCCCTTATCACTCGAAGCAGAGCTCATATTCTTCAAATACGGAACCATATATACAAATCTCTGTTCTTCTTTGGCGATTACATTGCCTTCACCATCAAGCTAAAAATAAAGTTGAAAGAAAATAAAGTTGAGAGAAAACAATGTTTACTAATGTGAAAGTGACCTTAAAATATAAGTTTTTAAGTATTGCAGCTGCCTAGGCAGCAAACGTACATTAAAATTCGACTCAAAATAGTCAGTGTTTTGCAATTTATAAGATAACATTTTTATACTACGCAAGTTCCAATTGGTCAATACCCTCGCACGGAAATGTTTCCGCCAAAAAAAATGTTCACGCTTTTCTCCAGTCTCGCAATATCCCACGTATTTAGAATTGCATGAAAAACCAATTCAGTATTTGATTGATCACCGTTTTTGTTTTTATTTCCTTTTTTATATTAAGAGTCATTGCAGGGTAGCCTGCCTGCAGACGCTTTTATTTCTTGTATTTAATCATCGAAACTACAAGCGTCTGCACACAGACTAGTCATCGGTTGGATCAGAACTAATGATGTCTTGTGTCATAAATTTATGTCATCATTCTCATTAGTAAATTTGCTCTCGCACCTGGCGCGGCATAGGTGCAGCGCGGATGCCGTAGCAGGATGCCGCGGTTAAAGTGACAAACGTGGATTAATAACAGGATTACCAAGACGTTTGATCATCCTAAAAACAATCTGAACGACTAGATAGTTCACTTACAAACTCGATATTTTATATCCTACTAATATGATCAACATACCTAGTTATAACTAATTACCTAAATGTTTAACGTTTGATAAACTTGGTAACGTTTGATAAACTTGGTAACGTTTGATAAACTTGGTAACGTTTGATAAACTTGGCTGACAACCGACAAAGAGAATTTTTATTACGTTAGACCATATGGTCCGTTGCAGAAAGTCATTAATATATCGTCTAATAAATGTTAAAAGTCTCTAGACTAAATAATTGTTGCGACACATTTATTTCTTCCCTGTGTATTTTTGTCGGTAATCCGCAGCACACAGTCCGCCTTTTCCACCAAACCTTAAACGAAGAGAGATTTAAAGACGCAGCTGGCTAACACAAGCTGTTACCATGCTGTTACATATCTCAAGGTGGCGAATGAATGCACTCAATTTACTAATTGATATTCGACTCGACAATTGTTGACTTTCGGATGTTGTCAAAATTATGTGGAATGTCTAAAATTACAGAGTTTCAGTCTTCAGTTCTAGTTGTCAATGCGCAATATTAGCTAAACCGGTCGACGATGCGAAAAGCGATGATACCAGCAGTTTGTGAGTTGTGGCCTACAACATGAAAATAAGTAAACCCGTTATACGGATCACTGACACTGTCCAAACTCAAAAATGAAACCGCATGTTTCGCTTAAATTTCAAGTTTTGGTCTAACGGCATTTTATATATTCTTTTCATTTTCTTAGTTCTACATTACTAGTATAAAAGAACCAATGTTTAAAGTTATACCTGGACGTTTTCGTTTAGAACATAGGTTACCATGTCCACGATATCCTTCTGCCGTCCAATTATAACCGCAGCTTTTTTTGTTTGCCACTCGACGTTCGCATCAGCCCAAAAACTCTTCTGTGGCTTGCGCAAAGTGCAAAGTTGGTTATCACTGATGTTGGTCCAAAGCACGCCATCTTTACACGCCAAAGTTTCTGTTGATCGCGTTTCTAAATTGCTTCGCAACATTCATTTCATCGCATGTTACGTAGCACTCCCTGTTGTAAAATCATTACATACATTACATTAACGAAAATACTGCAGTCAGTGGAATCTTTAACTATTAATCAAGTGATCTTTAACAATTAATCAAGAATACACCAAAATAGAGAATATACTTACATTCTCACTACGTCGATACGCTCGACATCCAGGAGAAAGTCACTGTATCGGAGCAAGCTGTGCCCAAAATCCACAAAAAAATGCATTTAAAAATAAAAGTTTGATAACGATTTATATTTCCCTTGGCTTATTTTGACGTGCAGGGTACGACGGCCAGCGCTGTCACCACGAACAGACAGCGATTTCTTTGGTGAGGGTGTAGTCATTTGACTCATTTCGATCAAAACGAGCTAGGTTTTTTTGGGAGCACAGCTGCACAGAAGTCTTACACCAACGACACGAAAGCAACAATGAAGAGATTTAAGCTAAGACAGCGGGTATATTAGATAATTCATTCACAGTCGGGGTGCGCACTAAGACGTAAGACTACAACACATTGTTGTGATCAATACTCGCTTCTTCGTGGTCAATATGGCCAACTAACACTCCAAGTCTATAAGTTTGGCTTTATTTTTGAAAATAACTTTTTTATTATTTGCTAATTAATTTTACATTATTGGAAAACTTTGGTATTTTCTAACATCCAAAAACTAATTTTTGACAAGAATTTAGATTATATATTTCGAAAGAGAGAAGTGATTGTCTTAAACGGAAGTCGTAGGCCTTCAAATACATGCATGATCTCTATTGTTTATTGTCAACTGTATAACTGTATCGTGATTTCACTGATTATACTTAACATGTAATTATAGCGTTTTGATGTTGTTTCAGAACTTAAAACTATGCTAAATGCTGTTCCCTCTTCGATACACTTTTTCATATAAACATACAAGAACATAGGCATAGCTTTTGTCCGGCTAAAAGCCTTTTGTTATTTGATTCCAGCATTATGTGATTGGTATGTCACCACCACCAGGCGGATTATATAGCCATCTGGATGGGGAGTATATATATTCTACCTTTAAAAATCATTGTCTTATAATTAATATGATATATACATGCACTAACTAAACTCATGTTCATTCTAAGTCTATATAATAACATTATTACTCCATTACTCTGATACTGATACTATAATTGCTATATTGCCCTGTTATACCATATGAGTTTTACAAACGTACGAGGCAGTGAGGCGTGCGAGGCATCGGGTTTTCCCCTTTGAAACAAAAGGATAATGAGGCGGTTTCGTTGTAATTAATAAGCTCGGCTTATTATGGAAAGTACGGCGTATGAAGTAGGCCTGAGTCACCAGATCACTTAAGAATCGCATAAAATTACTTACAATGCCCAGTACAGTGAATAAATCGAAGGACGACAAAATTGTTTGATGACCGGCTGCGCAGTTAGTCGTCGGCATTTTCTTTGTACTTATACTCCAGGCAAAAATCCGCAGGGTTGCCAGTGTTTTCGTTAGAGATTTCCACATATCGATACAATTGCAACTAAACACGTAACGTATCTACGCACATGAAGCTGAAAAATAGGGCGAAAACTGAGGATATGTACGGTTTCACGCCTTGTCTGCACGCAATAGAAAAAGAAAAAGGTGCGTTTTAACAGAAAAACACACTAGTGTGAACGGTACCTTGTTATAGAGTACGCTCACCATTTGTAACAGAATAAAGGCCATTATCAACTAAGAGTCTCTCCCTGCTATTAGACAATCAGAGTGCCGAATAATAATAGAATAATAGATCAGTTTAAAAACAAACAAAACTAGAATGCACTCAGAGACTGCATACCTCCAGGCCAGCGTGTTACACTAGGCCAATTAACTTATCTTTTGAGTGAATAAAATGGCTATAAGAATAATATGAGCGCAATCAAGCGTTTTTTGCATTCATTTCTTCGACTCGGAGAAGCGTGCGGACACATTTTTATCAATATTTCATTCAATTGTCAACCAAATTACAAACAAACAAACAAACAAACAGAGAGACAAACAAACAGACGCACAAGGGTGAAAACATAATAACGGACAAAAAAACAAAAAGAAAAACCCAACATGTTTGTTCAGCGTCCAACATGGCGATAGCGATTGAACTGCTGGATTAATAATAAACATGTTCAAGCACCGCCTGATTTCCGGCAGATTTCGCAAGAAATTTCACGACCCAAGTAGACTCAGAACTAAACCTAATGTTTCTAACTTAATAATTTCTTAATACTTTTTCTCGCACGCCTCGCACAATACCCATACCATGACTGTATATACTCATCAACAATTTGTGAGTCTGCACAGTGGTTATTACCTTATTGAGTAATAAGGAAATAACCACTGTGCAGACTCACAATACAGTTATTACCATTACTATTGCGATATTGCCCTGTTATACCATATGACTAATACACTCATCGATAGTTCGTAAGTCTACAAAGTGGTTATTACCTTATTACTCTATTAGTATTACCATTACACTATTGCTATATTGCCCTGTTATACATGATATGACTGTATAGTGTATATACACTCAACGATAGTTTGCAAGTCTGCACAGTGACTAAAATATTGATAATGGAGTAATAAGGTAATAACCACTGTGTAGACTTACAACCTACACAAACGTATATACAGTCATATGGTATCTTGGAGTCTTGTTCAATCCTGTTGCTACGTATTACCTAATATTACCAGTAATAAGGAAACAAATTAGAAAGTGGTAGCCTTATTTTAGGCTTCATTTGTCATTACGTAACTCTGTTATTATGTAACTCTGTCATGAAGCAACACTGCCATCGTTACGTCACTCTATCATTACGTCACTCTGTCATTACTTTGTCATTACGTAACTCTGTGACGTACCTCTATGATGATGTAACTATGTGATGACATACTCTGTGATGAAGTAACTCTGTAATTATGTAACTCTGTCATTCTAGCTGGTTATTTATAAGTGTATACCTGACATAATCCTCGCTTTTTTTGTTTACGCTATAGTTGGTAAGGTGCATACAGGAATTCTTCATATTCTTATTGCTTTGGTCATATTTTACAGTGGCAAACCTAAAAATAAGGAACAATGTCTAATGAACTGACAGTTTGTGATCAAACTAAGTAACAGGCTAACTAGCTAGTATCAATTCTGACCTGGTCAAGCCTTCTTCATAGAGGTAGATGCGAAGAGGATCAAATGATGTTACTCCAACATACAAACGAAGATCAAATTTAAAACCTTGGGAAAAGAAGCAAAATATTCTCAATTAACTTATCATGCTGTTTCTACATTAACGAGGCATACAGTACCTACTGTACTGTACTGTACCGTACCATACCGTACTTGTACTGTACTGTACTGTACCGTACTTGTACTGTACTGTACTGTACTGTACTCTATATCTATCTGTCTGTCTGTCTGTCTGTCTGTCTGTCTGTCTGTCTGTCTGTCTGTCTGTCTGCCTGCCTGCCTGCCTGCCTGTCTGTCTGTCTGTCTGTCTGTCTGTCTGTATATACATGTATGTATTATATTTAAATAATACAAACTATCTTTTGCCCATACCATCAACTAGCAGAGGATTGACAATGTATTTTGATACCAATAGTGTATCATCCAATGGCACTTGGCTTGGCTGAGAAGTTAAAAAACAGAAGAATATTATTATATAAAGCATAAATCAAGAAACTTTAATGGAAACAAACGTACATGATTTACAAGAAAGATTCCACGACCACGAGATGATGCAACTGGTTTCACAATCCATAAACCTCTTTGTTTGGCATATGAATCTGAAAAATTTAAATTACGTTTTATGTATAGTAGTGTATAGTACAACGTCTTTGATTGATGATGAGAAAATCACAAATTTTTTTCTTACTATAGAAATTATCATATTCAGCTGGTAGAACATATGCTTCAGGAATGAAATCAAAGTTCTTAAAACCCTGTAATAAAAAGGAAATAGTTCAGGCTCAGCTGTATGACTGGCACTTTAATCTCTTATGCCCAATGGTGATCAGCAACTAACTTCTCCTAATAATAGCAATGGTCATAACCAAGCGTAGAGGTAGTTTGCAGTTGCTACACAACACTGTGATATATTTATTACAATAAATAATTTCCCAATGCAACCAGGTGATAAATCAGACATAGTTTGATGCTACTCTGGGTTTACTCTCGGTCCTATGAGGGTATAAATAGGGATCCTAACTTTACAACAATCACTCCTGATGAAGACAATAGATTGGAGTGTCGAAACGTTAGGTTATGGACAGTAACTTTTAAAGTTACATTCAAAACATTTAAACATTTTTTTTAAAGCCAGAGTAGCATCAAACTATGTCAGATATATTACAATATATACCTTGGAGTGTTGCATCTTTTGGATGTTTTGATATAATCGATCTTTTCTAGTTAATTCATAGGATCTGCAAACAATAACCATTATCCCAAATAAGTAATCTTCCTGGCGTGCTTCCTTTTTGCCACGTTTTCCCCTCATCATTCCTCACTTTTGCTTACCTCATTCCTCTCAGAGAATTATACCGGTAGTATGTCACCTACCTAGGAAAGTGGTTTATTTTTTGAAATTCCTGCAAGCCACGTAAAGTATGTGGCTTGAGATGAGATCCAGTCCACATAATGTTGAATTCAGAGCTGTTAGGGTGGACCTTGAATCAAACAAAAAAGACACACATGTACTTCAAGTATACTGCTCACACACTGCTAAGATGATGCTGCACATGCTAGCCAGACCTTTAATCAGCACAAACATAATTTTTTACAAGAAACTGAGCTTACAAATAGAACTACTCTACATAATCCTCTGACAACAATGTCATTATCACTGAACTGTATCTTTAAGATCTTGTAGCCGTGGATTGGTGGTTGAACAGGTCAGGCAATTGCGAGGTAACAACAAAAAGTGGCATTTACTACTTCCCACTCTCCGTAGTCCTCCTGCAGCGTGTGAGAAAAATATTTTCTTCTTCTTTTGTGCCTCAACCAGCAGAAAATAACACATACAGGTATATAGTATACAGGAGATATAAAACTAGGATATTATGGGGGCAGACTCTCATCAAGGGACCACTTCCAATAAACGTGGGCCAATATTGTTTGTCATCAGTTGTTTGTGTCATAACCAATAATCATCATGCATTGTTGGTTGGTGTATTGTTGGTTGGTGTGCGAAGAAGTCTTTTGTATGGTGTTGGTAATTGTTGTGATCTGTTAAGTGGTTTATGTTCCAAGTTTGTATACCAACTTTCTAATGTAAGTCGCTGTTTGTAGTTTATGCTAAAGGCGATATATTCAGCCGAGTCCCTGTCAATATTGTGTTTTGTTTGCAAGTGGTGTTCAGCTATGTGATTAGTCCTGTCCCCGTTTCTAGTAGCTCGTTTGTGTTCGGCTAATCTGATTTTTAGGTTTCTGACGGTTTCACCAATATAAGTGTCCTGGCAGTCGGCGCTGACTGATGCGCTGACTGCCAGGACACATCTAATAAATTTTTTAAATTAAAAAGAGATCAAGTAATATTTAACCCAAAGAAAATAAAATACCTCTTTAAAGCAATGTTGATGCAAAATATTTCTCACAATTTTGCATTCATTCTTCACAAACTTGTAAGCAAGATGCCATTTAGCTATAAAAAATAATTATAAAAACAACAATAACAAAATCCTCTTTCTTTCATCCATTGGACAGAAGAAAGAAAACTCAATTTTAACATTTATATACCTGCAACGATTCTTTCCTCCATTGGAAGCCCAAAAAAAATATGGTGAACAGAAAATTTTATCAAAGGTTTTTTCTTCTTAGACTCACCAAATGTTATAATTGATAAACTACAAAATAATTTTAAAAAGTTAACTAATATATGTACAGTGTAGTTGTAACAGTGTTAATGGATGAACAATGTTGTTAGGCCAAGAAAAAAAATACCTGGGTTTCCTATTTCATGCTGAAAAAAATTAGGTAGGGTAGGTCGGTTTTTCTTTTTTTTTAAACTTTTTTTTTCAAACATTGCATGCATGAACAATAGGTTTTACCAAACCATGCTGATATTGAGGATGCTGCCAGGATCGGCAGCCATGTTTGCTATCCCAGGATTGCAGGCTTCTCAAAATTTCAATAAAAAGATTAGGGGCCATAAACTAGGTAGGGTCGGGAAACCGGAAACCAAGGTATTTTTTATTTTGGCCTTATCATGGCTAAAATCAACATTGTTCACAAATGTGTAGTTGACAACTTGCAAGTAAGCGCATTTTAAAATTAAGTTTAGCTAAATAGCTTAGCTTCTACAATATCTGTAATTAAATTGATAGATGCAAAATAAGAAACTGACGTTTCGAGCGGAGCCCTTCATCAGAGTAAGACTTACTTCATCTTTCTCTAATGAAGGGCTCTGCTCTGCCTGTGTGGCATTAGCAAGCTTTTTTCAGTCCTCTCGTTAATATTGTTAGGGTTTTCTGTGCTTTTTCCAGCTTCAGTATTTTTACTTCTTCATATTTTTATCTTTACAGGGATGAGCCAGGGTTAAGTTAGTATTTTGTTATTGTTATTGCTAGGGTAAGGGTTTATGTACCTAAGGTTTCATATACCTAAGTTAAAGGTGGATGCCATAATATTGTAGTACTACCAGTACAAACTCTATAATTTATTTATTATTATACATTTATTTAGTTAAACATTAATAAATAATAGAAATTGAGGTTACCAAAATGTATATATACTACATTAACTACAGAAAAATAATCTATTTCAAACCTAGGTTTTTCGTTTTCCTTTTCTTTTGCTGTCTTGACTCCAAGTGGATTTTTTAAGTCTACTTTGTTGGCAGAAAACAAAGGCACAGATTCTGCTTCTGATTCAGCCATATTTATATTATAAACATACAGCTATTTATTCATTTTCTCCTGAAAAACTCCTTCCCAGCTTTTAACCACGATATTTCTACACCAATAGCCAAGACTAAGTTCAACCAGAAGGTATAAAACTAACACCCCAGGCGTTAACTGGTGATGTTCTGCTTGTTGCTAAGGTTCTAACTACAAAAGGTCACGTCCAACAGACCGAAATTTAAATGTCTTATTTTCCTCATTACTCGTAGTAACGTAGATAAACCATACAGGAAAACGTCTATTTACGACATAAAATCCTCCTCCTTTACATTTAATGTCAAATACACTTTTTAGAGATTAAAAACTTGCCATTGAATTTTCAAATATTTACCGCCATCTTGGATAATCGAGTGTATAGCCACTAGTTCCCATCTATGAAATTGACGTCTAATATTTTATCAACAAAATGTTATCAACAAATGCCGAAAACTAACCCTTACCCTAACCAAAAAATAACCCTAACCATAAAACTACAATGAAACTGATCCTAAGAAAACACTAATCTTAACCCTAAAAAGTAGAAAATTGGATGACACAATGACGTCACGTAGGCTTTTAGGGGAATACGTCGTTTTCTTTCGCAATATGGCAAAAGCCCAGTCAAAAAACATAGGTTATATTGACAGTGAGGTTTTTGCAGTCCTGTTTGCAGTCGGAAAGCAGCGTAGTAGTGTACTTAATAGTGCACTACGGCGAAGCGAACTAGGCAAAGTTATATTTCAATTTTCAAAAGATTTTAAATTCAAAAGTAAATATCTTTTTCCTGTTTACCAAGAATTTCATGTCACGAGACTGTCATGCATAATGTATTAAGACAAAGCAAATCTCCTAAAAGCTACAAAGTCGTTTTAGACTTCATGACAACTACGAACAAATGGGTATTTTCTCAGCGATAATTCTGGTGTCTTTCATTGTCTGCAACGCATTTGCTCGCTCTATATTTCACGACTCTATGCCTTGTGACCAATCAAGATGTAAACTTCCCGATTGTCATTGTTCCAGTACATCCATTCCTGGTGATTTACCAGTATCAACTATCCCCCAAATTGTAATGATCACCTTTGACGACGCTATCAATGGACAGAATATGGGTTTCTATCAAAGGCTATTTTCTGGCAAAGTGAATCCGAACGGTTGCAACATTTCAGCAACATTCTTCGTATCACACGAGTACACCAACTATGTGATATTAAATGAACTGTATCACGAACGACATGCGATAGTCGATCACACTATTACACATCGTACTCCGACAACATGGTGGAAGCAAGCAAATTACACACAATGGCAACAAGAAATTGTAGGACAACGACAGATAATCAACAAACTTGGCTTCGTATCAATTGACGATATCAACGGCTTTAGAGCACCATTCCTTCAGATTGGTGGGAATAATGAATTCAAAGTTCTACACGATGCTAAGTTTTTGTTTGAATCGTCCATGCCTACAAGTAATTTTAGAGACCCCCCGTTATGGCCTTATACTTTGGACTACGCCACAACTCAAGAATGCGTAATACCACCGTGTCCAACAGGTAAGTGCACTTTTCACACACCTCACACATCAGCCTAGATACTAGGCCTTCTATTTTGATCGGTGACGTCATGCAGCGAATTTGGCCCCCAATCCCCATTAGCAGCGCACGGAAAAGCCTATTCTAGGCTGCTCACACATGTCACGGGAGAAAAAATAAATGCGCACAAAACAGTGGCGGATCCAGGGTTGTTCGAAAGGGGGGCGCACATGAAGAATCAGCACGTTGTGGTGTATGTTCGCGGCCTAGCCCTAACCTACTTGGGGGTCTGGACATGCTTCCCAAAATTTTTTAATTTTGCAAAGCCCAGAAGTACTTTTCCGGCGATTTCGGATAAGAATTTTTGCGAAATTAGTGCATCACGCCGTTGCTAAAAATACACGATAGGCCTTCATACATTACGCTATCTTCATCTTGACATGGTAATAAATTAACAGAAAACACTTGTTTGCGGAATTTTAAAGGATCCGCTACTGCATGTCACAGAGATAAAAATAAATACGCACAAAATAGCTTCTTCCAGCGATATTAACTATTGTTAAACCAGGACAGAAAACTTTTGTTTAATGATCGTTTGGCATACGACTGATGTGTTTATTATGCTTTTTTCAATCTTTTCTTTTTTGAACTTCAATCTATTTCTATGACCAGATTCGTTCCCAGGACTATGGGAGGTTCCTATGGTGGACTACGTGGACTTATCTGGGGAACTTTGCAGCATGGTGGATGGCTGTACAGCACCAAAGAATGAAGAAGAGGCTTATCAACTTTTTGAGAGAAACTTTGTAACTCACTACACTACAAACAAAGGACCATTTCCAATGTTCTTTCATGCAACATGGTTTGCAAACTTTCCTTATACTTTAGATGGTACGATCATATTTTAAATACAATACTCAAGGAGCAAGTCTTTTCGAGTCATCCCTTTTAGCTTTCCCTAGTTTTTGTCCAGATAAGCACTCAAGACCCATAACGATCACATGAGAGAAAGTGTGTGGCTGTACATTTCTTAAAAGACATTGGCAACAAAAATTAAGTTTGTCTAATATGAAAGAACTCGTAAAATGATAGAGTAACACCTTTTACAACTTTCCCGTATTTTACTTCGTTTTTTAAATATTTCAGTTTGTTTGATATATAAATGATGGTCTCTGACGTCAGGTGCAGGGTAGATAATTTTCACTCATTAAAATGTCTTATATCTCAGTAATTGCTAAATTTACAACGTTCATTATCATGAGGAATTATTATACGCACATTTTCAAGTAAATTTGTGGAACAAACTTGAAGATGGAACTATTACGCTAATGAATGAAAATTCTCTAGCCTGACCTGACGTCAGAGACCATCTCATTTACATATCAAACAAAAACTGAAATATTTAAAAAACTTAGTAAAATACCGAAAGGTTGTAAAAGGTGTTACTCTATCATTTTACGAGTTCTTTCATATTAGACAAACTTAATTTTTGTTGCCAATGTCCTTTAAATTTCTAATCAAATCTTTGAATACGATTTTTTCTCCATATTTTAGCAACCATTCGATTCTTGGATAAACTTCAAACAATGAAAGATGTTTGGGTGGTGACTATTCCACAAGCAATCGAGTGGATTCGGAATCCGACTCCTCTCACGAAGATCAAGGATTTCCAGCCGTGGCACTGCAGCTCGCCCGCTCCACCCCTGCAGTGCGATGCATCAACACAGACAGTTTGCAGATATGACGACAAAAGGAGACTGGTGCCGAGAGGACAGCCTGCAGTTCATTACTTATACACGTGTCTGCAATATTGTCCACAATGTTACCCCTGGGTAGGCGACCCAGAAGGGAAACAATGTTAAACGATTAACTCAGGGAATATAATTGACAACAACAGGCACATAATTTATGATTGAAACATAAATAATTTGTTATTATTCACTATACATGATTATTTCAAATTTAATTAAACTTAATTAATTTCACGGTCCGCGATAATAAATTTATTTACATCAGTACTATTATATGTTGTCTATTTAGTCATTTTTATACAATAGAATTTGTTTTCTTTTGACATGCCTAAATTTAAAGGTACCGTCAAGTCCGTTCTGCGCATGTGTGATATTTCAAACGTGGGGGACTCCATTATGTCAACAAACTTTAACGGAATAGATTTGCGACAGTTCGAAAGCGAGTATTCGTCAAAGGTGGCGAAGGCGCGAGTGGTAGTTTGATATATTATCCACATTTAGGAACAGAACAGCTTCTTATAACACGCTTTTTAGGCGGGAAAGCAAGGGAGTGTTTATATAATGCAATGTAAACAGAAACGTGGACATGCGCAGAACGGACTTGACGGCACTTTTAATATTCGTTTTGAAGTTGGGAGTGTCGGGGTTTCAGAGCATATCACTGTTTCTGGACTGAAGACAATGACCTAAAAGAAAACAAAATCAGAATCAGATTTTGCGAGACAAGGAGTTGCGAAGCTGAATATTATCATACCCAAACTAATATAATATTTGGAGCAATTATAGAATACCCGTCCACTTTTGAAACCGCATTTAAAGGCAGAAATACAAACCAGGTTGCTCTAAAATCTCTTTAAATATAATGTCGAAGGACTGGAATTAGGAATTTAATCTCCTCACCTGGTTTTTGATACGAAGAAATGTTTGACAACATTCGTGAAACTATTATGCTTGGACAACTTTCTGCGCGGAAGTGTTTTCTTATCATCTATCTCTTTACTTTGATAATCCTTGTGCAGTTCACCACCAACTGCTTCCAGTTTACAGTGTGACTTTCTTTCGTCATACTCATTATTATTATTTGTATTCGTATCACAATCAAAGTTTCTCCTCGTTACTGAACTCGCGTCATCAGAGTCATCGTTACCGCAGTGTGAACGTGAGTGAAGATATTGGTGTGATTCAGTTTTACTTCTTGAACGAAAATCGAAGGTTGTTTTCTCTTCTTCAAGGAGATGACTTTCTGATTTACAGCTTTTTATCAGTTTATTTTCTTCTTTCCAGAAACGCTCCTCACCGTAGCCAGGTTCAACCAGGTTTTTTTTGCAGTCATCTACGTTTTCTAATGAAAGATCAGTTCTGGATAGATTATCGTCATTTGATCTGTGTTTTCCTCTCAAGCTGTCAAACTTCTGACGGAGAAAACTTTGAGAAACAAAAATAAAAAAGTCAAAATTTAATAAATTGTCAAATTCGCTAAATAAACACGAAAACAGTAAGTTGATGAAAAATCTATACTAAACCTAACCTGGAGACGAGGTTGATGTATAAGTTAATGGCTTACCTCCCATGACCATCTCGACTTGCACTTCTCTTCCGCACAGCATCCTCTCGAAGACGTTCACTTTTTCTATGATATATTTCTACTTCAGTCGAACTCAATGGTCTAGTTTTGCTTTTCCTAGAATCACTATTATTTCTGAGAATTACTTTGAAGATGTTTCCCTTTGATGATGAACCACTAAATATAGAAAAAGCCACGTGATCGAAAATGATGTCATGGTAACAATAAAAACTATGATGTGTTTTTACAGTTTGAATAATCAGTTTACCTTGACGGAACTGGTGAAACTGGTGACGTAGCCTCTGACGTAGATTCACTATTGCTGAGTGAGCCGTAATCAGACGATCTAGTGTGTTGGTCAGCGGATAACCTGTCCGCGGTTAACGGTTGAAAGTTTTTCGAACAAGGTGTTGAGAGAGCAGAAGCCTCGGATAAATCTGATTCATCAGAAGATTTTCTATGGATGAAGCAAAAAAAGAAATGTCTTAAACTGTTTTAAAGTAAGAAAGGAGTACATTTAAATCAAATTGAACACATGTTTACCTTGGACTGGTTAATTCTGAATTTACTGGCTCTTTAGTTCTAAAGATAGGCCTCTTTCGTCTGTCATAAAAATATTTTAAGTAGAATTGAAGTACAACAGGATAGGAGAGAAATGTTAAAAAATATACATGATGATACAACGATACACCAATTCGATAGGTGAAGCAATACACCTTCTGACAGACATACAGAGACAGACAGACAGACAGACGTACAGAGACAGACAGACAGACAGACAGACAGACATACATACAGAGACAGACAGACAGACAGACAGACAGACAGACAGACAGACAGACAGACAGACAGACAGACAGACAGACAGACAGACAGACAGACAGACAGAAAGAAAGACACAGACAGACAGACAGACAGAGACAGACAGACAGACAGACAGACACAGACAGACAGACAGACAGACAGACAGACAGACATTTACCTTCTTCGTGAAACATAAGCAGTAGTATTTCTTGCTATTGTAGTTGAGTTTTGGATAGAATTGTTTAACATATTGATTGTGTCGATCATCTTTTTCAAAGAAATCTCAATGTTAAAGCTGTCTGGGTGGTTCGGCTCTGTATATTTCGACAATTGCTATGAATGAAAAGACAATACTACCGTTATCTTCAATGAATGATCATGTTTTACGCACAAGATATTTGTTTTATATAACGAGATATTTATTTGTCTGCTGGGTGAAGCAGTACTTAAGAGATACTCCAGCAAAAATACAAATGTAGTTCATATGAAAGATCTTACTGACTTTAGTTTATTTCCAAAGTTTCAGCATTCCTATCAATTTAGTTAAGAAGATATGGCTAATTGAAGTTGAAAATTTGAGGATTTTGACGCCATATTGGCTTTGAAAATATGACGTACGTCATTGAGTGATTCTTTATCGGCAATAGCGGTTGTGAATGCTCTTTGGACAAAAATTAATCGAAATAAACTATTTAGTTCCTCATGCAACAAAGTAGAGGAGCTTCTTAGGCATAATACGAGATAGAATCACTCAGTGACGTCATATTTGAGAAACAAATATGGCGTCGAAATTGGACAAAATCTCCAAATTCAACTAGTTATATATTCTAAACTTAATTGATAGGAATGCTGAAACTTTGGAAATAAACTAAAGTCAGTAAGATCTTTCATATGAACTGCATTTGTATTTGGCTGGAGTATCCCTTTTATCAGACATCAGACAGTGTGAACTCACCCGTAGTAATAAAACATATCTAGGAAGGCGTTGTATAGGAGTGAGAAGAAAAGCGTAAATATTAAGACGTTCGCATCTTGGATCGTTGTTACATTTCTGCAAAATAAAAAGAGAGGGTATTTGAAATAAACTTAGAACTTTCTGAAACGCGTGCCCCCGCGTCTGCGGTATCTATTTAAATTTCACACAAAGCGCGTTTCGCATACCTCAATTAGCTTTCTGAATTTTTGTGAATTTCTCGTGTATTTATTCAGTATTGCGATTGATTTTGGAAAATTCTTCACATACTCTGAGTATACTGTCATAAAATTGATCTATTAAAATAGACAAAGAAGAAATTAGTTTGAACAAAATATCTTAGTAAGAGATAACTCCCGAGAACGAGGGATGTATGCTCTATATACAGCCCCAAGGATGCGTAGCGTCCGAGGGCTGTATATCGCTTACATCCCGACGTTCGAAGGATTTATCTGACTTATTTCATGATTGAGGAGGTTTTCCAACAAAGTTTTGTTTATTTTTTCCATCTTGGACAAAGATTTTCCTAGTTTTTTCTTCATTTCTTATCTAATTAGTATTCATAGGGCTGTATGCTATATAAAACCGACTCAATCATGAAATAATAGCGATTAAGCTTGGTTATGTGTCACTTTTTATGAATAAAAGTTTCACACGTACATGATACGAGTTTCCCAGTTTAGCGAAGATATCCCCGAGAAATCCTTGCCATTTCCAGTTATTAAGACGTTCTTCTAATTCATTCATAAATTTCACATGGCCATATTTCATCTCGTGAAGTTGCTTTGGAAACATAACTCTGGAGAAAAGAGTGAAAAAAATATAAAAACAATGTTTAACTTTCTATTTCAGTCTACAGATGTCCGAGTTCAAACTGATGAGATAAAATCAAATATCAAAAAAGGTTGGTGTATTGCCGAAATAGCGTGTAGGTTGTCATAACGTTTCGAGCGAAGATCCTTTTACTCTCTGACGAAGGGCTTTCGCTCGAAACGTTAGACTACTTACACGCTATTTCGGCAGTACACCAACCTTTTTAGATATTTGTATTTCTACACTGCCTACGCAGCACAACACGTTTTATTACTGATGAGATAAAACTTTGGATAAAACGGCTTTCTTTTTTTACTCTATACCTGATGTCCTTTTCGGGAATGATACTGGAATTATTGAGGGGTTCCACGAAAACCTAGGGTAAAAAATCAGTATTATTATAAATATTAACTAGGCCTTCATCTATTAGTATTAGGGAGCTTTGTAATTTTTGGCGCCAAATTGCTTACGTCATCTTGTGCTGACGTGATAGAGTCGTAGTCATTGTCTATTTGAGTACGAGATTTGAGGAACTCTGAAGGCAACTTCGTATCCAGGGTCTTATCTCCACTCCCCGCACACCGCCTCCCCCACTCACTGCGGGTGCGACGGCGGGCAGGGAGCGGAGATAAGATCCTGGATACGAGGTTGCTCTGAAGGCTGTACGAGCAATGTTTTGGCTGGGATTGCAGGGAAGTATAGGGATTGTAAAGGGATTGGTCGACGAAGAGGGGACAGCAAGGGATTCTAATTTCGCTCTCCCATGCTCTTGTTAATTTCTCTGGCTCGGCCACAACAGCATTGGAAGCATATTTGACTCGGAAAAAGAAGCCACAGAGTTGCCTGCGGAGGAGGCTAAACTTAGTCAAGCAATTGCAGCGGTAAAAATTACGAATCTCGTAGTCGTTGTCAAATCTAAAGGCGCTCCTTATTAACTAAGGACGCCAATCACTTATTTATATGGCTGTGATGGACATTTTTTAGTTCCCGAGGACAGAAAAAGTAACGGTTTAACCGTTAAACCAATCCTGAGGAAGGAATTCTCCAAGGCAACGACAGCAACAGTCCGATACTCCATATCTCTGGTTTAATACCTCATTTAATGTTTCCAGCGCCTTGATGTAATTTTTTTCTGTTTGTAATATCTCATGTGCGACCATAACACGTTTTTCTGTAAACAAAAAGGAGCAATTATAGAGTACCCGTCCACTTTTGAAACCGAATTTAAAGGCAGAAATACAAACCTCTAAAATGACTTTGAAATATAATGTCGAAGATTTATATTGTGTGTAGTTGTTGATTGTTATCAAATTAAGTGGGGTTTTAAAATAGAACGAAGCAATACTTGAATAATAAATACTCAAAAGTGTTGGATTGCGTACCTTCTTTCTTTTTTAAAGCCATCACTCCATATCCAGTATGACAGCTTTTTCTTCTTGATATTTCCTGATGACACGGGCTTACTTTATCAAGCCAAGATGATACAGAAAGTGTGGCTAGCATCTCATTCTTAGCCCGAGTACTTGAGCTTATACTTTGGTGATCTAAAACAGTAGATATGAAACCTTGTATAATAATAGCAATTTTAGCTAACAGGTTGCTACTTTACATGACGCTTGCGAATATTTTAATATTTTATATCGATTGACATAACCAGGGTCCCCGTGATGATATGAGTCATGATGCTGAAATAATATTACGCGGCAAGATTAAAGCTCACTGAAACCTATTCAAAAGTTCTTGTGTTTAACACCAAATGCACGGTCGTTTATACATCCCGCTAAATCTAGTCACACATGCTAAAATTAGTAACTTATAATAACTATGTTATAGATTGCACATCACCCTCTCAAGGGCTTCAGTGTGGCGTGGGCTACTTATCTCACGCGATGTTAAACAAAGATGATCATCAAAAGTTAAAACATGTTAATGTGTTACAACAGATGGCCCAGCAGGACATGACTTATTTTTGGCGTCCCTCTTAACAAAAATAGAATAATTTACAGCCAAGTCCCTAGAATTAATTCAAGTCATGCTATATGCGTATCTGCTTCCATTTTTATATACTGAAATTTTACTAATAGTAATCTGGATTTCTCTAACGACTAATATCCTTTGTTTAAAAAAATGACAAATTAACCCGCGATTATGCGTTACAGCGCATGCACGCGACTTTTCATTAAAGGGGCTTTGGGTGGGCATCACGTAATTAATTATGCAAGAAATGGAATAACAGATGACAGCTGCCGTGGTTTAATTTTGGATAATATTTTGTATATCATGCAAAAATCTTCGGTATAATATATATTACTGCCAGGATTATTATAAATGACATACCTAAGTATGTAAACATGTTGTGTTGCATCGTAGGTATAGTGTTGAAATACAAATTTAAAACTTTAAAAGGTTGGTGTACTGCCAAAATAGTGTGTAAGATGTTTCGAGCGAACAATTGGAGTCTTCTCTCAAAACATTAGACCTCCTACATAACTATTTCGGTGGTACACCGCCAACCTTCCAGAGTATTCGATTTGTATACCTAAGTATGCATAGATAAAAAAGCCCAAGTAAGGGTAGCGCGTTTCGTAACAATTAAAACAACATACATAACGGACGATCCTCAAGCTCAAATCCTCAGTCAGATATCGAACCTGTAACCGGATTGCCGGTGATACTCTCTACCCCCAATAAGCCACCGAGACTTGAGATGGAGAGCGAAGGTTACAATGATGTATTGGTTCGATTACTGATATATAGTGACTGCATCATAGGCATGGATATATCAACTGAACCAATACATCATTGTAACCTTCGCTCTCCATCTGAGTCTCAGTAGTTCAATGGTTACTAGCGTCTCACCGGCAATTAGAAGGTTAAAACAGGACAACCCAGTCTCCACCTTGTTAATGTAGACAGTCTACATTGGTAACGTGTAGCTGTGAATGTACCACATCCACTCCCCCTACTTGGGTTGCTAGATTAATAGACTAGTGAGAGAGACTAAGCATGCGGGATTAGAAATTGACTGTTAAATGCATGTGCTAACTATCGTTATTTTAGCGCGAGTTGAGTTAATGTAGACATCATACATTAACAGCTACATGTTACCAATGTAGACTGTCTACATTAACTAGGTGGAGACTAGGTTGAACAGGATTTGACTGGCTTGACGATCGTCCATGTATCATCTGTCTACCAAAGCTCCCACATTCACTAATCAGTGTATATATAGTGTATATACATACTAATCAGCATGTATATGTACAACACAATGTTTCTATATTATGCTAGTATGTTAACAATTGTTGTGCTTATTTTTATTCCCTTTTAAAGGAAATTGGAAATCCCTGACTGTCCTGACCGTGTCTGAATAGCTCAGTCGTCAAAGCGCCGATACGTTGATTAGGCGGAGACCTTGGGTTGGATTCCCCCGGTTGGGACAGTCAAGATTGTCTAGCCGCACCAAAGTCAAAAAGAGCAAGTGCCACTGCACATTTTCAGTAAAGAACTCATTCAAGCTCAGGGTCAGTTTTCTGCCAGAATGCGAACCATTTTTTTACGATTTATTAAAACACGAGTGAGATGATACCGTAGCTAGTAATGTAAATAATGTTAAGAAAAAATATAATTTATTTGTATCAAGAAAATAAAAACTATTGGTTACCTGTTCTTGCAGAAGGTCGACGCTTCAGCCCGATAGGAAGTGATACCATATGACGTGCATTACTACGCCGACGTGTAGCAAGGGATGATAATGCTGGAAGCTGAAATTAAAATTGAAACTAATGAAACATAATTACAAATTAGATGTTAAACCTGAGATCTTTGTACTGCCAACTGGTATATAATAATTTAGACGATGACATGTTCAAATTGGCTGTTTATTTACTGAGCTAGAAATTATTCTAGAACTCAACTATATAAACAGAAACAGAGGCGGTACTTCTGGTTTTACCAAAGAAAGCAAAGGAATGAGAAAGTCGTTTTATTTCGATATTATTAATTCCAAAAGAAATCATTTCAGAAACATACCACCTGAATCGATAGCTTCGTATCTATATACACTAGCAATATAGTCACAGACCGCGATGTTATAACTAACTGCAACGTGTTAAACAGTTCAAGCAGCGTTTACACAGTCGAATGATTTACGAAACTAAGATAAATCAGTGAAACACAGCTAGCTTTACCTGCCGAAATGTTGGCTCTGGAGACCAAAGACCGTATTTAATTAGCTCCTCGAAGACACACGATGTAAAACCGCTTGAAATCATGGTACGAGAATATCCGGAGTGTGAGAGACGGAACCGAGAAAGACGCCAACCTCTCTCAAAGCATTACAGAATGTTATAGACGACTTGCTGTTAATTTTTCTGTTCAAATGTGGCGTCACAGGATGTTAATTACTTTGACTGTGTTGATCACAAACAACCCAGATTTGCATAGCCAGAAAAAACAACCTGATGTATGCACGTATATGTATATGTTATGTTGTCTATGTTAGAGCAACAATGAAAGATAAGAAAAAGGGAGTTTAAGAAATAAAATCTTTACTATAATATATGAAACACTTTCTTCAGAAGTTCTACTATTTATAATAAGTTATTTGTAATGAAATAGATTCGATAAACTCGTGGCATGAGCGCCATAGAGTTAGGTGATTGTGCTGACGGATATCACGATCAGCGTTTTTCATTAACGCGCAAAACCTTGCCACAAATCTTGCAAGATATCTCCTTACTATATCTACATTCTTATTAATAAAATAGATACCTCAGAATGTCTATATATCTAAGGCAAATCGCCCATGAAGGAACTCTAAGTATATGTTCAACATATAGTACCACCTGCTGATAGGATGTGACATGAGCTTGGTAAATTATTACGCCGTGCGTCACCACCATATTTAAGTGATAATTATAGAGCTGGAGATCAGTAAGAATGTAAGATAACACGTCCATCTCGGTGGCTTATATGGTATTTTGCCAACGAAACAACAATTTACAAAACATGTCTTAAAGCTAGTTAGGCGGGGGGTTATGGTTAGAAAACTCACTAGGCGGGGGGTTAGGGTTAGGATCTTTGTTCTTTTGGGGTCGGTTATTATTATTATCCACCTCCTCGTTAGGCAAATTGTTGTTTCGTTTCGCAAAATACCATAAGCCCATCTCGGTGGCTTGGACTTCTATGTAATATTGAAATTTACCTTGGATCATTCGAAAAAACTGCTCCAAGCCTCCAACACGAAATATTTCCTCAAGATTGAGTTCAAAGTGGAGTATTTAAAACGAAAACTCAAGTGGTAGTAATAATGGACGTGACAAAGAAGTTGATATGATAAGCCAAACAAAGAGAAATATTGCTGAGATAATTTTGTTTACCACGTCAAGAGAAGAAGCAAACAAATCCTGGATTTTTATCAATAATACTCATTTGGAGAAAGCCAAATGTTCACTAGTTTGCGTGCATACGTCTCTCTAGACGGCTAGAATATATATGAATCTTTTATTTGAAACTTATAAGCTACATGTTTCACGGGAACAAAGCCTATGCTCCAGTAAGCTTTCGAAGTTTTGTGGTGAGGATGAAAAGGCGATAAATTGTATTGCCGTAGAACGGCGAAACAAAATATTTTCATTTCTAATAAACATATTTTCCAATACAATCTCTCTGTTTGATAAATGTCTCGGAACACGAAAGACACTATTTACTTAACCTATTGATTCATAATAATTTCACGAAAAATGCTAGGAATTAACTAGTGCTTAAGCAATTAAGCAATTGCTTTAAACTCTTAAAATAAAAAACAATAGTATAATTCCGAACATGGACCATTTCACCGAAAGTACTGATTAAGTACATAAACAGGTTTTTATGAAGCGTGTGCACGTTCGCGAAATATAGACACGTACATATGTTCTGTATTTAGACTAGGTAATTCCAAATCTGTTTTCAGAATTGAAATCGATTAAATATTGACGAGATAACGTTCAAAAATCTACAACAAAGCGGCCTTTTGTGATCTACAAATAATATATTCTTTGAAACTAATTTCTATCAAACTTTTGACTGATAGTTCAGGCAGGCGAGGGGTTATTGTGGAACGTATTTCTAGTTTTAAATCTTTATTTATTATTTCTTTCTAGTTTTAATTTCTTTGTTTATAAACTATTAAAATAAGCCAGTTCGTGATGTCGACTGCGCATCAAAATGACGTGTTCTGCGTCGGGATAAAACAGTTATTTCAATTAGTATAACATGCATGATTAGGCTAAAACCACAATATATAGTTTTATCCCGACGCAGAACGCGTCATTTTGATACGCAGTCGACATTACGAACTGGCTGATAGATGCTATAGTATAGTAGTTAATTGTACAGCTCACGAGTAACTTTTTACAAGTTGCGTGTTGGTAGCACGTGTTGGTGAATCGAGCTTAGAATTGGCTCGGCATGAGACTTGGTTGTAGCGGAAACTGAATTACAAATCGAATGGTAATCGGTAGAAAGTATACTTGAAAACTAGTTGACTGAAAACTACAATCGTTGCAGAAATTGTTGGAACACGTACTACCCGTTTTCAACGACATCGACACCCCCTTACCCCCTTTTCAAGGTTGTTTTAACCAAATACTTGTTGAGTGCGCTACAAGATAAAGTAAACATGTAATTTATAGAAAACAACATTGCCGAAATGGGGGCAAGGGGGTGCCAATTGAAAATGGGGTGCCATTTGGCAAGGTGTTCCAACTAATTTCTGCAACGATTGTAGTTGTTCGAGGGTTAGTAGGAAGGATAGTACAACAAGGGTTAATATTAGGGTGAGGGTTAGTTAAAGGTTAGAAAAATAATCCTAACCCAAAATCAAACCCTTATACTAACCCTAACCCCCGCCTAATGGGTTTTCTAATACTAACCTTAATACTAATAAAAGGATCATCCAGAAGACGACTCATACCTAGTACCTCACGGTCACCTCAACTGCAAGTATTCTAGTTATATATATGTCTAGTTATTATACGAGTTTTACTTCACTTACTTCACTCATGCGCCGTTTACTCAAATATTTGTTCATGTCATCACAGACACAGGCAGAAGGTCTCCTTATTGCAAAAGCACTTTGCCTTCTTTTCTTCATTTTCTCCATTGTTGAATGACTCAATTCCATTAGTTTCAGCGAAACAGGGTGACTCTATTTAACAACAAAACAAGATTATTTAAACGAGCGAGTTAGAGACTGAAAGGGTGTCATTTCCTTCCTGTGGACTTTCGGTACGTCACGTCCGCTACGTCATGAGCAAGGCCCGAAGCGAAACACGTAAAATGCTACGACAGGCCTAGCCTCATCCGCAGGCAACTCTGTGGCTAGTTCTTTTTCCCAACCAAAACATTGCTCGCATGCACAGCCTTGGAAGTTATTTGACTCGAAAAAAGAAGCCATAGAGTTGCTTGCGGCGCCACTTTGTGGTGATTTTAATGAAATGCACTTAATTCTATAAGTACCTTAGGGACCGGTCATTATTAAAAATGGGGGGTGGCACCGAAGAGAAAATGGTTGGGTAAACAAAATTTTGAGTAAGTCAAAGGTTGGGTAAATAAAAAACAAACCAACTCAAAGGTTGGGTAGAAAAAAAATGTAATGTATATTTCCAAAGCATGACTCACTCAAATATTAAAGACTATGTAAGAAAGAAATATCATATGCCAATACAATAATTATGTCAATCAGTATCTTGATCTTTTTCAGATTCTTCATGTAACATCATCATCATCATCATCATCATCAACAACATCATCAACATCATCATTATCCTCTAACATCATCATCTTCCCTCATCTCTATCATGTGGAAAAAGTTAAAGTTTTGGGGTGGGTATTTATTTTTTAATTGATATCTGAGGTTGGGTAAAGAAAAATAGTGACCTTTTAATGATTGGGTCAGCAAAATTTTTACCAAGAAAAACATTTCTCTTCGGTGCCACCGCCCATTTTTAATAATGACCGGCCCTTAAGAATTTATTGTTGTAAGAGCATTAATTGAGACTATTGTATAATGCTCCTAAAACGTCTTTATTTAAATAATAGAATACGTTTGCCCGGGTCTCTATAACGTTATCGAAACCCGAGTGACGTAATAAAAACACGAGAGAAGTGTAGGGAGAAGCACGAGCCGCCGAGGAAAGTACTTTCACAACTTCTCGAGTGTTTTTATTACTTCACGAGGGTTTCGATCACGTTATAGAGACCCAAGCAAACGTATTCTATTATTTTTATAAAATAATTTAGAAACAATTTCTTAGACTTTGATAATAACGATATATAACGCTTTTGATTTAATGCAAATTCTCATTAGTTACTGACGTCATTCCGGTCTCCGTAGCCTGATCGAGACCGGCAAGCTGACCAATCACAGCGTGCGTAGAGTAAAATTATTTTATATTATTATTTAGTATTTTCAACATTTGAAGTTCTCTTTTCATATTATATCCTGTACTATGGTTGGCAATACAGACCTAACAATACCTCTTGCAGAGCGATCACACCAAATGCCCGGTGGCTTTGAGTTTCGCCGAGTCCGACATAGGTTGAAATACATAATTACTATATTAGGAAGGGCGGAAAATTAAAATAATTAACTGTGATTACGTCATTTCATATTTCTTGATGAATAGTGAAGCGCACAGTTACTCTTTATAGACCAAAACTCAGACAAACCAACCAAATTTGAATTTCAAGGGATTCCTAACTAGGCAAGCAGCCGCCGTACGACCCATGGCTTTAATGATCGCTCAAGATACTGTACAAACACAACTTGTTTATTTACATCCGGTCTCATATCGATGTGGCAATAAATTTTACCGAGGGGGATAAGCGGATAAAAACCCTTGAAGCACGTGAGAGAACCAACAACGTAGATGGTCACACACCCAAGGCTAACCCCATTCAATAAGGTTTAATTTCTAATCATATAGAGGGCACAAACTTACTCGAATATGATCGGCTAATAATGAGGAGGGAATTTCTTCTAAATTCAGAGCAAAATTACTTGTATCTGACTGGTGAAGACGCCAGCGGGAAAAAAAGTTATTATGTTGTTTAACTTGTAAACCAAGTGACAAGGTTCAAACAAAAAAATCTGGTTCCGAGTAGACGTATTTTTGGATTGTGGATGAATAAGAAAGCCTCTATAGACTATAGGGTTTTCTGAGAAAACTCGGTGAATTTCCGGAGTATTTACCACGTCAAGTTGACAACGAAGCACTTCAAAACACTTCGTTATCGTACGGAAAGATAAACACAAACGCGCAATGCACGACGGTTGACACTCACTCTTTAAATCACAAGTTTTAACGAATTTAAAAATTGTACTAAAAAAATTGATCTGTCATCTTTAATTTTGTAAAAATAATTGTTAATTTTGTAAAATAATTTTTAATGTTAACTAATTTTATTGTTAATTTTAACATGCATGTATATATTTCTAGTTTATTTCTGTGGCCTACCTGGAAATTAGCTTCTTTTTAGCTAAGTGTAGTGACCACGTTAAATAAAGTTATTATTAAGTCGATGTTTGACTCAATAAAGTTCGTTGTAAAGTACCGTTTTCCTCATTTTGTTCACGTGCGTAGCTAACTTATTTATGAATAAGTTTTGCCCTCTATATGATTATCAAGTAATCACATGGTTCCTCGTAAAATTAAGGTTTAATTTAACTTGTGTTTTCAAAGTTGTGAAACTTTGAAAACACGCGTGAAATTAAACATTAATTTTCCTCGGCCCCATGCGACTACCGATACAAACCTCAGTCGTTACCATGCTTCCCGCGCGTGTCAATTTTTCATACTCGGTTATTATTTCACTTATTTCACGTTCATTCGGTTTTTACTGCACTATTTTATTTCTACAGTACACCAATTAACTTTTTAGTATTTTATACATATATACACACATAAAGTAAATGGTTTGAACCCAGGAGTATCATTAGATATGTGAAGTTGATCGTCCAGGTTGTTGTAGTCTTGAGAAAGACTATTGTTATGGTGACTTATTGTCACCAACAATAGTCTTTCTCAAGACTACAGCAACCTGGACGGTAACTTCACATATACATATACACACATACAACATCATACAATACTTGTACAACATACAACATACAACATACAACATACAATACCACATACTTATTCATTTATTTAATTTATTTAATGAATTTGTCACAATATATTTACAAGTTACTATTAATACAAAAACTACATACAAAATACAAATACAACGAATAAGACAGGTGTGACAGGAGAAAGGAACAGGACTTACGTCCCAATTGACACCTGACCCCTTAATGGAAGATACAATTGGATTTTGGACTTATTGGACATAGCCAGGGGGGCTATAGGCCGGTAGTTGGATAGAGTACATTTTGTGGAGACTGGACTTAAATAGAGCGAGAGAATTGTAGGATTTGAGACTAGATGGGAGAGTGTTCCGCAGTTCAGCTGACCTAATAAAAAACGATTTCCGGAAGTAGTCCTGTTTATGTTTTATAATTAAATTAAAGTTATTAGGATCATAATTTCGAGATTTGTATTTTGTTTCAAAAGTGCTCAAATAATTGTAAACGTCTGTAGAGATGAGACCCTTTCGAGATTTGAAGATTAATGTCAAGTCGGAGATCTCTCTACGAAACTCTAGTGGGATGAGGTTTGTTTTGGTTAATCTTTCGGCTTAATCTTTCGGCGTATGACAATTCCGGTGGATAGTTCAGAATAAATTTGGTTGCCCGCCGCTGGACATTTTCAATTAGCGAGCGATGTTTACTGGTGTAAGGTGACCACAAGTTACTGCCATACTCGAGCTTGGGCCTTACAAGGGCGCAGTATAATAACTTTCTTGTTCTTGAATCCGCATTGTCCCTGCATAGTCTTTTAATAAGACCAAGTGTCTTGTTGGCCTTGGCGACAGTGATTTCGATGTGTCTTGACCAAGATAGGTCACTAGACACGGTGATACCAGACAGACATATATACCTTCCCAAGCAAGGGAATAGGCTTTGCAGAGCTAGGCTCTACAAAGATCACAGCGCATATAAAAACAAGTTATAAATTCAAGTCTCTAATCATGTCCCTCCACTTTGCTTTGTCGAGAGCCATTTCATGCCATTTGTCGACTTCTATGTTTGCTTTCTTCAGAGTTTTGTAAAGAGAGCGACCATATACGTATATTGAGGTGCCCCTCTAGGTCTCTTTGATCGTACCCACGAAGATAACATCTTCCTTGGTAGCCGTGACCAAGGCATTCGGACAACATGGCCAGCCCAACGCAGTTGTTGTTTGCAGATGTATGTGTCGATTGATTTCAATGAAAGTCTCTTCAACAAAATACCATTGGAGATTCTGTGCTCACGAGTATGTCTTCTATTTAATCGACACATAGCTCTCAGACACCTATGGTGAAAATTTCTAAGATTTCGAAGGAGATGTTCGGTCAAACTCCAACATTCAGCTCCATATAATAGTATTGGTAGAACGAATGTACTGTACACTGAACCTTTCACTTTCAATGATACTTGGGATGACGAAAATAAACATTTCCGAAGGGATCCAAACGCATTACCAGCTTTTACAATTCTTAAATCAACATCCTTCACATTTGTACGGTGAAATATACTGAACGCGCTCCAGTACACTGTACGACGTTTCGTAACTTTCGTTAGTTGGCGTATATACTACATATACTGTAATACATATACTACATTTACTACATCTACATATACTACATTTACTGCATATATTGTAAATTTTTAGTCCTTACCAGTGTCGACGTCGTGTTATAGAACTTTACAGACAAATACGACTGAAATTAAACTGATATTGAATCTCCCAGGAGCAAACAGCAACACACTCAAAAGATGTTTCACACCAGTGATTTTATAACACGGGAAGAAAGCGTCATGCATGTACCGTGGCAAATGAGATCATAATTCCATCCGATCGATTCACAATATCACATTTTCAAACGGGGGAGTTGGGGGTGTCAAGATAACTTGCTCGAATATTCTATTTTTTTATAAAATTACCCGAATCTTATTTCAGACGTCACAGTGCCCCAAAAAATCACTCAAAGCGCGCAAATGCGACGTAAATGCAAATGCAGTGGCGGTGTAAATCACGCAAAGTGCGCAAATTATATAAGGATTATATAATATATTGTCGGCTATAAATTAGTGCGACCCATCCTAATTTCTTCTATGAATTACTATATGCGCTGAGCCAGTGATTGAAATGGCTTTCTCGTATTTATTCCGAATTTAATACCTCCACTGTTCATTTCGCCCGAATAATATGGTTTTAAACACGTTTGGGTGTGTAACATCCCCCGCCACAGTATCGACGCCCCCGTTTTCATGTCGCGTTTTCATGTCGCGTTTGGAATTGCGAACAGGAAAGAACTGAGATTTCGAAAGATCACCACGCTGACTCATGAACCAAGATATATCGAGACGCGATTTATGCACGGAAAACATTATTTTCTCACGATGTGTTAGTGGGTGTTAGAATAACAAACTCACGCAGGAAGACCAATAGACCGCGCACAGTCGTATGTAGTCTCTATAGTAGGCCAACCCACGCAATACGATTTTTGAGAAACCAGATATTATAGTGTTATAACTAATACGTGTGAAAGCACTATGTGTGTAAGGCTTGGTCTTCCTGTATGGCTTTGTCATTCTTGAAGAACTTAATCAGAATTATGGCAAGATTACTATTTACGTGCAAACTCTACCTCATGTAATATTTCAACGCCGACAATGCGGAATGGACCGAATTTCAACTCCGCGCATGAATTAGTTGCATTTAATGGCATCTCAAAGTCAAACAAGTCAGTATTTACAGATAAATTTGAGGTTGAAATCGTCAAAATCCTATGCTAATTAAGATCACATAGCCAGTTGCCGTCACTGAGTTGATTTTCTTTGTTTTTGGTTCATGAATTATTAATGAGTATTTGATGCTTATGTTATGAATAGCAAAATTATGGCAATTTTCCTGAGATTATCAAATTAAGATTAACCTTTACTAAAACTAATAATCTTTACGGAAGCTAACCTTTTCTAGATTGTTCGAGATTCTTTCGATGTCTTCTACTTCATCTCGCACAGTTTTCCCCATGCTCCAAGAATGTTCAATTCTCGATAACGGCAAACTAAGACGACGTTTGGCCAGGTCAATGGAAGAAACCTAAAAGATGGTGTTGAAGCCATTATGTTTCAGAGATATAGTGTGCGCTTTGCGTTATATATTAAAGCAGTAAATATATATATATACATATATATAATATCAAATATCTAAAAAGGTTGGTGTACTGCCGAAATAGCGTGTAAGTAGTCTAACGTTTCGAGCAAAGGCCCTTCGTTTCATTCTCTGTCGGAGGGCCTTCGCTCGAAACGTTAGACTACTTATACACGCTATTTCGACAGTACACCAACCTTTTTAGATATTTGATTTGTGTATTTCTACACTGCATGTTTACGCAGCACAACACATTTTATGACTCATTTATATTTATATCATTGCATATTATATAGTAATCACTTATTATATAGTAATCCTATATTGCTATGCAAGTATATGTTGCTCATTTTTTTGTCGATCACGAAGTAAAGTGAACAACCGAAGTGGTTCATTAGAGAAGAGTAATGGATGTTTCTTATCTTCAGTTCCTGGAACGCCTCTTTAGTAATATCACTATATCATAGACCTTATTCTAAAATGCCTGCCAATTTAATATTCTTTTATATGAATATAAATTAGCCCTTGTAGCCTCGTTATCGTGTACGAAATTCAAAATAATTTTTCTTCTGAAACAAGGTTATAATGCAGATAAAAGAATATTAAATTAGCAGCCATTTTAGAATAAGGTCTATTATGGCATGTATAATAAAGTAGTTTAAGCTGGAAACGTCATGTGTTGAATGATACGAGCGTGACATCGGCGCGTTACACGGCTTTTGCGGTGAAAATGAACCCACGCTCCTTGAAATCTAAAACCATGGTCAATCGGGATAAGGACTGGAAACTCGGCAAACTGCAAAGCGGTTAACAATGATCTGGCGCGATTTATGTTGAACGAGCAAAATGGGGAAGCGCGCGGGGAGTGGATCAAGGAAAATAGGAGGCGCGCTGTATGCGCGCTTCAGGTTTTCCTCCCGCACACCTTTTCTAATAAAAAATAAGCCTCTGCGGAGGAGAGGATTTACTTTGTTAATCTTATTTAGAACAGAGTGAGATAAGTTGATTACACTACATTTTACCAACCACAAGTAAACGCGCGTGTTGTGAGGATTACTCAAACTATTTTCACCATTGATGGTAGAGCACATGCGTAGTAACATTGGATCGATTCTTCGTGCGTTCCAACCACACTCCTCCGCAGAGAGTTCGGGCAGACAGCGCGAGCTGGGAGGGCGCGCGGGAACCGTCTTTCCCCGCACGCTTGCAATTTCGCATCCCCATTCTCTCCACACGTCCCCAAAACACCAAAAACGCAAGAAGCCTCTGCGGAGAAGAGTGCAATAAACTGATTTCACTCACCAGAAATCGTTCCTCATTAACATTGCTTTTTTTTATAAAAACACTTTCAGTTTCTATACTGTCATCTTCAGAGATTGTTGCCTTTGAATTCACCACCAACTCATCCTCCTCATCCTCCTCCTCCTCCTCTGTTTTTTCTACTTCTTTCTCCTCACAAGCCCAAACAACACTTGTTGTAAACTCTCTCATTGGAAAAGGATCAGTGTTTCTATGTATTAGTACTGGTCGAACTGTGCGTGAGACTGCACCACTACTCATCGTAGTTTTCTCCTGATCAGGAGTGCTACATAAGAATAAAAATACTATTTAGTACTTTCTAGATGGAACAGTGACGATTGAAATTTGAAAAGTCATTACAAGAGTATAACAGCAGGTAAAATATGAATCAAGAAGCAACAAACATAAAGCAGTGAAAATAATCTAAAAAATCCAACGACAACATACCAAACTGTACAGGGTTAAAAAATTAGATCATATCTCCCCTGTGCTTCGTAATCTTCACTGGTTGCCAGTGAGATCAAGGATTGTTTTTAAGATATTGATAATTACTTTCAAAGCTTTACATGGCCAGGCACCTATTTATATTACTGATTTACTAACTAAATATAAACCTATACTCGTACTTTAAGATCATCTAACAGAAATCTGCTACTTGAGCCAAAATCCAAAACGGTGACTCATGGAGATAGATCATTCTCAGTTGCCGCACCAAAACTGTGGAATTCATTACCACAGGAAATTAGAAGCATTGATACTTTAAGTAGATTTAAGTCAGCAGTTAAGACTTTTCTTTTTTAAAATTAATAGTTTTTTGTTCCTAGTGTTAATATATGTAGTAGGCTTTATCTTATAATGAAACTGTAATTAGTTTTATAAGTAACATTAGGAATATATTGTTGTAAGAGCATTGAGACTATTGTATAATGCTCCTAATACGTCTTTATTATTATTATTATTACAGAGAAAGTCTACTTCGTTGGAGCACGCGTGCGTTTTCCACTTCACCATTTCGCTCGTCGCTAGCGAAATATTTCCACAATGACATCATTTTTTCAGTTGTCGACCAATGAAAACGGGAAGAGATTGTGTCATCGTCGAAATGTTTCTCCAGCGGCGAGAGAAATGGTGAAGTGGAAAACGGGCTTAAGATTGTGTGGGAAAATTCCAAAATTATTACCCGGCACTAATCCGCGGTACCGACAACGACCACCCATGATGAAGACACTATAAAATTAGAGACCGCGCGTTGGGGCATGGAAAGTAACTTTTAAGCTAGAGTAGCGACAACCTATGTCTTCAACCTCGTTCCCAGGGCATTTTGCCTCCACGGTGGAAGGTCGGCGAAAATGGCCCTGGGATCGGCTGGTCACATGACACCCAGAATTTCTGGGTGTTTAGATATGATAATTTTTGTGGTCTTTGTTCCATTGCTTTTGTTTACTTTGTTGACCTGAATAATTGAGAAATATTCAATGCTCTTAAGAGTTGTTCATGTGAGCATTCGTCGGCAAAAAGCAGCTAACAAGCTTAATAATCCACTATATATCGGCCATGGTTATCTCTTACAAAAGGTACGAAGAAGCATATATCCAATTTAGCGAAAGCTATCACTTCTAATTTGCTGTAAAATTTGAAGACAGCATTCAGATTTAGATGAACAAATTATACTCCGCTGAATTAATTGTTTTATGACGAGCCAATCGCATTATAGAATGGACCAGCCGATCCCAGGGCCATTTTCGCCAACCTCTGCCGTGGAGGCAAAATGCCCTGGGTACGAGGTTGCCTATGTCTTATTAATGCCGCGTTGGGAAATTATTTGTTGTACATTTTAGATTGAAACAAAATGTTATATCATAAAATATTAAGCCTCAAGAAGATTGATTTGGAATACGCGGTAAATCCAATGGTTTACTTGAATATAATCGAGGGATTCCGACTTCCGAACGCACTCTAGTCTTATAGCAAATCGGTGTAGGATCGCAATATATCCAATGGAGGTATTCTATTACTTCGTTATTGACAGCATAACGGTAGCATAAGCACGTGTGTGTGTGTCTGAGTGGTTGGACTAAATAAATTAGATATCTAAATTAATGTTATGTATAGTGCTCTCACAGACGTCTCCCCAAGTAGCTCGAATTAACTGCATTCTAATGTGAAACTAATAAATCAAGTTTCACTAATTGACTCATGATCGCGCATACCATAAATTCTAATGCTAATACTATTTAAGTGCTCCAAATCCTACATGAATTTTTATCAGTATTCGTGAAGTTTGATATTGCATATATATTTTATATATGTCTTTTATCATAAATATATATATACGTAAATTATCATTTTGATACTATCTAAAAGATGTCTGCATGACGCGGTTACCACTTTTATACTAAAAATAAGTCCATTTTCAGCTTAAACGATCTCTAAAATCTCAAAAAAACCTACTCAGAGCAGTTCTTAACTGGAACAATTGTGTAAACCCATAATCTCCCCCCGTCTTGCAGAGAATCTATCACAAACTTCAACTTTGACCACTAGTTTGGTTTCTTTCATTTCATTGTAACTCTCAACAATTCTTGACAACAAGAAATATTGTCAGTTAAACTCAAAAAACAAATACAATGTTGATATTTAACGTGATATGAAAACGAAAGAAAGTAAATTGAAACCAGAAATAAATTGAAATGCGGAGTGTCCACAACGATGGAAAGATTCAGTTGCAGCAGTTTCTGAAAACCAATTAAACAACGCCGCAGAGTCATCGAGAAAAAGAATGCTTCAAGAGTAGTTAATCTACAGATAGAGAAAGTTGAGATGAATCAAAGGAAAATAACACTACGACGCTACGAACCAATGCAAACCTTATATAATTTAACGTAACACCTTCTCTTCAGACGACATATCTTTTGCCATGTGTGTGATTTTCAATGACTTTAATAACCACTTAACATAGCGTGATATCGAAATTAAAGTTTCCATGGGATTATGACAACCATACAGCCATTTCCTTTCTGACTTTTCTTCATCTCGGATTCACACAACCAGATATAATTTTATAATAATCAGTGAAAAAACGACATAGAAACAACGCCAAATCTCCTATATATAATTTAACATATAGTTATAATTTCACAACTTACCGAAGTAGTCTGTGTTTCACATACAAGAGATGCTCAAGGGATCTTATTTCGTTCATAAACGGATGTGAGGAGTCGGATAATTGTTGTACAGTTCAGTATAGATATTCCAGTAATAGCTCGGGATGTTACACTTCAACTTCGCTTAGCGAAAGAAGAGAGAAACTAACTCTTCGAGAAATAGAGGCAATTATTCGTGACACAAACCATCCCTGTCACTACCTTGTCCCTGTCGCACATAAACATGACTATTCTACTAGAATTAAAGAAAATAGTGCTAATGTAGGTAACATTATATCTAGAACTGAAAGACATAAATCATCGTTTATGCCTCGGGCAATTGAACATTTTAACAATAAACTTTAAATTTTTTATTGTAATATATGTAATTCATAATTTTATATTGATATTGTAAGTCCACTGTATTTTTTTACCTAAGGTGGATTATTATTAAAGCTCTAAATTAGTATAGATATCCTTTTCTCATTCGGAAAGACATGCACCAATTTACAATAATAAATGAATATTTTAATATAATCGTCCTGCAATAATCTTATATAGGTCTCCTATAGCTTTGCTTAATGTCCTCAATTGCCGCTTTGGTATTCAGTGTCATGCGAAGACCAATTGGACAACAGATACAAGAAAAACAAAAAGCTCCTCGCAATTATCTTAAGCCATGTCGGTTTAAAGCAGGAAAATATAGTCAAAGGCACGAGGATGTATGATGGAACATTCACGAAGATATCAAGTTCGCTAAAAGAAGCTTAAATAGTTTCAAATTGTGCTAGGTAACCAATCGGAAAGAGAAAGTAATATCGTCTGTTTGGGAAAATGGATGTCTAACAAGTGAAGCTCTCATTGTTACTGACGGATTAAGGAAACCTTCCTATGGTTAATTTGTGCAAGCAAATAAAATAGCTCACATGACATTGAAAGCTTTATAAACAGTATGAAATATGCGTTGTGTACACGTTGGGATTAGCAAGAACCTACTAAAATATCAATCGACAATGGACAGAATGCTGATATAGTTCATGATCATTTCTCAGACCATACGACGAAAACTTTCAACAATTAAGTAACACATTAACCCTTTTGCTACCTAGACGTCTTCCTTTAACGAGTAAAGTCGTCTGGCGTTAGCCAGAGTAAAATGCTAAAAGGCGTCCGCGGTAGTGAAAGGGTTAAACTACTTGAGGCTAAAAATTAATCCAATTTTAAGAACATCAGAAAGTTTACAATTTTAAAGGAATAAAAACGTTTCTTATCAGAGTTTTCCGTGGATGTGTTTTATATACATTGTCATTGATGCAGTGAACGTGGAAGCTTGCAGTAGACAAACGATACATGGAGAAGTCCGGACAGCGATATTTTCTAAGCATTTGAGCTTGACTATCGTCCATGTATCGTCCAAAATACAACGTTAGTAAGTTTAACATAATGGTGGTTACATAAATTATGACTATATATATATATATATATATTACCTTGGTGTTTTATGTGGGACACTTCTTTTTCTCAAAGCATTGGAAGCAACCCGATGTTCTTCCCTAAGATGCCAAACGTTCTTCGACTCCTATATTAAAAGCGTCAAATGGGAAACATTAAGATGGGTGCCATGTTTAGTAGATTGAGCACAATGGAAACACTGTTTACAAGGGGAAATATAATTACAATACTTGACCGGACGTGTAAGCGTTAGCATGCTTGAATGAAGTCGGAAAGAACGAAGGTTCTTGAAGGAGTCGATAACCGGAAATCCTTAATCGATTATAAACGATTCACAGAAACTGTTGCACTTCTCGATTACTGGCCAGAATCAAATATATACGGTAAAACATTCAAAATATGTAATGTCGGAGTTCTGGTAATATATCAATTTAATTACCAAGCTATACTGTCATGACAACAACGCTGAACCCTTACGGTATTGTTTCAAAGGAACAATAGTTGAATAATTATTTACAAGTTTACAACTAATAAACTTTGAAACATTACCATAAATTGTTAGTGGACAGAACAAAACCACAACCAACGTTTTTCACTTTTAAAATACGCCTTCAAAATATCCTAAATTCGCGTTTGCTCAGCGTTGAAAATCAGAAATACTTCGCTATGCCATGGTCTTGTATAGGATTAAATAAATACTTTTACTTATTTTTCGACATATTGAAGTTTTCATACTATATACATGGTCAATCAATGTTCTAATCAACCTTGATTGCAACAAGAAACAATTCTTGTTGCAATCAAGGTTAATTAGAACATTGATTTAATAAAACATCGCTTCTAATTGGCTATCGTGCGTGTTCCATTTCACCGATGGAACATGAGAATTTCAAACGACCAATCAGAAATGTACGTACGAAATTCGCAACCGCGTAAAAACAATTCGCCATTCCTAAGTTGCGCTAGAAACCACTTAGTAATATAGCGGGTTTGATGGTGCATTATAGGACTACTTTGGGGAATAGGTCTTTTGTTTGCGTCCTGTAAAACAGTCCCATGATGCAATGTCAACCTCGCTAGTACCAGCTCTCTAGGGCAACTTCGGAATGGCGTATCGGCGCCATTATCACAGTCGTAAGGAAAAATCGTATTAAGCTGCGTTTATACACAATGCGATTATCGGCCCAATTTATGGTTAAGACGCATGGTAATTAAGGAGAAATAGGAAGGGAAGGATTATGAGCCCACAAACCATTCCGCTGACAGTCTCTCTTCCTTAACATGCATCTAAACCATAAATCGGCTTGATTTGCGGTTTAGACGCAACTTTTGTCTCACAACGGCTCAATCTGCTAATACGTTGCAGATGCATGAAAGGGGTGTTACACTAGGCAACGTTTCGTGCAACTTGACTCGCAATTTTCGCCATCTTTGTGTTTGTGATAAGGTACACGCATGCACCTCAAGTCGCAAAAGCGGAAAATTGCGGATGGGGGTGCTGCCGAATCATCTGGTTGCATGACAAGTAATCAACGACGAAAATTGTTAGGACACAAATCGCTGCAATCGTTGCAGAAAGTAGAACCGAGTTCTACTTTCTACAATGGTTACCCCCATCTGCAACCTGTCTCGCAAATTTCCTCTTCTGTCACAAAGATGGTGAAACGTTGCTAGTCAAGTTGGATGAAACGTTGCCTATAGTGTAACACCCCCGTGATGCAACTGCAACAGTGCAGATTAAACCGTTGCGAGACAAGTTACATGGCACAGAGTAACAGACTGTGGTCAACCACTAACTCTAACAATAGTCAACTACTCTCTGACGAAGTGCCTTCGTTAGAAAGTTATACCTTCTTCACACTATTTTGGCAGTACACCAACCTTTTTAGATATTTGATTTGTATTTCTACACTGCCTACACCGAGCACAACACGTTTTAATATATAATTAACGACATTGACTGAACCACACGCAGTGAGCGAAACCGCGCGTTGTTTAGTTATAATACCTTCTTGATGAATAAATTAAATCAGTTATAAGATAAAACAAGAAAACGGGAAATACGTTCAACTTTTAAGTGAAACGACAGGAATACGTTTAATTATAAATGTTTCCCAATTAGTGTTTTTGAATAAAATGTTCTAATTGAAAATGTATTAAATATAGAATGTTCTTGAACATCCTTATATTGAAAGGGTATTAAATATAATGAATACTGGCAGACGGTGTTCTTTGGTTTAATAGGAGTTCATATAAACGACCTCCCTCAGAGAGACGAATCTTTGAAATATTTACCTTGGCTGTCAACAGAGAGAAGTTGAAAGTACAATGAAGAAAACTAAAGACTAAAGTGATGGTACACCGTTGAAATAACATTTCTCAACGAAGAGAACAGAAAATTTCCACATGCTGAACGTTTTTCTTGATATTTCTCCTTTATATCAATTACTTCATCACTAAATTGACATTAATTTGTTGATTTACACACGCCTACATACACACGCCTACATACACGCATAACACTGATATGAATAGTTGGGAAACTGAAACTGCACTTAGAAAACGAAAACTGATATCGAAAGCTCATCACTAATTTCGACTATTAAACTCATGCGTTCTCGGAATACAAAGCAACCAACACTTCATCAAACTGGAACCACTAATCACAGAGATTATGAAACGCATCTAGAGTTCACTTGTGGCCCACTTATGAAGAAATAAAGAACATATACTTTAACAACTTCCGTTCAGGCGAGGCCAATTCTTAAGAGCACTGTGCTCTCAGCTTCTCGTTGATAATAAATCCATAAGCTTGGCTATAAACAAACTAGAATTCACTACTTTCCTGAATTGGCCTTGTTTCTGAACCTGAATACTAATATTTGCGTGCTGTGTTTTCTTTGTATGTGACTTATATCACGCTATTAAAACTAAATATAAAAAATAGGGTTTGTTTGAGTGGTTTGAAGTTGCACAAGAATTAGTCATCTAAAGGTTTATAATAGTATTTAATACACTCAACGCGCCTAATGATTTTGAGCGACATTGTTACAATGACTTTGATTGGTTTCTTGCCTGTTATTTTATACTTTTTGAATCCAAACACGTCGAGAGCAGTCACGTCCATGAATAACAACAAAGAATTAATATGTTCGTATGACACATGCATGAACTCTTTGTGACAAAGTGCAAAACTCTCCAAAATTTAAAAAGAAAAATGATGCCTATAGCGTAGCCGTATGAGAAATGAAAACAGCCGTATTAAAACAATAGTAACTAAGAAATTGATGTTTTCCAACTTTACCAATCTTATTACGCTAGAGTGTTCAAATCAATTAAGATTCTACTCCATTTCCTACATAGCAAAAATACAAAACTACGTTTATAGTTTAATTGAGTGACAAAAGCATGAAGATATCTCATGTCAATCTCAATCAAGCTATATATGCATTATAGTAACTGCGAATTCAATCGTCCACTTCATGCTATAGGCAGCAGTTTGCCGATACGGTCTTGTTTTAACAAATCTCTTCAAATTTTTTACAATTATCTCAGCAGCTATTACATTTCTAAGTTAAATATTGATTCGAACACCAACAAACCTGGTTGTAATCACTCTCTTCTTCGTTATAACATTTTTCTTCCATTGTTTTTGCGTTTTGATCAGGCAAACCATTAAAAGCGGACAACTCGCGGTTCACATAATAACTTGATTAATTTCCAAGCGGCACTCTTCCTATCATGCGACAAAACAAATACCAGGAAGAGATTGTATTTGTGAATATACTTCATGCTGTGACGTGGACAATGAGTAAAAGCAACGCCTCACCTTTACAATACCAGATCTTTTATAATCAAATCGCACGTGTTTAATTTCCACAAACGTGAGTTCCTGCTTTGAAACTGATTTGATAGCGCTTTAATAACAACATTCGTGCAAGATTTGAGCGGATTATTAACAGTCTTACTTACTTTGTTCACCTGTTCATTATAAAATTACAATAAATTAACACAAATACAAATATTTGTACAATCAATGCACTGCAGTATATTACTCCATCACAACCCAAATCATAAGCTCTCGTTCTCTATTTCTAGTTCCTCTGCATTGATTGGTTTGTCATCAGACAAAGTGTCATCACGACTTGCCTGTTCATTTGGTGACATCTGATGACGTGCAAGGATAGGATACATTTGGTGGGATGTAACTTGACTTTTTAAACATTCAACTTCGTGACTCAAATTTTGGCGGTCTTGCAGTAAACCATTCTGCTTTATTAAAAGTTCGTAAATCTAAACAACAAATTATTAAATCACTTAATGCGACGACTGAAAACGGAAATATCGACTTTATACATGGTACCCTTCGTGAAGCACATGGGGGGGGGGGGTGAAAACAAATATTTGGGGGTAGCACACCCACCCCCCCATAAAATCCGTCAAAGGTTGGTGTACTGACGAAATAGTGTGTAACGTTTCGAGTGATGGCCCTTCGTCAGGTTGTATTTGTCGTTTACGTCAAAGATCTTCGTCGTGGATTTCAAAAACGCTCGGCGTACTGGCGTGCAAATCACAAGAAGTACTTGGTGTACATTTTCGGAGGCTAAATGCACTCCTATGGCGCTTAGAAAATCAAACATTTCTGGGGGAGCACGTTCCCAGAACTCCTAGCCATATACGTTTCATACCAGCTGTTGTGGTCTAGTGGTTACACATGTCTATGAGCTGGGAGACACAGGTTCAAATCCTGGGTCGGACCTCCACTCAGGGTCTTAAAAAATAATCGAGGAGAAAGCAATAATATCAGCAAATGGTAAGACTTTCGGGTCTTCTCGGATAACGACCTTAAATTGTACTTCTAGCCTGTTGGGGTATTCCGTTCACTTAAAAGAGTGATAAATCTAATAAACTAAACTAAACTCTTGGTGTAGCACCTTGAAGACCTCAGCATATCTTCCGTGTGGGGTTTGCACAGAATGCACCACTTAACGTAAAGTTTCTGATGAACGTAACTCACTGACGAAATAGCCTGCGTGCAAACGCTTCCTGTTACTACCCATTCGGAAGTGCATGAAGCGTCTGACGCAGGCTACTGACGAAGGGTCTTCATTCGAAACGTTAATAATAATAATAATAATAATAATGGTCTTATTAATAGGCACAACAGACGTGTGTCTTTACAAATTGTTTAGCTCGAACGTGGCCGAGTCGAAGGTATGTCAAAGGCGCCGTAGGCTGCCACCATACGACCCATTATGACCACGGAGCACAGCTAAGATCTAAGTGTTGATTTTACTGAGGGAGGAAAACCGGAGACCCGGGAGAGATCAACTAATAACTCTACTCACATGAGTTCCAAGCTCGCGAATCAACACGAGGTTATTCCAAGATGGTCACCCATCCAAGTACTAACCCCGTCCGACCGAGCTTGACTTAACGGTGAGTGGCAGCGCCCACATATACTAAGCCTGCGGGGGGACGGAGAGCCGCTATAAGGCTACCTACACGCAGCATACACCAACTTTTCTATTGATATTTCGTGAAGTTATGAAGTACACACGTAAAAACGCCACAGACCTGTTACAGCCTGTTGCACCTTCAGGCCTGATACAGGTATGATATCATAGCTGTATCACACAGTGTTGTCGCCAACAGACTGTTCAGAACTGACGGTATCAGATTGGAACAGTCTGTTGGGTTGTCAGGGCTGTATCAGTCTGATGTAACAGAATGTTTTTTGCGAAATTGTGATGTGCACTGATGATGTAACAGCGCTGATGGAAGTTGAATTGGTATCAGATAAATCAAGACTGATGAATACAGATGATGGCATCAGTGCTGATACTGACTGTGACCATCATAGCTGTTACAGGGGTCGCTACATTATCCTGAACAGACCTGATATCAGTGATGTTGAATGCTGTAACAGAACATGCGTTTTTCCGTGTGTATAGACGAATCATCAGCCATTCACTATTCGTAGACATGTTTGTTGTTTATAACTTACCGTTTTAATTGCCTTTCTTTTATCTTTCTTCAAAGAATCAACTTTAACAGTGAGTCTTTGTAGAACTTTGCAATCTTTATCATTCTTGATGGTAATTACTTCATATTTTTTAAGAAGGGTTTGAATTTCCGTGGACTGTTGAGAATGCTGTTTCCGCCAGTCCCGTTTTTCCAACCTAAACACATTAATGCACGTGAATGAAACGTGTAAAATTCATCTTGGTAAATGGATTAGATTAGAAAATGGGAATGCAGTGAGTACATCTAACGACAACAACGTCATCTTTCTACCTGTGTTTTTGCGTCTTGTCTTCCAATTTCTGAGTTAATTTTTTGCTCTCATCCTTCACTGTTTTAGATATTTGTATTTGCGCTTCCAAAATCTGTTCCAACTCTCTTTGTAACAAAGCTAAAATAAAATTGTTGTAAAAGTGAGCGATAAAGCAGCCTTTGCAATTTTTGCGTGCGATTGTCTTGTGATTGTTTTGTGTTACTTGCGCGCGATTTTATATTGTCTTATGCGCGCGATTGTCTTGTATTACTTGCGCGCGAATATCGTGTGTTACTTGCGCGCGAATATCTTGTGTTACTTGCGCGCGATTGTCTTGTATTACTATTACTTGCGCGCGATTGTCTTGTGTTACTTGCGCGCGAATATCGTGTGTTACTTGCGCGCGAATATCTTGTGTTACTTGCGCGCGAATATCTTGTGTTACTTGCGCGCGAATATCGTGTGTTACTTGCGCGCGAATATCTTGTGTTACTTGCGCGCGAATATCTTGTGTTACTTGCGCGCGATTGTCTTGTATTACTTACGCGCGAATATCGTGTGTTACTTGCGCGCGATTGTCTTGTGTTACTTGCGCGCGAATATCGTGTGTTACTTACGCGCGAATATCTTGTGTTACTTGCGCGCGAATATCTTGTGTTACTTGCGCGCGATTGTCTTGTATTACTTGCGCGCGAATATCTTGTGTTACTCGATTGTCTTGTATTACTTGCGCGCGAATATCTTGTATTACTTGCGCGCGAATATCTTGTATTACTTGCGCGCGAATATCTTGTGTTACTTGCGCGCGAATATCTTGTATTACTTGCGCGCGAATATCTTGTGTTACTTGCGCGCGATTGTCTTGTGTTACTTGCGCGCGAATATCTTGTGTTACTTGCGCGCGATTGTCTTGTATTACTTGCGCGCGATTGTCTTGTATTACTTGCGCGCGAATATCTTGTATTACTTGCGCGCGAATATCTTGTGTTACTTGCGCGCGAATATCTTGTGTTACTTGCGCGCGAATATCGTGTGTTACTTGCGCGCGATTGTCTTGTGTTACTTGCGCGCGAATATCGTGTGTTACTTACGCGCGAATATCTTGTGTTACTTGCGCGCGAATATCTTGTGTTACTTGCGCGCGATTGTCTTGTATTACTTGCGCGCGAATATCTTGTGTTACTTGCGCGCGATTGTCTTGTATTACTTGCGCGCGAATATCTTGTGTTACTTGCGCGCGATTGTCTTGTATTACTTGCGCGCGAATATCTTGTGTTACTTGCGCGCGATTGTCTTGTGTTACTTGCGCGCGATTGTCTTGTATTACTTGCGCGCGATTGTCTTGTATTACTTGCGCGCGATTGTCTTGTGTTACTTGCGCGCGCGAATGTCTTGTGTTACTTGCGCGCGATTTTATGTTGTCTTATGCGCGCGATTGTCTTGTATTACTTGTGTCTTGTATTACTTGCGCGCGATTATCTTGTGTTACTTGCGCGCGCGAATGTCTTGTACTTGCGCGCGATTTTATGTTGTCTTATGCGCGCGATTGTCTTGTATTACTTGCGCGCGATTGTCTTGTATTACTTGCGCGCGATTGTCTTGTATTACTTGCGCGCGAATATCTTGTGTTACTTGCGCGCGATTTTATATTGTCTTATGCGCGCGAATGTGTCTTTATAAAGACACATCTTCTAGCTTGCTGTGGTAGCAGCGGTATAGTTCTCTCACATTTCTTAATTGCGCGCGATTATTCTCTTGTTTTATACATGTACTTGCGCATCATATTCTTAATTACCATGTTCTTTTTCTTTCTTGTCGATAATTTCTAGGAATTGCTTTTCTCGTTCCTCTGTTTGTTGTGCAAAAAACGCAGAACTATCTCGGTGAACTTTTTCCAAGTTTATCTTACTTGCTTTCTCTATGTGGAGCTGTGGGAAAACAAGTTGAAAACAGATACTATAGCCAGCCCTATCCTCCTTCGCAGGCATCACCGCACTCCCAGAGTTGCCTGCGCAGGAGGCTAAGCCAGCTCGCAGTTACGAAATTTCCAGTTATTAGCAAAAACATATCGATGAGCAGCTGACACTGCAAGGTATCTGATAATTCGCGTGGGCTTAAATCTTGACGTGTATTGTACCATGTTCTGGTTTAGTAATAACAAAATTTTGCGATTGATGGCCTTCAGATTGTTTTTAAAAATTCGCCTCAGAATGCAGGAAATGGTGTTTCAGAGACCCTAGAAATGCCCCCGGACACCCTAGAATACTTGCGCTTAAAGAAGACCACGTGGACAATCCCCCCCCCCCCTCTCCCTCCCAAAGCCAAGACCCTCGAGTACGTGTGTAATATACGAGTGTGTAATAATGTAATGTGTAATTAATATTAATGTGTGTGGCTATCAGTAAAGCCCAATAACTCACATCATTCTCAAGCTTTTTGAACTTGTCCAGAGTCTTCATGCACTCTTCCCTACTTTCGATCCAAGCATTTTGAGCTTCATTGAGACGTTGCCTCAACTCTTCATTTTCAGTAACCAATGAGCATTTTTCCTACACATAAATAATAAACAGAGTTTCTCAAACATAAAACATACCTCCAAGCCTCCAACGTAACTAGATATAATTCATCGATCAGTAATATACAGAGAGGTCAGTTTCTCCAATTTATATCTAATCGAAATGTCTGAAGCAATAATCAAACCTATAGAAATATACAGCAACACTTAAATATTAAAACTAAAAAAGTGATTTTGTCGTGGTGACAAATTTAAATATCGCTTTATAAAACGTACTGACCATGGTGATTGGTGATAAATTTAGAACGTTCTGAAAATTAAACTGCTTATGTTTACGCTTGTGCTGCGTAGTACTAGGTTAGTGTAGAAATACAAATAGCAAATCCTAAAAGATTGGGGTACTGCCAAAATAGTTAGTTGTAGGAGGTCTAATATTCCTTCATCAGAAGGAAGTGCCCCTCACCTTAACATTTTTTATTGTCTTATTTGGAAGAACTTTTAAAATGATAAAGTAACTTCTTTTGAAGATTTTCACTTCTATATTTTATATAGAATATTTTTATGTCTTTTATCATATATATATATATACGTAAATTATCATTTTGATACTATCTAAAAGATGTCTGCATGACGCGGTCACCACTTTTATACTAAAAATAAGTCCATTTTCAGCTTAAACGATCTCTAAAATCTCAAAAAAAACCTACTCAGAGCAGTTCTTAACTGGAACAATTGTGTAAACCCATATAATCTCCCCCCGTCTTGCAGAGAATCTATCACAAACTTCAACTTTGACCACTAGTTTGGTTTCTTTCATTTCATTTCAACTCTCAACAATTCTTGACAACAAGAAATATTGTCAGTTAAACTCCAAAAACAAACACAATGTTGATATTTAACGTGATATGAAAACGAAAGAAAGTAAATTGAAACCAGAAATAAATTGAAATGCGGAGTGTCCACAACGATGGAAAGATTCAGTTGCAGCAGTTTCTGAAAACCAATTAAACAACGCCGCAGAGTCATCGAGAAAAAGAATGCTTCAAGAGTAGTTAATCTACAGATAGAGAAAGTTGAGATGAATCAAAGGAAAATAACACGACGCTACGAATCAATGCAAACCTTATATAATTTAACGTAACACCTTCTCTTCAGACGACATATCTTTTACCATGTGTGTGATTTTCAATGACTTTAATAACCACTTAACATTGCGTGATATCGAAATTAAAGTTTCCATGGGATTATGACAACCATACAGCCATTTCCTTTCTGACTTTTCTTCATCTCGGATTCACACAACCAGATATAATTTTATAATAATCAGTGAAAAAACGACATAGAAACAACGCCAAATCTCCTATATATAATTTAACATATAGTTATAATTTCACAACTTACCGAAGTAGTCTGTGTTTCACATACAAGAGATGCTCAAGGGATCTTATTTCGTTCATAAACGGATGTGAGGAGTCGGATAATTGTTGTACAGTTCAGTATAGATATTCCAGTAATAGCTCGGGATGTTCCACTTTAACATAGATATCCTTTTCTCATTCGGAAAGACATGCACCAATTTACAATAATAAATGAATATTTTAATATAATCGTCCTGCAATAATCTTATATAGGTCTCCTATAGCTTTGCTTAATGTCCTCAATTGCCGCTTTGGTATTCAGTGTCATGCGAAGACCAATTGGACAACAGATACAAGAAAAACAAAAAGCTCCTCGCAATTATCTTAAGCCATATCGGTTTAAAGCAGGAAAATATAGTCAAAGGCACGAGGATGTATGATGGAACATTCACGAAGATATCAAGTTCGCTAAAAGAAGCTTAAATAGTTTCAAATTGTGCTAGGTAACCAATCGGAAAGAGAAAGTAATATCGTCTGTTTGGGAAAATGGATGTCTAACAAGTGAAGCTCTCATTGTTACTGACGGATTAAGGAAACCTTCCTATGGTTAATTTGTGCAAGCAAATAAAATAGCTCACATGACATTGAAAGCTTTATAAACAGTATGAAATATGCGTTGTGTACACGTTGGGATTAGCAAGAACCTACTAAAATATCAATCGACAATGGACAGAATGCTGATATAGTTCATGATCATTTCTCAGACCATACGACGAAAACTTTCAACAATTAAGATTAAACTACTTGAAGCTAAAGATTAATTTTAAGAACATCAGAAAATTTACAATTTTAAAGGAATAAAAACGTTTCTTATCAGAGTTTTCCGTGGATGTGTTTTATATACATTGATGCAGTGAACGTGGGAGCTTGCAGGAGACAGACGATACATGGAGAAGTCCGGACAGGGATATTTTCTAAGCATTTGAGCTTGACTAAGTAAGTTTAACATAGTGGTGGTTACATAAATTATGACTATATATATATATTACCTTGGTGTTTTATGTGGGACACTTCTTTTTCTCAAAGCATTGGAAGCAACCCGATGTTCTTCCCTAAGATGCCAAACGTTCTTCGACTCCTATATTAAAAGCGCCAAATAGGAAACATTAAGATGGGTGCCGTGTTTAGTGGATTGAGCACAATGGAAACACTGTTTACAAGGGGAAATATAATTACAATACTTGACCGGACGTGTAAGCGTTAGCATGCTTGAATGAAGTCGGAAAGAACGAAGGTTCTTGAAGGAGTCGATAACCGGAAATCCTTAATCGATTATAAACGATTCACAGAAACTGTTGCACTTCTCGATTACTGGCCAGAATCAAATATATACGGTAAAACATTCAAAATATGTAATGTAGGAGTTCTGGTAATATATCAATTTAATTACCAAGCTATACTGTCATGACAACAACGCTGAACCCTTAAGGTATTGTTTCAAAGGAACAATAGTTGAATAATTATTTACAAGTTTACAACTAATAAACTTTGAAACATTACCATAAATTGTTAGTGGACATAACAAAACCACAACCAACGTTTTTCACTTTTAAAATACGCCTTCAAAATATCCTAAATTCGCGTTTGCTCAGCGTTGAAAATCAGAAATACATCGCTATGCCTATACTGTCACTCATGATGATTCATTGAGATATGGTCTTGTATAGGATTAAATAAGTACTTTTACTTATTTTTCGACATATTGAAGTTTTCATACTATATCCATGGTCAATCAATGTTCTAATCAACCTTGATTGCAACAAGAAACAATTCTTGTTGCAATCAAGGTTAATTAGAACATTGATTTAATTGGCTATCGTGCGTGTTCCATTTCACCGATGGAACATGGGAATTTCAAACGACCAATCAGAAATGTACGTACGAAATTCGCAACCGCGTAAAAACAATTCTCCATCCGAAGTTGCGCTAGAGACCACCTAGTAATATAGCGGGTTTGATGGTGCATTATGGGACTACTTTGGGGAACAGGACTTTTGTTTGCGTCCTGTAAAACAGTCCCATGATGCAATGTCAACCTCGCTAGTACCAGCTCTCTAGGGCAACTTCGGAATGGCGTATCGGCGCCATTATCACAGTCGTAAGGAAAAATCGTATTAAGTTGCGTTTATCACAATGCGATTATCGGTCCAATTTATGGTTTAGACGCATGGTAATTGAGGAGAAATAGGAAGGGAAGGATTATGAGCTCACAAACCATTCCGCTGACAGTCTCTCTTCCTTAACATGCATCTAAACCATAAATCGGCTTGATTTGCGGTTTAGACGCAACTTTTGTCTCACAACGGCTCAATCTGCTAATACGTTGCAGATGCATGAAAGGGGTGTTACACTAGGCAACGTTTCGTGCAACTTGACTCGCAATTTTCGCCATCTTTGTGTTTGTGATAAGGTACACGCATGCACCTCAAGTCGCAAAAGCGGAAAATTGCGGATGGGGGTGCTGCCGAATCATCTGGTTGCATGACAAGTAATGAACGACGAAAATTGTTAGGACACAAATCGCTGCAATCGTTGCAGAAAGTAGAACCGAGTTCTACTTTCTACAATGGTTGCCCCCATCTGCAACCTGTCTCGCAAATTTCCTCTTCTGTCACACAAAGATGGTGAAACGTTGCTAGTCAAGTTGGATGAAACGTTGCCTATAGTGTAACACCCCCGTGATGCAACTGCAACAGTGCAGATTAAACCGTTGCGAGACAAGTTACATGGCACAGAGTAACAGACTGTGGTCAACCACTAACTCTAACAATAGTCAACTACTCTCTGACGAAGTGCCTTCGTTAGAAAGTTATACCTTCTTCACACTATTTTGGCAGTACACCAACCTTTTTAGATATTTGATTTGTATTTCTACACTGCCTACACCGAGCACAACACGTTTTAATATATAATTAACGACATTGACTGAACCACACGCAGTGTGCGAAACCGCGTTGTTTAGTTATAATACCTTCTTGATGAATAAATTAAATCAGTTATAAGATAAAACAAGAAAACGGGAAATACGTTCAACTTTTAAGTGAAACGACAGGAATACGTTTAATTATAAATGTTTCCCAATTAGTGTTGTTGAATAAAATGTTCTAATTGAAAATGTATTAAATATAGAATGTTCTTGAACATCCTTATATTGAAAGGGTATTAAATATAATGAATACTGGCAGACGGTGTTCTTTGGTTTAATAGGAGTTCATATAAACGACCTCCCTCAGAGAGACGAATCTTTGAAATATTTACCTTGGCTGTCAACAGAGAGAAGTTGAAAGTACAATGAAGAAAACTAAAGACTAAAGTGATGGTACACCGTTGAAATAACATTTCTCAACGAAGAGAACAGAAAATTTCCACATGCTGAACGTTTTTCTTGATATTTCTCCTTTATATCAATTACTTCATCACTAAATTGACATTAATTTGTTGATTTACACACGCCTACATACACGCATAACACTGATATGAATAGTTGGGAAACTGAAACTGCACTTAGAAAACGAAAACTGATATCGAAAGCTCATCACTAATTTCGACTATTAAACTCATGCGTTCTCGGAATACAAAGCAACCAACACTTCATCAAACTGGAACCACTAATCACAGAGATTATGAAACGCATCTAGAGTTCACTTGTGGCCCACTTATGAAGAAATAAAGAACATATACTTTAACAACTTCCGTTCAGGCGAGGCCAATTCTTAAGAGCACTGTGTTCTCAGCTTCTCGTTGATAATAAATCCATAAGCTTGGCTATAAACAAACTAGAATTCACTACTTTCCTGAATTGGCCTTGTTTCTGAACCTGAATACTAATATTTGCGTGCTGTGTTTTCTTTGTATGTGACTTATATCACGCTATTAAAACTAAATATAAAAAATAGGGTTTGTTTGAGTGGTTTGAAGTTGCACAAGTTAGTCATCTAAAGGTTTATAATAGTATTTAATACACTCAACGCGCCTAATGATTTTGAGCTGCATTGTTACAATTACTTTGATTGGTTTCTTGCCTGTTATTTTATACTTTTTGAATCCAAACACGTCGAGAGCAGTCACGTCCATGAATAACAACAAAGAATTAATATGTTCATATGACACATGCATGAACTCTTTGTGACAAAGTGCAAAACTCTCCAAAATTTAAAAAGAAAAATGATGCCTATAGCGTAGCCGTATGAGAAATAAAAACAGCCGTATTAAAACAATGGTAACATTGATGTTTTCCAACTTTACCAATCTTATTACGCTAGAGTGTTCAAATCAATTAAGATTCTACTCCATTTCCTACATAGCCAAAATACAAAACTACGTTTATACTTTAATTGAGTGACAAAAGCATGAAGATATCTCATGTCAATCTCAATCAAGCTATATATGCATTATAGTAACTGTGAATTCAATCGTCCACTTCATGCTATAGCAGTTTGCCGATACGGTCTTGTTTTAACAATTCTCTTCAATTTTTTTATAATTATCTCAGCAGCCATTACATTTCTAAGTTAAATATTGATTCGAACACCAACAAACCTGGTTGTAATCACTCTCTTCTTCGTTATAACATTTTTCTTCCATTGTTTTTGCGTTTTGATCAGGCAAACCATTAAAAGCGGACAACTCGCGGTTCAAATAATAACTTGATTAGTTTCCAAGCGGCACTCCTCCTATCATGCGACAAAACAAATACCAGGAAGAGATTGTATTTGTGAATATACTTCATGCTGTGACGTGGACAATGAGTAAAAGCAACGCCTCACCTTTACAATACCAGATCTTTTATAATCAAATCGCACGTGTTTAATTTCCACAAACAGTTCACGAGAGTTTGAAACTGATTTGATAGCGCATTAATAACAACATTCGTGCAAGATTTGAGCGGATTATTAACAGTCTTACTTACTTTGTTCACCTGTTCATTATAAAATTACAATAAATTAACACAAATACAAATATTTGTACAATCAATGCACTGCAGTATATTACTCCATCACAACCCAAATCATAAGCTCTCGTTCTCTATTTCTAGTTCCTCTGCATTGATTGGTTTGTCATCAGACAAAGTGTCATCACGACTTGCCTGTTCATTTGGTGACATCTGATGACGTGCAAGGATACGAGACATTTGGTGGGATGTAACTTGACTTTTTAAACATTCAACTTCGTGACTCAAATTTTGGCGGTCTTGCAGTAAACCATTCTGCTTTATTAAAAGTTCGTAAATCTAAATAACAGATTATTATTCACTTAATGCGACGACTGAAAACGGAAATATCGACTTTATACATGGTACCCTTGGTGAAGCACAATGGGTGAAAACAAATATTTGGGGGGTAGCACCCCCACCCCCCCAGAAAATCCGTCAAAGGTTGGTGTACTGACGAAATAGTGTGTAACGTTTCGAGTGATGGCCCTTCGTCAGGTTGTATTTGTAGGTTACGTCAAAGATCTTCGTCGTGGATTTCAAAAACGCTCGGCGTACTGGCGTGCAAATCACAAGAAGTACTTGGTGTACATTTTTGGAGGCTAAATACACTCCGGTAGCACGCCCCCAGAACTCCTAGCCATGTACGTTTCATACCAGCTGTTGTGGTTTAGTGGTTACCACATGCATGTCTATGAGCTGGGAGACACAGGTTCAAATCCTGGGTCAGACCTCCACTCAGGGTCTTAAAAATAATTGAGGAGAAAGTGCTGTCTTTGCAATAATATCAGCAAATGGTAAGACTTTCGGGTCTTCTCGGATAACGACCTTAAATCGTAGGTCCTCGGAACCCCTATCAATTGTACTTCTAGCCAATAAATCTAATAAACTAAACTAAACTAAACCCTTGGTGTAGCACCTTGAAGACCTCGGCATATCTTCCGCGTGGGGTTTACACAGAATGCACCACTTAACGTAAAGTTTCTGATGAACGTAACTCACTGACGAAATAGCCTGCGTGCAAACGCTTCCTGTGTACTACCCAATCGGAAGTGCACATGAAGCGTCTGACGCAGGCTACTGACGAAGGGTCTTCATTCGAAACGTTAATAATAATGGTCCTATTAATAGGCACAACAGACGTGTGTCTTTACAAATTGTTTAGCTCGAACGTGGCCGAGTCAAAGGTATGTCAAAGGCGCCGTAGGCTGCCACCATACGACCCATTATGACCACGGAGCACAGCTAAGATCTAAGTGTTGATTTTACTGAGGGAGGAAAACCCTCGAAGCACGGGAGAGATTAACTAATAACTCTACTCACATGAGTTCCAAGCTCGCGAATCAACACGAGGTTATTCCAAGATGGTCACCCATCCAAGTACTAACCCCGTCCGACCGGGCTTGACTTAGCGGTGAGTGGCAGCGCCCTAACAGCACACGCCACCCGTGCTGACCTCCTTGCATATACTAGCCTGCGAGGGGGGACGGAGAGCCGCTATAAGGCTACACGCTATTTCAGCATACACCAACTTTTCTATTGATATTTCGTGAAGTTATGAAGTACACACGTAAAAACGCCACAGACCTGTTACAGCCTGTTGCACCTTCAGGCCTGATACAGGTATGATATCATAGCTGTATCACACTGTGGTCGCCAACAGACTGTTCAGAACTGACGGTATATCAGATTGGAACAGTCTGTTGGGTTGTCAGGGTTGTATCAGTCTGATGTAACAGAATGTTTTTTGCGAAATTGTGATGTGCACTGATGATGTAACAGCGCTGATGGAAGTTGTTGGTATCAGATAAATCAGGACTGATGAATACAGATGATGGCATCAGTGCTGATACTGACTGTGACCATCATAGCTGTTACAGGGGTCGCTACATTATCCTGAACAGACCTGATATCAGTGATGTTGAATGCTGTAACAGAACATGCGTTTTTCCGTGTGTAGACGAATCATCAGCCATTCACTATTTGTAGACATGTTTGTTGTTTATAACTTACCGTTTTAATTGCCTTTCTTTTATCTTTCTTCAAAGAATTAACTTTAACAGTGAGTCTTTGTAAAACTTTGCAATCTTTATCATTCTTAATGGTAATTACTTCATATTTTTTAAGAAGGGTTTGAATTTCCGTGGACTGTTGAGAATGCTGTTTCCGCCAGTCCCGTTTTTCCAACCTAAACACATTAATGCACGTGAATGAAACGTGTAAAATTCATCTTGGTAAATGGATTAGATTAGAAAATGGGAATGCAGTGAGTACATCTGTCCAGTAGACACCAAAAACGACAACCACGCCATCTTTCTACCTGTGTTTTTGCGTCTTGTCTTCCAATTTCTGAGTTAAGTTTTTGCTCTCATCCTTCACTGTTTTAGATATTTGTATTTGCGCTTCCAAAATCTGTTCCAACTCTCTTTGTAACAAAGCTAAAATAAAATTGTTGTAAAAGTGAGCGATAAAGCAGCCTTTGCAATTTTTGCGTGCGATTGTCTTGTGATTGTTTTGTGTTACTTGCGCGCGATTTTATATTGTCTTATGCGCGCGATTGTCTTGTATTACTTGCGCGCGAATATCGTGTGTTACTTGCGCGCGAATATCTTGTGTTACTTGCGCGCGATTGTCTTGTATTACTATTACTTGCGCGCGATTGTCTTGTGTTACTTGCGCGCGAATATCGTGTGTTACTTGCGCGCGAATATCTTGTGTTACTTGCGCGCGAATATCTTGTGTTACTTGCGCGCGAATATCGTGTGTTACTTGCGCGCGAATATCTTGTGTTACTTGCGCGCGAATATCTTGTGTTACTTGCGCGCGATTGTCTTGTATTACTTACGCGCGAATATCGTGTGTTACTTGCGCGCGATTGTCTTGTGTTACTTGCGCGCGAATATCGTGTGTTACTTACGCGCGAATATCTTGTGTTACTTGCGCGCGAATATCTTGTGTTACTTGCGCGCGATTGTCTTGTATTACTTGCGCGCGAATATCTTGTGTTACTCGATTGTCTTGTATTACTTGCGCGCGAATATCTTGTGTTACTTGCGCGCGAATATCTTGTATTACTTGCGCGCGAATATCTTGTGTTACTTGCGCGCGATTGTCTTGTATTACTTGCGCGCGAATATCTTGTGTTACTCGATTGTCTTGTATTACTTGCGCGCGAATATCTTGTATTACTTGCGCGCGAATATCTTGTATTACTTGCGCGCGAATATCTTGTGTTACTTGCGCGCGAATATCTTGTATTACTTGCGCGCGAATATCTTGTGTTACTTGCGCGCGATTGTCTTGTATTACTTGCGCGCGAATATCTTGTGTTACTCGATTGTCTTGTATTACTTGCGCGCGAATATCTTGTGTTACTTGCGCGCGATTGTCTTGTGTTACTTGCGCGCGAATATCTTGTGTTACTTGCGCGCGATTGTCTTGTATTACTTGCGCGCGATTGTCTTGTATTACTTGCGCGCGAATATCTTGTATTACTTGCGCGCGAATATCTTGTGTTACTTGCGCGCGAATATCTTGTGTTACTTGCGCGCGAATATCGTGTGTTACTTGCGCGCGATTGTCTTGTGTTACTTGCGCGCGAATATCGTGTGTTACTTACGCGCGAATATCTTGTGTTACTTGCGCGCGAATATCTTGTGTTACTTGCGCGCGATTGTCTTGTATTACTTGCGCGCGAATATCTTGTGTTACTTGCGCGCGATTGTCTTGTATTACTTGCGCGCGAATATCTTGTGTTACTTGCGCGCGATTGTCTTGTATTACTTGCGCGCGAATATCTTGTGTTACTTGCGCGCGATTGTCTTGTGTTACTTGCGCGCGATTGTCTTGTATTACTTGCGCGCGATTGTCTTGTATTACTTGCGCGCGATTGTCTTGTGTTACTTGCGCGCGCGAATGTCTTGTGTTACTTGCGCGCGATTTTATGTTGTCTTATGCGCGCGATTGTCTTGTATTACTTGTGTCTTGTATTACTTGCGCGCGATTATCTTGTGTTACTTGCGCGCGCGAATGTCTTGTACTTGCGCGCGATTTTATGTTGTCTTATGCGCGCGATTGTCTTGTATTACTTGCGCGCGATTGTCTTGTATTACTTGCGCGCGATTGTCTTGTATTACTTGCGCGCGAATATCTTGTGTTACTTGCGCGCGATTTTATATTGTCTTGTGCGCGCGAATGTGTCTTTATAAAGACACATCTTCTAGCTTGCTGTGGTAGCAGCGGTATAGTTCTCTCACATTTCTTAATTGCGCGCGATTATTCTCTTGTTTTATACATGTACTTGCGCATCATATTCTTAATTACCATGTTCTTTTTCTTTCTTGTCGATAATTTCTAGGAATTGCTTTTCTCGTTCCTCTGTTTGTTGTGCAAAAAACGCAGAACTATCTCGGTGAACTTTTTCCAAGTTTATCTTACTTGCTTTCTCTATGTGGAGCTGTGGGAAAACAAGTTGAAAACAGATACTATAGCCAGCCCTATCCTCCTTCGCAGGCATCACCGCACTCCCAGAGTTGCCTGCGCAGGAGGCTAAGCCAGCTCGCAGTTACGAAATTTCCAGTTATTAGCAAAAACATATCGATGAGCAGCTGACACTGCAAGGTATCTGATAATTCGCGTGGGCTTAAATCTTGACGTGTATTGTACCATGTTCTGGTTTAGTAATAACAAAATTTTGCGATTGATGGCCTTCAGATTGTTTTTAAAAATTCGCCTCAGAATGCAGGAAATGGTGTTTCAGAGACCCTAGAAATGCCCCCGGACACCCTAGAATACTTGCGCTTAAAGAAGACCACGTGGACAATCCCCCCCCCCCTCTCCCTCCCAAAGCCAAGACCCTCGAGTACGTGTGTAATATACGAGTGTGTAATAATGTAATGTGTAATTAATATTAATGTGTGTGGCTATCAGTAAAGCCCAATAACTCACATCATTCTCAAGCTTTTTGAACTTGTCCAGAGTCTTCATGCACTCTTCCCTACTTTCGATCCAAGCATTTTGAGCTTCATTGAGACGTTGCCTCAACTCTTCATTTTCAGTAACCAATGAGCATTTTTCCTACACATAAATAATAAACAGAGTTTCTCAAACATAAAACATACCTCCAAGCCTCCAACGTAACTAGATATAATTCATCGATCAGTAATATACAGAGAGGTCAGTTTCTCCAATTTATATCTAATCGAAATGTCTGAAGCAATAATCAAACCTATAGAAATATACAGCAACACTTAAATATTAAAACTAAAAAAGTGATTTTGTCGTGGTGACAAATTTAAATATCGCTTTATAAAACGTACTGACCATGGTGATTGGTGATAAATTTAGAACGTTCTGAAAATTAAACTGCTTATGTTTACGCTTGTGCTGCGTAGTACTAGGTTAGTGTAGAAATACAAATAGCAAATCCTAAAAGATTGGGGTACTGCCAAAATAGTTAGTTGTAGGAGGTCTAATATTCCTTCATCAGAAGGAAGTGCCCCTCACCTTAACATTTTTTATTGTCTTATTTGGAAGAACTTTTAAAATGATAAAGTAACTTCTTTTGAAGATTTTCACTTCTTTGCTTTCTTTGTGAGATATATCAGTTTGTTTGATATGCAAATATCTGGAATTTCGTCACACATGCATAATGAGTTATCAGAGAATGTTATATATCTTTGCGTTTGAAATAAAAACACTAAAGTTATAACACGTGTGTGCGTTTCTCCCACAACACCAAACTTCTTGATTTTAAAGGTTTTCGTTCGAGAATGAAAGAGATATACACATTTCTCCAATAGTATTATGCACATGCATAATTGTGCATATCAAACAAACTGATATATCTCAAAAAGAAAGCAAAGAAACGAAAATCTTCAAAATAAGTTACTTTATCATTTTAAAAGTTCTTCCAAACAAGACAATAAAATATTTTGAGGTTATTGGCACTTTAAATGTAATGTGACTCTCTGACGAAGGGTTTTTCCTCAAAAGGTTAGACCACCTACACACCTATTTGGGCGGCAGTGCGGCCAACTTTTTAGAGTTTTTGATATATAATATTAAATACTATACCTGTTCATACTTCCTTATTTGTCGAGTTTGCATATTTTTAAGATTCCTGATTTCTTGTTGAGCTTTGACATGTTGACATGTGAGATTAACAACTTCTTCTTTGGCATCTTGGGAAAACTAGTAAAGTTAAAGTTTAACAGCACAAAATGAGGATTTCTGGAAAAAATATATGTATTGTACATTTTTGTTAAGACATTAAGTAAATGTTGTAAATACCTTGCTAATGTCCACTTGAGAAATTGTCAGTTCTGCCTTGGCTTTCTCGAGTTCTGTCATCAGGTTGACCTATAGAATTATTAAACAAATATTAAAACCTGCCACCCAAAAATTTATGTTGGGCATAGTCTGGGACAAGGGTGTAAACCGGCTGAACTATTAAAAACAGTTTTATAAAGCAATGGAAATCAATTACACAAATTATGATCTCAGATAATTATCAAATCATGATCAGTCCATTAGGACTGCTGGAAAGACTGCTTCCTAGCTAAAGGCCTGGGTCCTGGAAGTGATAAGGAAGTAACCCTCTGGAAAAATGAATTATTAAATAATAACGTACTAAGTTATATTCACAATAAAATACCTTTTCACGACTTAGTCTTTCTAGTTGATTTTCAGTTGTAGCACGCATTTGAATTTGTTCTTCAATCTTAAAAAAAATGTTACATGTATTAATAAAATATGCATTCATTTAACACATCAGTGATAGGTCAGATCATGCATAGACTTTATATCCAAAATGGCAGCCAATTTAAAAAAATAGGTACACAGTGCGTACAAACTGGTTTCTGGGAATATTATTATTATTATTAAAGTCTTTATTATCAATAGACACAACAGACGTGTGACTTTACAAGGAATAGTAAATTACATACATACTAATTATTAAAAATGTTAGTTAAAATCTATTTACAATATTTAATATATATCAAAAATAGTTAAAAAGACACTGTTTAAAAATGATCGTTTATATCTTTCAGTTCTAACTTTCGCGAGGATGAACGCGTGTTCTCGTTCTCTAAGTACTCTCTGTCTTTTTGGAGGAAGTAATTCATATAAAACATGTTCAGGGTCATTTGATATCTTCTTAAATAAGATTCTGTCTCTCTCTTCAATCAGGCCGGACATCTTAATGTTATCCATATCGATGAGCTCGCCTGAAAAACCTATCAATGCGATCCAAGTATTTTTTTTGCAAGGCGGAACCCCATACTTCTATCCCATAGTAAAACAGTGACATAATAAGGGAGTCAAACTGTTTACTAAGTTGATCTTTGGAGTAACCATAAATCCTACATACTCTCAATATGTACATGGAAAGTAATACCAAGAAGTTTCAACTATTTTTTCCGATCAATACCTATTATCGATACCTATTAATATGATCAATACCTATTATCAATACCTATTAATATGATCAATACCTATTATCAATACCTATTGATATGATCAATACCTATTATCAATACCTATTAATATGATCAATACCTATTATCAATACCTATTGATATGATCAATACCTATTATCAATACCTATTAATATGATCAAATGGATTTATGCAATAAAAATAATTAACATCATGCAAAGTAAGTGTGCTGCCGGTCTTGTGGTCCCTTGGGACCCTATAGGTATTCAGGTTGTGTGCACTGAATGCCTTACGTCAATGCAAAACTCGTGGCATCTGACGGTCATCCACTTCAGGGCTTATTCGTGCGCTGTCCGTCGAACACGATCCTTCGTTCCCGCCCACCCAACCCTCATCTTACATAGCTCATTATTGTGCTCCCGTGCTTCGGACTTTGCTACTTTGCTTTCATTCAGCTGTTGCTTGCTGGCTAGCTGCTAGTGCGGGTCTGTACTGGGCAACGTCGCCGTACAGTCGTTGGGGGACTCTATTTGTGCTCCCTGCTGTTGCTCAGTCGTGTGGGGGGTCCTCTGGGTCCGTACTGGGCAACACCGCCGTACAGTCGTTGGGGGACTCTATTTGTGCTCCCTGCTGTTGCTCAGTCGTGTGGGGGGTCCTCTGGGTCCGTACTGGGCAACACCGCCGTACAGTCGTTGGGGGACTCTATTTGTGCTCCCTGCTGTTGCTCAGTCGTGTGGGGGGTCATCCGGGTCCGTACTGGGCAACACCGCCGTACAGTCGTTGGGGGACTCTATTTGTGCTCCCTGCTGTTGCTCAGTCGTGTGGGGGGTCATCCGGTTCAACTGCTGCTAGCGCTTGTGCGGGTACGTATATTCTGCAACGTTGCTTATCGTTCAGCGGTTGGGGGACTGTATTTGCGCTATGTCTTTGCTTGCATATTATCGGCAGCTGCCAGTATTTGCTTTCATCTGCGGGCTAACTTATTTTATGTTTGTCTCCTGTTCTGCTGCATGTGTTTGCTCCATCGCATAGTGTGTGTACAATCGCGCCAGTACATCTGGTTTATTCCCCGGCTATTCTGGGTGACTTCCTTTGTGTTTGTCTCCTGTTCTGCTGTTTGTGTTGTCTATGTATCCATTAACATTAGTGTACCGTCGCGCCAGTGCTTCTGGTCCGCTGTTTTGGCTACTATTTTAAATGTTAGTGTGTGTACAATCGCGCCAGTACATCTGGTTTTTTCCCCGGCTATTCTGGGTGACTTAATTTAATATATGTTTGTCTCCTGTTTTGTTGCGCATGTGTTTACTGTGTATAAAGTAATATTGCTGCTCGGCTACTCCGGGTGATATTTTACTGTTAGTGCCAGTAGAACTGGTCGGTTCCCCAGCTATCCTGGGTGATAACTAAAATGCTTTTTTGTCTCCTGTTCTGCTGCATGTGTTTACTGTGTGCAATCTCTTTTGTTGTCCCATCAACTTAAATGTCGTCTGTTCTTGTGCATGTTCGCAGCTATATTCTCTTCACAGCAATGCTCCTAAGGCAATCCTCCATAGGAAATATCCCAGTCATCTCCATCCTCTAGCTTGATGTGGCTCTGGTTTGGGATCAAACTTCAAGGTCGGGCCTTGTTTGGTTCCCTGCAGGCATTATGCAGGCGGCAGGCTGTAGTAGGGGTAATTTGTTATTATACGGTAAGTTTTTTTCTCCACTTTATGTGTGACAGTAGTTCTGATCAGGAGAGGGTAATTCTCGGCAACATTGTAACAAGTTAGTTGGGGAGTTTAGGCTCGCCTGGGGCTGCTCTACCTATGAGACCGCTCCCGTCTTTGTGGATCTCTGGGTCCTGTAAACTGTTCCTCGGCTATTAGCGTAAAACCCTCTCCGACAGAGCTACACCCTCCAAAGGTTGAATGGTTCAGGACACTGTGCCCAATTAGGTGCGGTTCCATACAGCGTATGGTCAGGAATCGCGGGGCTATCGGGGGTGCTACCGCAGACTCTTGCATGAATGTTAATACCTATTATCAATACCTATTGATATGATCAATACCTATTATCAATACCTATTAATATGATCAATACCTATTATCAATACCTATTAATATGATCAATACCTATTATCAATACCTATTAATATGATCAATACCTATTATCAATACCTATTGATATGATCAATACCTATTATCAATACCTATTAATATGATCAATACCTATTATCAATACCTATTAATATGATCAATACCTATTATCAATACCTATTAATATGATCAATACCTATTATCAATATCTATTAATATGATCAATACCTATTATCAATACCTATTAATATGATCAATACCTATTATCAATACCTATTAATATGATCAATACCTATTATCAATACCTATTAATATGATCAATACCTATTATCAATACCTATTATCAATACCTATTAATATGATCAATACCTATTATCAAAACCTATTAATATGATCAATACCTATTATCAATACCTATTAATATGATCAATACCTATTATCAATACCTATTAATATGATCAATACCTATTATCAATACCTATTAATATGATCAATACCTATTATCAATACCTATTAATATGATCAATACCTATTATCAATACCTATTATCAATACCTATTAATATGATCAATACCTATTATCAATACCTATTATCAAAACCTATTAATATGATCAATACCTATTATCAATACCTATTAATATGATCAATACCTATTATCAATACCTATTAATATGATCAATACCTATTATCAATATCTATTAATATGATCAATACCTATTATCAATATCTATTAATATGATCAATACCTATTAATATGATCAATACCTATTATCAATACCTATTAATATGATCAATACCTATTATCAATACCTATTGATATGATCAATACCTATTATCAATACCTATTAATATGATCAATACCTATTAATAAATATGATGATGGTAGTTCTAACGTAAATTATGCAGTAAGACCAGTTTTATAAGTTGTACTTCTTAATTATATAGCAAATTTAACCAATAAAAGATAGTTTTAGTATAGAATTACTTCAGCTTTCAGGTGCTGTATTTTCTTCTCATAATTTTCTTTAATGTTTGCACAATCTTGTTTTGTTTTACTATGCATTGAAGCAAGAACACTTTCATGTCTTTTTTTTTCTTCTTCCATGCTGTACCGCAGCTGTTGGATTTTAATAGTTGCCTAAAACAGTGTAAGCAGAAATTACTGGTTTGAAAACAATAAATATTACTATGTAAATGCTTGATTTCCTGGTTTAAAATGTAAAAAAAATATATACAGGTTTAAAATGTAAAAAAAATATATACAGGTATATATATTTGCAGTTGTTCCGTATATTCAAAGGATTACGGAACCAATTGAAAGAATCTGAGGTAGTTTCAACGTAAAAGTTGCTCAAAAACATTTCTTGACGTTGGGTCATATATTTTTGCAGAGCAAAGACGCTATTTATTCCATTCCGTGCAATGACTGTGATCAGAAACGTCAGTTTCGTCCGCGTTTAAAAGAACACCAAAAGGCTGTTTTCGTTTCAAAAAAGGAAAATTCGGAGCATGTGTGCGTAACCTACCATGCGATTGCGTGGGAAAATTCCAAAATTATTACCACTAATCCGCGGTATCATCAGAGAGGCGTGGCTTGGCATATCAATAGCGCCCACGCCCCATTGAATCGCGATGACGGTGGTTTATTACCAGAAGCTTATTTGCATCTTGTTAATAGATAACGTCATGATCGGTTCTATGAGGGTATAAATAGGGATCCTAACTTTACAACGATCACCCCTGATGAAGACACTAGATTGGAGTGTCGAAACGTTGGGTGATGGACAGTAACTTTTAAAGTTATGTTCAAAAAACGTTTTAACGCCAAAGTAGTGTCAAACTATGCCTCAGGTATATATATATATAATAATAAAATATATACCTCTGCTTTTTCTAACTGGGCTTGCTCAACAGTTTCAACACTTTTCTTCACCTCAATATAAGATTCAAATTCATGCTGTTGAGACTGTGTCAATAAGGACTTGTGTTTGGCCAATGTTGTCATTAGTTCATCTCTTTCTCTACATAACAAAAGTGGAAGATGAACTAATTGATGATGATAATGATAATCTTAATAATAAGAAATTACCCAATAATATATTACCTAGTTAATTTCTCCACAGTGTTCTTACAGGAATTAGTTGGACGAACAGAGAAATCTCCATCCATGGCACCATATCTCTGAAACATTCAAATTTAAATGTTAATTGTCTGTCTATCTGATGTCTGTCTGTCTGATATGTCTGACATGTCTGTCTGTCTGACATGTCTGTCTGTCTGACATGTCTGACTGTCTGTCTGACATGTCTGTCTGTCTGTCTGTCTGTCTGACATGTCTGTCTGTCTGACTGTCTGTCTGTCTGACATGTCTGACATGTCTGTCTGTCTGTCTGACATGTCTGTCTGACATGTCTGTCTGTCTGTCTGTCTGTCTGTCTGTCATGTCTGTCATGTCTGACATGTCTGACATGTCTGTCTGTCTGTCTGTCTGACATGTCTGTCTATCTGTCTGTCTGACATGTCTGTCTGTCTGTCTGTCTGTCTGACATGTCTGTCTGACATGTCTGTCTGATATGTCTGACATGTCTGACATGTCTGTCTGACATGTCTGTCTGTCTGTCTGTCTGTCTGACATGTCTGTCTGACATGTCTGTCTGTCTGACATGTCTGTCTGTCTGACATGTCTGATTGACATGTCTGTCTGTCTGACATGTCTGTCTGTCTGACATGTCTGACATGTCTGACATGTCTGTCTGTCTGTCTGTCTGTCTGTCTGTCTGTCTGTCTGCACTGCATGTTTCTCTGTCTGTCTGTTAATCAGTCATTACATGGAGTTATTCTCTATGATCATCAAGAGACCCACCTTTTCACTGTCATTTTCATATGCCCTAAAGTAAAAAAGATGGAAATTAATTAACACCTTTTCCCTTTATCTAGACAAAGTATATATTATTTTTCAGCATATTTGTACATGTACCTTAATTGTGATTGTAGCTTTACAATCTTGCATCTATATTTTTCTAACTCTTCTCTGGCAAAAAATTAATAAAAATAATAAATATTAGTGCAATTGTTCAACTAAATTTAAACCTTTTATTAAAGCTTTCACATTACCTGGTGGATTGTAGTATTGACTCTAAACGATCTGTTTTTTTCTGATTCAATTTCTTTATTTTATCCTGCAAAATAATGAAGGCTTGAAAAGTTTATTTAACTGACAGTACAAAATAGTAAATAAAATGTAGATAAAATTCTCTTCTCATAATAAAATTAGTAATACATGTATATGTACCATTTCCTGTTCCAGATTAAAATGATAACGATACTGTTGGTCATGGAAGCCAGTGGGAACCTTCAAAAATAAGTAGCAGTCACTGCTGTAAGCAATTTGAAGAATGCACATGAAAACATGACTTTCTAGCTGGACCTGAGCAAGGTCTAAAGATCAAGGGTAGGATAATTTTGCTGTAAAGACTGACCAAATAAGGTTAAGAAGGTTTTTAATTTCTCACATTTCCACAATTTTGTGCAATTTTTTAGAACATTTCAGTTGTTTTGTAATGACCAGTCTTTACCAGTTTGTAAAGAATGCTCATGAACCAATCAGATTGCAGAAAAGCTTTGTTAAGACAGCTAATGAGCCATTAAACCATATAATAAACTGTTATATTTTTAGCAGCTAAAGACAACTTGGATGGCTGTGTGATAAAAATAAAACACTAAGTGTATATATAAACTCACAGCTAAGATTTCAACACCAGCTGTTGTGTTTGTTTCTTTTTTAACTTGTTGCTTGTCTGCTTCACTCTCCTGTTTTGCCATATCATCTTGTTTTCCACTTCTTATTTGGTCCTAATTATTGTGAATATAAATAACACAAATAAACTATAATATTAATACAAGCACATGGAATATGCCAAAACATATAGGCTTGCAACAGCTATATGTAGCATCAAACAAACCATTCTAAAACTATACATGTAGTAAGCGTCAATGATAATTGTCAAGAAGTTGAATACAGATACCAGTAGTGACGACTACTGTGCAAGTAAAAAAAAAAATGTAAAAAAAAAAAAGCAAAAAGTCTGGTCTATAATTATCTAATTCACATATATTGTACGTACATGTACTTTAACAGATGAATTACTTCTTTCTGTTTCATGAACATCAGTGATAAGATTTCCCTTTAATTTCTCATAAAGCATTTCATTCTCTACAACAATTTCCTCTGACCTTTGGTGTAATGCTTCCACTGTATTCTAAATAAAACATTTTAGTGATCAACATGTTGAAGATTACTGGTATTGTACCAAATTTATAAATTACACAGTCAGAAATTAAATCTACAAGGTACACATCCAATATTATACCCGGAAGAGACCTGCAAGCTTATTATATTATATTAAAGATAATTCTTATTTCTGTAAAAACAATAGTCTTATGTACCTGATAAAACTGGACTTGTTTTTCAAGGTGTTTGGTCAGATTTTGACTGTTGTTCAATAAAGTAGCCAAATCTTCCATTGATAAAGTGTCTTGAAATTCAGATGAACTTTTAGGTGACTCCTTTCCATCCTAACCATGAAACATAATTTTTATTTCCCCTCTCTCGGCATAAATAGAATTGATATTAGGGTAGCCAGGGCAACTTCCCCAGGGCACGGGCTAAATAAGGGGCCCAAAACGATAATCATCATGCAATCCTACACATAGAACAAAGCTTCTAGGGCATTTAGGGGACCGTGAAAGACCATAACCCCACCTTCCCCTGGGCATATATATTGGCTTTCGACTTGGGTTTTACAGAAACTGTTGATCTCCCAACCCCCTCTTGTGTTTGTTTCAGGGTGTGCAAGGCCATTTTCTATTTTTTAACAAATAAATAAACTTAAAATACTTGCTGTTATGTACGCTACTTGGAGTTTCACACATAATCGCATGCTTGTGAAACTCTGAGTTGTCCACAACAATGTACCTTCATGCTCTGCTCAGGGGCGGATCAAGCATGAGCGGGCCCCTGGTACATTTGTAGTTGACTCACACCTGCCCCCGCACTTGCCTAAAGTGGCAGTGCCCCCCCCCCCTTGATTTTCCTGTGGCGCTGGCATCAGTATTGAAAACTTTTATAGTCTAAGCATACACAACCAAATACATGTACTGTACCTGCAAGATTTTTGCAGGTAATTGTCGCTTTTCTAATAAATTTTGAAGCTTAGTTGCTAAAAAATAGAATGCCAGATTTTATAATAATTTATAGAAAGTACTGCCAAGGCCCAAGTTGAAATGTTTTTACCAGAAGTTTTATACAAATCATGTGATGAATTTCCAGTACTTCTACTTTTGAAGGTTTTGAGAACTTCACTGTGACTGTGTCGTGTTCGGTCTAAGAAAATAACAAATGTATATAATTTAATAAATTTATAAAATTTTCACAATATTACATTGCTAGCTACAATTCATATATATGCAGAAAAATATGTCAAGTGAATGTTTATATATAAAATTCTTATATTATATAAAAAATACTTTTATTATAATAGTTGTAAACCAGCTGACCTGAAATAGACATTTTTAATTACAAACTTCGAAAATTAGAGATGAACACTAGTTTCCATCTGTGAAATTGACATAACGTCATTTTGTTTTCTTCTTTTTGGGTAAGGATCAATCTCGTTGGGTAAGGATCAGTGTTTTATTAGGAGTAGTTTTCTGGTTAGCATTATTTTTTTGGTTAATGTAAGGGTTTAATAGTATTCGGAATTTGTTGATAAAATTTCACGTCAATTTCATAGATGGAGACTAGTGGTAAACATTTGTCCACGCGCTAGGGTTTTACCAGGGACTGGTACTAGTCAAGTCTGTTTGTTATTATGAGCGGAAAATTCAGAGGATTTTTGGATGTTTTAACAGGATTTCTTCTTGGTGCTGGAACATTAAAGATTTATTATGAAACTGTTGACAGTGAACAACATCGAGAATCGTTTATTTTTCGACAAAACAAACGAAAAATTGACGAAATATGCTCAACGCACGACAGCCTAAAATTTGGTAAAAACGAAAGGGTCATAAACAGACAATCAATTAAAACAATTCAGGGAAAAGAACCTGAAATGAGTCCAGCTATATTAAAGTTTGGTAGTCCAGAAAGATCTCCAGAAATATTACATTATAAGAACCATGTTTTGTGTTATGATTATGCCAAAAAGATACCATTATGGGTGGGGGAACATCTTACAAAGAAAGTGATGACAGAGAGATCTACAGATCGAGCTAAATGCAATTTTCGTCCAGACCCAAATATTCCTGAAATATTTCAGGCAACAAACGAGGATTATTTTAAAAGTGGGTGGACAAGAGGACATATGGCTCCAGCAGGTAACTAATCCACCCATGAGTATCAGCTGATCAGGATACAAATTCTCCTTATTGGCCAGCAGTTGGGAGAAGTTGTTTTAAAAACATCTCAGTTTATTCTCATTACCCTGCTTCATATAGAGGCATCTCACAAAAGGGGGGGCAAGGGGTGGGGCAGCACAAGGGGCGATGGGAAGGGTTGCCTCTTTCCTATCGGCCCCTTGCGTTCTCCCTTGCATTCTTGTGTCCCCTTTGTGAGACGCCTGGGTACGACGCAGCTCATTACCTCTATAGGTAATCATATGATAGTAAGTACAATTAAGGATTTACACTACAAGTGATATTTGAAAATTGTTCAAAAATTGCACAAGCCATAATTAGGCAAGTGTAATTTGGTACAATTTTCAAATATCATGAGTAGTGCAAATCTTTAATTGTACTCACAATATCACATGATTACTTGTTTACTATATACATGACAAAATTTAATCTGCAATTTTGTTTGTTTTGGGAAAATCATTAATTGTACCTCAGTACAATTAATAAAATAATTTTACTCCTCTCAACCAATTGGAATGCAGTAATTTTGCCATGTATATAATAAGCTAGGTACTGGTAACCCTTGGGTCCCACATAATTAAGGGTTAAACAAATATGCCACAATCTCAATTATGCTTGGACGTCAGTATACAACTTATTGATTACATATATAGTGATAATGATTTATTTAATGTCAAACGGGTAGGAAGTGTTTGCCCAGTCTTCGAACCAAAGGCTTGTGTATAAAGTACTCTACAGTTTATGCTATAATAATTATTTTTACTTTAGGAGACAATAAGATAGATCAAGAATCAATGGATGAGACCTTCCTCTTATCAAATATTCTACCTCAAAACTATGATAATAATGCAAACTTCTGGTATAGAATGGAAGTATTTTGTCGCAACCTTACAAAACAGTTTAATGATGTTTATGTCGTCTCAGGACCTTTATGGTTGCCATATCAACAGGACAACAGAAAGTTTGTCAAGTACGAAGTAAGTGAACTGTAAAGCAGTATTTACAGTGGCATATTATATATAGCTAAAGTGACAGTGCTCTCTCCCCAGAATCTCTAAAGGCTGTTTTGTCTGAATATCTGTAGAAAATCAAAATTCCTTGATTGAGATACAGCAATCTAATTAGCCTCCTCTGTAGGCAACTCTGTATCTTCCTAGGCAACTCTGTATCTTCCTAGCTGCAACGTTTTCAGTTTAAATGTTTTGGCCAAGCCAAAGAAATAAATAAGAGCATGGGCCGAGCATAAAATTAATATTTCTTTGGCTTGGCCAAAACATTATCCAGGTAGACTGAAAATGTTACAGCTAGGAAGATGTACAGAGTTGCCTGTGGAGGAGGCTACAACCTAATCATGGCACCCCATATTGATACCCACCCACTTGTTGGAAATTTAGAATGCTTGGCACCCATGCACTGATGATTCTAATTGTTTTAATGTTTAGGTAATCGGAAAGAATAATGTAGCAGTGCCAACACATTTGTTTAAGGTTATCTTGGCTGTTGACGACAAAGACATGGCATTTGTTGGGGCATTTGTGGTGCCTAATGAACCAGTGTCATTTGAGAAAAAACTCTCTGATTTTCAAGTTCCACTGTCCAAGTTAGAGAAAGATTCTGGTTTTCATTATTTTAAGACCATTGACCCATTCAAGGCACAAGATTTGTGTGTGGAAACAGGATGCAAATTACTATCAAAACAGGTGATGGAAATAAGTAGACAATTGTATAATGTTGATAGATTGGAACAGCTAGAAGAACTTTGGAGTGATGTAAGAAATAGGGATATAGGTAAAGATAGTTTTATCATTTCCTTATATCAAACCAAGCTGAAGGAACTTGACAAAAAAAATTCAAATTGAACAATATACAGGTTGGTGTACTGTAGTACCAAAATAAAAAAATATTTTTAAACCGTGATTTCTATAATTTTCTCATTAACTTTTAATACAGTGTACTTGAATTTTCTATAAGTTTTGAGAGAAAATTGTTGGTGAAAGAACCAGATACTGTACCTATAGTATCAGCCTCGTACCCAGGCACTTGTTTTGCTACCTGCTGCGTGATGCGCGAGTGAATGCAACCTGGGTTTGCAAAATGAAACTCTCCTCGGCGTTTCCCGTGTGTGTTTTCCTGCACACCTTCACGCAAATAAGCCTATTGGTATGAGACTGGGTATATATGCGAAACAGACTAACACTCTTCACTTTGACTTAGATTATTTGTGTTGACATAACTTATAGTACCACATTAAAGTGTATATATACCTGTACTACAGAATATTTAATTACATACCTATATATATATATATTAATATAATTAATACAGTGTGGTGAAGCTGGTCCTGAAAGAAAAAACAACAAGTGTTAATGCCATTGACATTTTATAATTTAGCGGGCTTCTCAATCAGATATTACATGACTGTATTTTTTCTTTTATTTCATTTTAACTGCATGTTTATTTCATCATTTTGAGAAACCCATTTCAGGATTATCCAATTTATAAGTCACCAATTTATCAACCATAGGTGCAAGGATCTGAAAGAAAAACACAGTGTTAGTGTGGCAATTATAATTTTGTGTTACGGTAGTCCTTCATTTTATCATAACCAGCTTTGTTGTCCTATTAAAAATAACCTGTAAACAAAAGAGAAGAATATTAGTTGGTATGTTCTTCACATGATAAGCAATTAATATTACCACACTACCTGAAGATTTATTTCACATCACACAAAAGTTATATATTTTATCTAATTTTACCAGTTTATTACAATTATTTACAAAAATTCTGTATTTCAATAATCATCACAACACGACAGTACATAATAATAGGATTTATAAAAAAAACTTATGATAAAACCATGATAGATACAACAATTCATAAGCATTTCTTTTATTTATTATCTTAACTAGTTTACAAAATATTATAAAGGAAAATGCGTGGAATGAAGAGACAAAGACAGCAGGGTTTTCATGTTTATTAAATTTAACATTTTTCTAAAATAAAAAGGTTTAGTACTTTAACTTTACTTGGAAAAGCCTGCAGCAGCACATTGAAAAATCTGATCTGTGTTGCTGGCCATTGCAACATTTTGCTGATAAAAAGCATGGATTAAAATCACAATAGACACATTTTTCTTTATTTTTATAACAAAATTAACTATTACATTTAGCATATACAATATTTGTACAATACAACCTCTGAAAAAAGCTGACAATGGTTTAAGTTGCACATAAAGTATCATGGATTACAATCACAAAAATAAAGACTCGACCATGTACCGGTACAGTATACATAATCATTACACCACAAGACACATTTTTCTTTATTTCATAACAAAATTAACTATTACACCTGAAAAAGGCTGACAATGGTTTGAGTTGTGCATGAAGCTTGGATTAGAATCACAAAAAAAAGACTCATATACACAAAGTACACCACAAGACACATTTTTCTTTATTTTAATAACAAAATTTATGAACTAGTACATTTAGCATACAATACAACCGGCTCTAAAAAAAGCTGGTGACCTAATCATTTGAGTTGTGCAGGTATCGATTGCAACATTTCACTGAAGAGCTGAACATGGATGTTCTGATGGCCGAGTATTTAATAGTTAAAAATCAATTATGTACCAAGACAAGATTTTCTCTTTATTTTATAACAAAATTAACTATTACAAAATTGTATTACAAAATTAGCTAAGACCATACACACTACTCAAGACTATACACACTACTCAAAGTTCCGAAGACCAGACACTACTCGAAGTTCAAGGCAACAATACTAATCAAAGACCGAATTGAAATAATAATTGAGCTGAAATAATGAGCCGAAGACCTGAAGCTTGTTAGCGAATCCAAACCCTAAATTACATATATAGCCGCTGATGCATAGCCCCTAACAACTTGAACCATCAACATATTTTACTTTGTAAATTACTAACAATGTAAAATAAGTATCTGGATCCAGGTATTTTAACCCTTGTATTTTATAGGTAATACAGTTGTATACCTACATGGGTAGGGCACCCATACACTAAGTTACACATGCACTAAACAATACCGAAGATCAGATGATAAATTAAGCCATCATTGTTAAGTACTACAGCTCTTTCACATGACAACTTAACTTATTAAATGACCTACCATCCTGGTGGCCACCACCAACTAATTATTTAAAGAAACACTTTCCAAGCACATCACTAGGAAATGAACCACTACCTTCAGTAACTTGGCCAGCATTGTTCCTGTTATCACCTGAAGTACGTACTACATGCTAAGCTGTCTACAGTTTCCAACCTGATCTCTAAAATGTTTTAACAAACCTGTAATCCACATTGAGAACCAGTGATGTTGTCCCTTTGCAGCTGCTCTTCGGTGTCCAATACCTGTACCTATTATCTAGTTTTCTATCAGTCTATTTATTATTCTCATATTATTCACGCAAGCTTTCCTCAATTTGCTAACTGCTTTCTAAATTAAACAATGCAGTAAAATGCAAGTAATTTGCAGCAGATGTCTTGCAGCAGCTGACTGCAAACAATTATATATAGTAGCTTCTCCAAAATAGCTATTTTTGGCAAGTGCTGGCACACTACTTATATCCAAGACAGTGGCTGCCACATAAGAACGTTTTTACCTAGCCTAATTAAACCTCAATCTCATTGGTTACCTTTCACCAGATGATTTCCAGCAAATCCACCATATCCATTGGTTTCCATGGACACTGGGTACAATTATACCCAGTTATATAACTAATCTCAAGAAAATGTATATCAAAGATTGATATACATTTTCTTGTCCTTCCTAACTGCTCTAACCTACCATCTATTCTGCACACATAACCCTCTAACTTAATTTGGCCACCAGGATTCTAACCGTTTGACACACTGGTGTGTCTCCAGTTCCAGTATGGTGATCCATTTGAAGCATTCCAGTCCAATAAATAATCCAATCCAGAGAAGTTATCCACAGTATAGTCCAGTAAATCCATAATTAATCCATCCAATCCAGAGAAGTCATCCACAGTATAGTCCAGTAAATCCATAATTAATCCATCCAATCCAGAGAAGTTATCCACAGTATAGTCCAGTAAATCCATAATTAATCCATCCAATTGCACACCATGTTATCAGGGTTCTCCCATTTATCACACAACCACCAGCTGATTTAGTGCCCATGGCAACAGACTGGTTTTTGATTTCATAAACTTGTTATACACACATGTATATATATATATATATAAACCTGCATCTGATTCAGTGCTCAAAGCAACAGACCATGGTTTTTGATTTCATAGACTTGTCAGTAGCAGATTAAGAGGCAAAAGGGGCATTTGCCCCCTGCCCCAGATCTTGACAGGAGTGCATGCATATAGTTTAATTACTGTGCTCCAAGAGTGCAATTCATGGTGACTGACCAGGCCTTAAAATATTCTTTGCCCCAACCCTGGCAAGGTTTAATCCACCACCTAGACTTGTTATACTGTACACATATATTAAAACCTCCAGCTGATTTAATGCTCAAAGCAACAGACTGGTTTAAGCCTCGTCCAGCTGATTTAGTGCACAGAGCAACAGACTGGAGAGATCAAGTTTATGGGCATGGAGGATTCCTTTTTGTACGGAGAATGACTAACAAGCACTATGATAAACTGGTAAAAGAAAGCAGGATGTTGAATTGAAAAGGGAAACCAGCACCAAGAGAGAGAAACAGGTTGAACATACAAGGAATATGGCCCACTATACAGAGGAAAGAAGAACATCAATCCGACAACTTCATCATCACTGTGGAAAATGTCATTTTATCCAAATATCAGCATCTACATTCCCTAACTTATCTTTATTTTTATTATTATTTCCCCTTTATTTTTATTATTTTAACCTGATTTACACTGATGATTTTGACTGATGATTTTGATGCTTACACTGTTTTATGCGCTCCTAAATTATAATATTAAATGCAGACCACTTTAGATGAAACAAAATGGCATTTTTCACAGTAAAGATGAAGTTATCAAACCAACATCCTAATTTCCCCTGTATAGAAGGTCATGACTCCCGATATGTTCACTAACCTGCTTCTTTCTCTCGGTACTGCATTCTCTTTTTAACTCAACATCCAACTTTCATTCACCAGTCTCTCACAGTACTTCCGAGCCATTTTCAATACAAAGAGCAATTTGCCACATTCATAAACCTCTTAATGTAACTATACATTATTAGATGTAACTTCATTATTACATTATTGATAAAATGTAACTACATTAATGTAACTTATATACATTATTAGCATGTTAGTGTGTTTTTTTTAATTATTTTTGTGTGGGAGAACCCTGAAATTCAACAGCTCAATGCCAATAGTATTCCTATATAAAACATTAAAACTGGAGTCATTATTATGCTAAAAGTGCTTATATGCATGACAATTCCAATATCAACACATATTTCTTTTTCATAAATTATTTTATTAATACTGTAGAGTTCCATCAAAATTTTTTTCATGTTTGCAAACTAAAGAGTATCATGATCGTAGCAAGGGTGGGGCAGGTGGTGTCGTGGGCCCCCAATAATTTGCCAGTTTAGATCCATTTAAACTTGCTGGAAATTACTCTCAGAAGTCAGGAAATCCTATTTCAGAGATTCTAATTTCAAAAATTTTCGGACCCCCCTTGGCGGCCCTGAGTTGCACAAAAAAACTCAGAAATTAATCTAAATTGTTAATTTGCAAGAAACCAATCTTAAAATAAAGACACAAACACATTTTTTATCACAATTTTATTTTTAATATCGTATTCTTGTAGTGGACAGAAATCCAAGTCCAACAGGGCCGGGTGTGCACATACGAACGCCTCAGATAAACATCGCGACGTTTCTATTGTGAAAAAAGATAAATAGCTTCGTACAAGAAAACTCGCTTTGGACTTTGAACTGTACAAGTGTTGAAAGCCTGCAGTCACGTGACAAGTATCAAGGAAGGAGGTTCATCGTTTGTTTTTCTCCTTATTTACGTTTTTTCTGGCGAAAAGTCCATGATTGTCGTTTGAAAATGTGCACAGACGGTTGTAGACTATCAGGCGCCACGAAGGCAAGCGAGCGACACGAAGGCGCCACTGGATGCGAGCTACTTTTTTCACCGGACAAACAGCTTCTCGAAATAACTAATAAGCCAAAAAAAAACATGAACAGTCTCTTTTGGTTGACTTTGCTAGTGTTGTGGGTTCAAAAATCCTTTTTTATTCAGCAAAAAGATAAAAAAAAGTCTGCAAAAGCGGTCTTTTTTGGCATACACGAGTAGAAAACATGGCGCTCGACATGTCGGCGCCTCAAAATTCTGAAATTTCTCGCTGCAAAACAGTACGTGAAACGTCGAAAGATGTATTTCTGTTGTTAACGGAGAACATATTTAAAAAAACAACACTAAAACTAAACGGTTTTCACAGTTTCTGCTTCTGAACGACACTTGACAAGATTGTTACGCCGGCAACTTGAGAAGATGCCCGAGTGTCATCACGGTGAAGAATTTGACATTTTCGGGCCTAAATTCCGCTAAAAATTCACAGATAAAACTTCTAAATGCCAACAGTGTTACCAAAAGATGTATCCCTCTGTCGTTGGTTTGTTAAGGAAACGAGAAAGGTAAAAAAAAAAACGAACTAGATCTCAAACGACCGGCCGGCTCCTTCGAGGCCGAAGTCGCCGGGGAATTGTAAAACTGCAGTTTAAAGTAGAAATTCAAGGAAAACAAGAAAACAACATGTATACATACCCTCACAGCGCTTCGTTGAAGACTTCAAGACCATCTTTCTTTACTCTGGGCTGCTATTGCAGAGGAAATTAAGACAAAGAGCCGAAGAGCCGTACAAACATCTTTATTCCCCGAAGACCAAATTGAAATGCCCCAAAGGCCAAAAATGCCGAAGAAGCGGGAAAATCAGGTGAATGCGCGCGAACAAAATCTCAATGTTCATTGGCTGACACAGAAACTCAAATAGTTATGATTGGTTCATTTCCAGAGCTATTGTTCTCTCAGCTTTAAAATTTTTTTGAACGTAACTTTAAAAGTTACTGTCCATGACCCAACGTTTGGACACTCCAATCTAGTGTCTTGATGGATCCCTAGCTATTTATACCCTCATAGAACCGATGATGACGTTATTAACAAGATGCAAATAAGATAATAATAAAAACGTTTTAAAGCAAGAGTAACGTCAAATTGTGTCTAATTGGTTACGTTGGGAAATTATTTGTTGAATAGGATAGTTATTTTCTGGCTGGAAAATGGGCTCCTGATTGGAATGCGTGTTTTTCGTTGTTATAAATACTAATATATATATAGAGCCAATATGCGCGGGGTTGTTTTGGGGGCTTTTAACCCATAGAAATAAAGGTTAGCATTGCAAGAAAGGGAAAAGCGTAAAATTCTTCGTCTGTTCGGAAAGAATTAAGATTTAATCCTAGCTACCTCTGCGAAGACACCCAAGCAAAAACTGTAGCTTTTTTGATCTGATGACAGATGGCTTATTTTATTTGGGTTTTTTTTTACCACTACAATATGAAACAAATTTAGAAAGATTATTTTACGATTAATCTTTGATCTTTAATTTTATGTATTTACAATAATCTCGACATTAACAACAGCTCGATTTTAGCACCATTTTTCAATCTAAAATCAATCTTTTGGAATGAAGATGATATTACAACCTTTTCAAACATTGAAATTTTCAAAATTCGAATGTGCACAAATGCCAAATATTGCGCAAATACCAAATATTCATTCGTTAGGGTTATTGTTCAGATGCCGCGCTATCAAATAAACTGCGCAAAGCAGTCCTAAACGCCTGCTTCGCAGGCTAAAGCTACCGTGCAAATATCTGGAGAACTAGGTTCTAGTGTTGTTGACGCATGACTGTTGCGTTGCTCGACGTGGCCTGTTGCTCTCTACTTTCTTGTATTTTAATGAGAAATAAATAATAAAAACTACGATAAAATGACAACTTATCAGGAATTTATTCAACAAAATGAAGACCGAGATGGCGTTCGCTTTGGCTGGAACGTGTGGCCTTCTAGTCGGCTTGAAGCGACTCGAATGGTAGGCAATACAATCAGAGATTTTAACTTGATCGAAAAATTATGAACACAAATTAAAACAAATATACTTATTACTGTTAGGTTGTTCCAGTGGGATGTATGTACACTCCTCTGAAAGAAAAGCCTGATTTACCACCGATATGCTATGACCCTGTTGTCTGTAGTCGCAATAGCTGCAAGGCAATATTGAACCCATTTTGGTAAGGATTGATGAATATAATTTTCAGATCCTCTGATCAGTGATACTTGTGCAACTTCGTTCCTACAATATCCTGGAAAAACATCAAACAATGAGAGAAACTAATTACAGAAAGTTTAGAAGATCTAGTCGGACTGATGTTGATGACAGCATGTACAGTGTCAAGCGCATATCCTCAGAAAAATGATTCCCGGACAGGAGTCAACCATTGAGCTGCTGAGACTCAGATGGAGAGCGATGGTTACAACGATGTACTGGTTCGATTGCCATATATGTACTGCCTAACCAGCAGTCACTGTACATGTATATCAATAATGCTTGGATGTGTTATCAGCAGTGTACAGTATGTATTAACACATGCATCCAAGCATTACTGATATATAGTCATATGTAGCAGTCTGCATAGGCAATACATATATCAATTGAGGTAGTACATCATTGTAACCTTCAATCACCATCTGAGTCTTGGTAGCTCAATGGTTAGAGCATCTCACCAGCAATCAGAAGTTACAGGTTCGATTCCTGTCCGGGACTCAGAATAATTTTTCTGAGGATATGAGCTTGACAATTGTCCATGTATTATCTGTCTACTCCAAGCTCTCCCACATTCACTACAGCAGTGTATATATTTAACACATGATAATATGTATTATCAGTCTATAGCACATTTTTTAAGAACAAATTATTTTCAAAAAATTCATTTCAACATTTTATTCAGCCAGGTGGACTATCGAGCTAAAGTTTGGCACTGTAATTTTTGCTTCCAACGCAATGCAGTAAGTAGAACACATATGTAACTATATATCTTGTTGCCATAGCCATCAGAAATCTTAATCAATACTATGTACAATATCAATACATGGTACAAATATACATTATAATATCAAATAACCTGTGTTCTGGGGAACCACCGGCCAACCCCTGCGTAAGCGGGGAAAACGGCCGTAAAACGTCTGTTGTTGTTTGTTTGTGTTCTGGTCCAAATATAAGTTAATACCATTGTACCATGGACAGTTAATTGTACTTTTTTCTACTGTAGTTCCCTCCACAATATGCTGGAATAAGTGAACAGCATCAACCAGCTGAATTAATCCCTCAATTTTCTACCATTGAGTACACTTTGCAGGTAATTAAATCTTGCATAGTATCTAGCCTCCTCTGTTGGCAACTCTGTGGCTTCTTACAGTAGTTGTATGGGCAATGTGTTTTTTCGAGTTAAATAGCTACAATCCCTATACTTCCCTGCAATCCCAACCAAAACATTGCTCACGTATCCTTGGAAGCTATTTGACTCAGAAAAAACATTGCCTGCAAAACTAAGAAGCCGAAGAGGTGCCTGCGCAGGAGGCTACGTACAATAGTATCAATGTTATAGATTTTAAATCCACAGTATATAATGTTTCTAGTAGAAACTTATAGAGTGATCAGCACCAAGCACAGAGGTAATGAGAATAAAGGAAATGATCACCAAAGATAATAAACTGACATGTTTTTAAAACAACTTCTCCCAACTAGTACTATAAGAAATGTTTGGAGACCAATAAGGCTTAAAGGGGTAACAGCAAGTAGCTGCAACAATAGTCCATGTTTTTTAGGAAAAAGATGGTTATACCTTGTTTTTGAAACATAGGTAATTTTGAAGAAAGAATGAGCATTTCTACTAAAACAATTAGGTTATTTGCTCTCAATTTCTACAAGGTGATAGTTATGTACATTTGTTATTAACTCAGAATTCTTGAACTCATAGCCTGCAGGTATTTGTTAGTCTGCGTCGCATCCGGCTTATCAGGTTTCAAAAGGCCAAATGTGATGCAGCCTAGTATTTGTGAAATACCCGTAGATATGTCAATACATATGCTGCTAGTTTATCTTTGTTATTGTTGTTGTCTTAATTAAAGCGTGGAAATCCAGGACCTTTGATATTTTTAATGGTTGTTGATACTTGCATGGATGAGGAAGATTTACAAGCTGTTAAGGTGGGTTCAATGAACTAATAGCTTCTTGTTTTATGCAAGGAAACTTATTCAAAAGTATTTCTATTTTATTAAATTGTTCGACGGTTACTGTACAGTTTTATTGATAATTATCACTGATGTTTAATTAGGAATCTTTGCAAATGTCTTTGAGTTTGATGCCTCCTAATGCCTTGGTTGGTTTGATAACTTATGGTAAAATGGTATGTAGTTTTTCATATATTTCTTACTGATCTATGTCATTTTTTTCTTTATAATTTAAATCTGACCTTGAAAATCTTCTATTGTAGGTTCATGTTCATGAGCTTGGATGTGAAGGTTGTTCAAAAAGTTATGTTTTTCGAGGAACCAAAGATCTAAACTCAAAGCAGATTCAAGTAGGTGGAATGTTTGTATATTATATGTACATTCTGTAATATTTGCAATCACAAAATGTGTTTTTAAATAAAAGATATTTGATGGTATCTGATGTAAAGGTTGTTTCTAATATTTTAAAATCTATGGCAATTTAGCAAATGCTTGGCTTGGGAGCTAGTGCTCGTCAACAAAACCCCCAAGCTGCAGGTCAAGGCCAGATACCCTCTCAAGGAAATGATATCTTCAACAGGTTTCTGATATTTTCTTCATGTTACACCTTATTGAGTGTTCACAAAGTCATTGCATCTCTGAATTGTTTTTAGGTTTTTACAACCTGTTCATAAGTGTGACATGAGTCTGACAGACTTGCTTGGTGAACTGCAGAGAGATCCATGGCCAGTTGGTACTGGAAAAAGACCTTTACGATCAACAGGAGTGGCATTGTCTATTGCTGTTGGACTTCTTGAGGTACTGTACATTATATTTTTTACTTGAATATTTCGTAGCAACAAAATTAAAGATGTTTTAAATAAAAACTTCTGTTTATTGTTTACTTTTAGTGCACATATCCAAATACTGGGGCAAGGATTATGACTTTCATTGGAGGATCTTGTACACAGGTATACTGATTATACTGTTTGTGAAATCATTATTCAGTTTCATTATGTTGATGCTATTACATTTCTCACACTGGGTTGCCATTTGTTTTGCCACCAGAAACTAAAAGATACTTGACACCTAACATAGAGACAGACAGACAGACAGACAGACAGACAGACAGACAGACAGACAGACAGACAGACAGACAGACAGACAGATAGATAGATGTGACCTAATATACCACCTCCTAGTGTGATAAACACATTTCTCGCTTATTTCGTAAACTTGGACAGCGAGAAACTCTAATTATTTATCCCCTTCATATGTGGTCTGCTGGAATAACTACTACGGTATAGGTAATACAAAACTCCTTGCATTGTTAGCTTGCCTTTTCAAATGGCACCACCTAACTGGTGTCGACTTCCAAAGATGGCCTATTTCTTTCTTTCTGGTTGTGTGCTACTTGAAAGAATCTTTATGCACATACTGTACTTTTATATAATTTTGATATAGGGGCCAGGTATGGTTGTGGATAATGAATTAAAGAATCCTATCAGATCACATCATGATTTAGAGAAAGAAAATGCAATATACGTCAGGAAAGCTTGCAAGGTACTGTACTATTATAACCTACTTTTTAAACTGTTCTTTTATACTATATATATACTGTAACATATTTTGAATCTTATTTCTCATCTTAGGATTGAATTGTTCCAAGATCTTGTTTTCATGTCTGATTTCCTCAAACAAACAATTTGTGAAACAAAATGTATGCTCTTTACAAATGGTAAATTTCCTTTGTTTTATTTTCTTTGCAGCATTATGAAGCTCTTGCAAACAGAGCAGCTGAAAATGGCCATGTGATTGATATATTTTCTTGTGCCTTGGATCAAACTGGACTATATGAGATGAAATATTGTCCTAATCTGACTGGGTAGGTCTATTATGTCCTTTAGTTTTTCAATATAAATATATTTATTGATGCTAACAAAGATCCTGGCAATGTCCTCCTATTACTGTAGCAATAATAATATTTTATTCTTATTTTGTGCAGTTAAGTTTGTATATTAATATGATCAAATGCACATTATATTACAGTATACTTGCAGACTAATATGCTCAAGTCAAAGGTATATTATAGGCCCCCTAGGCAGCCACCATACGATCTATGCCTGACGATGGAGCACAGCTACAATTTATTGCTAAGATCTCATATATCAAAGAGGGGGAAAAACCGGAGAAAAAGCCTCAAAGCACATGAGAGAATCAACAACTCTACTCACAAAAGTCTGAAGTTCAGAAGTCAACACCTTGGGTATATACCCAGATGGTCACCCATCCAAGTAATAAACCGTTCAATCTACTGTAGGTATGCAGATTACATTATCTTTCTCTATTTTCTAGAGGTCATATGGTGATGGGTGATTCATTCAACACAGCTCTGTTCAAGCAAACATTCCAACGGATGTTTTCAAAAGATCTCCGCGGGGAATATAAGATGGCATTTTGTGGAACTATAGAAGTTAAGGTACAGGGACAATACTGGCGCCAACTTTACATTTTGACTGGTAGTTATTTTCTAAGCTATTTGTAATGAAAATGTTTATGATATATATTTTATTTTAGACATCTAAAGAACTCAATGTTTCTGGGTGTATTGGACCATGTATATCAATGGACAGGAAGGGACCAAATGTTTCAGAAACAGTAAGAAACATTGCGTTAATATACATGTACATGTACACAATGTACATGTACACAATGTATATTGTGTTTAACACGATGATGATTTCCAAAGAACAAATCTGAATCTACTATAGCTTTGTCAATTGTAACAGTAGGATAAATGCTCATCTCACCAAGGCTCCACTGAGCTCAAGATAGGATCTCACTTAACTGAATTGGCACTGGTGAAATACACTGTACCAATGTCTCTACTGTTGTGATGCCCAGTCTTATAGGTCTTTATAGTTTACAGTAAATTTTCTCTAATAATCAGAAAATTGCAGGTTCGATTCCGTTGTCCCTGATGATTGAGCTTGACAATTGTCCATCGTTTCACTTCATCCGACAGTGTTAGTATGTTAACAATTGTTGTGCTTATTTTTATTACCTTTTAAAGGAAATTGGACTAGGTGGAACATCTGCTTGGAAGCTGTGTGGATTTGATTCTGCCACAACCCTGGCCGTATTCTTTGAAATAGTCAATCAAGTGAGTATGTGAATTTATAGAGTTGAGAGGAAGAGCTGCTGTACCTATAAGTCAGCTACAGTATAGTCCCAGATAGGAATAAAAAAGAGTCGAACATGGGAATCAAACCAACAATCCTCTGATTACTGATGAGATACCTAACCAAAGCAAAGGCTACTTTGTGACATGGTTTATTGTCAACATTTTCTCAATATTGCTGCAGTATATGCAGGTATTTTTTTAGAATAACATAAATGTATATTGTGTTGAATATCAATAATAGTAAGTCAGATGTGTAGTATTGTAGACTACTGGGAATGGATATAATAGAAACAATGAGAGAACTACTGTAACTTACATATTGCCTTTGATAAGAGCAGCCTGTGCAGTTATTTTAACCTTTGAACTGAGTAAACAAATTGCTTTACAAAAGGACAAGACCTGAACTTCCTTGTGGTTAGAAGAGAGTAATTATCACTAGAATACTCAATAATGTATGCCTCTTTTATTTTAGCACACAGCCCCAGTACCTCAAGGATCGCGCGGCTGTATCCAGTTTATAACACAGTACCAACATTCAAGTGGTCAGCGGAGAATACGCGTTACAACATGCGCTCGAAATTGGGTAGATGCTAATAACTTGGCTCATGTTGCAATGGGCTTTGATCAAGAGACGTCATGCGTAATTATGAGTCGTATTGCTGTATTCCGAGCTGAGACAGATGATGGGCCAGATGTCCTTCGATGGTTAGATAGAATGCTAATTCGTTTATGTCAGAAATTTGGAGAATTCAACAAAGAAGATCCCAGTTCATTCCGTTTGGCTGAAAACTTCTCTTTATACCCACAGGTGAAAAAAGATTATCTTTGATGAAAAAACGTCGCAAAAAAAAGGAAAATGTCGCAATTAAGAAATGGTTCATTGTTTGATGTGTTCCGCCGAGGATGTACGTGAGAAATTGAAAGAGAGCACGTGAGAAATTGAGAGAGAGCACGTGAGAAATTGAGAGAGAGCACGTGAGAAATTGAGAGAGAGCACGTGAGAAATTGAGAGAGAGCACGCGAGAAATTGAGAGAGAGCACGTGAGAAATTGAGAGAGAGCACGCGAGAAATTGAGAGAGAGAGCACGAAGAAAGTCAAGTAACACTGGAGCAAAGCAAACCATGAAACCATTTCAGACATAGTTTGACGCTACTCTGGCTTTAAAATGTTTTTTGAACGTAACTTTAAAAGTTACTGTCCATGACCCAACGTTTCGACACTCCAATCTAGTGTGTTCATCGGGGGTGATCGTTGTAAAGTTAGGATCCCTATTTATACCCTCATAGAACCGATGATGACGTTATCTATTAACAAGATGCAAATAAGCTTCTGATAGTAAACCACCGTCATCGCGATTCAATGGGGGCGTGGGCGCTATTGATACCATCAGAGACGTTGTCTGGAGGCTTGGCATACCGCGGATTAGTGGTAATAATTTTGGAATTTTCCCACGTGGAATTTTCTCACGCACGCGTGCTCCGACAAAGCAGAATTTTCCTTTTTTGAAAATAAAGCAGCATAAGACACAGAATAATGAAAAATAAGCTCTAGTTCGTTGATCAAAAATAATTTTTTTCCTTACGGAAGCCGAAAATTAGTTGGAACGCTTCTGATTGGTCGCTTGAAGTTCCCGCTCATCATCGAGAAATGGAACACGCCCAATAGCCAATCAAAACCAGTGTTCTATTTAATCTATGTTCTAATTGTTCTTAAAGTGAAAAAAATTCTTCCATTATACACATGGCTCAGTGAAGCTTTTCATTATTCTTTTTCCTGCGTTATTGCCTGAAGCAAAATAATCAAGAAATCTAAAAAGTTAAAGAAGTGTCTACTTTCATATTTTTTCAGTTCATGTTCCACTTAAGACGTTCACAGTTTCTACAATATTTTAACAACAGTCCTGATGAAACGTCATATTACAGGTTTGTTAATAAATACACTGCTGCTGTAGTGAATATGGGAGAGCTTGGAGTAGACAGACGATACATGGACGATCGTCAAGCTCATATCCTTAGGAAAATGTTTCTGAGTCGCGGACAAGAATCGAACGTGTAACCTTCTGATTGCCGGTGAGACGCTCTAACCATTGAGCAACCGAGATTTGGATGGAGAGCGAAGGTTACAATGATGTACTGGTTCGATTGATATATGTACTGCCTATGCGGCAATCACTATATATCAGTAATGCTTGGATGTGTTAGTGAGTGTGGGAGAGCTTGGAGTAGACAGACGATACAGGTTACAGGTTCGATTCCTGTCCGGGACTCAGAAACATTTTTCTGAGGATATGATCTTACGATCGTCCATGCTAGAGGTTTGCTGCTATGGCGCGAGCTTTACATATATAGCAAAGTGAAAAGGTGGTAAACTGCCAAGAATTTAGTGACGAGTACTGATGTTTCGAGCGGAGCCCTTCATGAACTCTGAAATTCTTGGCAGTTTACCACCTTTTCACTTTGCTATATATTCAAAACACTGTCTACGCAGCACTCTACTTTTTTACATATATAGCATCAATATCACGCTAGTTATAAACCTCTTTCTTTAGTTAATATTACGTCATTTGTGACTTCAATTGCTCACGATCTCGTTGTCAAATGAAGAACGATGCCGACTACTGTGACTTTTCAGCACGAGATGCCGCAAGCAATTGGTAGGCCCAAAATCAGGACGAATTCCGTACTCGCAGTCAAATCTAAGGCCAAGGGGCTACTTATCACGGCTACTATAGACAACCAACATGATATTTCAAAACAGAACTGACTTAGTTTGGCTGTAGGAAGAGCCGATAAAGTTAATTCAAATGATCTTTTTGGGTCGAGAAACAATTTTCGTGACATAACTCAGCCCCGGCTCATATAAAGGCCTCCCTACTCTAAAGGCCTTTCTACACGATACGATTTGTCGCATACGATTGTGATCTTGGTGTATGTGATCAAACTGTACAAATTGCATACGCAAGTACAATCGTATACGACGATGTACGCCAGAATGACAATCGTATACAACAATGTACACCAGCATGACAATCGTATACGACAATGTACGCCAGCATGACAACATACAACAATGTACGCCAGAATGACAATGCATACGATGAATCATATCGTGTAGATAGGCCTTAAAAAGTTGTGCCGTCTAACGTTTCGAGCGAAGACCCTTCGTCAGAGAGACTTGAAACCTGTCTTTACGTTTCACTCGGTGCCGCAAAGGGCCTTCTCTTGAAATTTAGTTCACATCGACATTTTAGAATATTTAATTAGTATTTCTACACCACCTACGCAACACAACACAGGATATATTTAAATTTTCCAAGTTTTCCTTTTTATTGTCGTTTCTCTCCCAGGCATGTGCTAAATAGGGAAGATGTGACAAATTGTCTTGTTATGATACAACCAATTCTGTATTCTTATTCCTTTCATGGCCCGCCAGAGGTGAGGAAACCTTCACTCAATACTTATTAAAACTTGTGTGTCATCTGTTCTAAGTTGTTCTATCTTTTGCCCATTCATGGTCAAATTATCAAACACGTCTCAACAGATATGTCAATTTATCTACGTAATAATATCAGAAGGTTGGCGGAAATGTGTCCTGTAGTGATATTATTACCATTTTGTTTTACAGCCAGTATTGTTAGACAGTAGTAGTATTCAAGGTGACAGGATATTGCTGCTTGATACATTCTTCCAATTGCTTATTTATCATGGAGAGGTTAGTTCAGCTTTCTTAACCTTTTAAGATTATTTTTATGTTTATCATGTTGGGTTTACTTTGGTTGACTTAAACCACCTTGTAAATATCAAAATATGACTTCCTCATCTTGTAAATATCAAAATATGACTTCCTCGTCTTGTAAATATCAAAATATGACTTCCTTTCTCAGAATCAATCCTTTCATTGTTTGTGAACATTCACAATAGAATTGACGACAGAGTTGTCGGGGGTAAGGTTACGGAAATTAATAATCTCGCAAGAAGTATATATATACTTAACACTTTCAAGTTTAGTATTTAAGTGAAAGCTTTTCGTGATATTATTATGAATTACGACGCTAAGTTGTTTTTTTTATCAAAACGCAAAGGTTTTGCTGACTTTTGTGACGTCGACGGCGTTTAATTTCCGTTTCAAACATTTTCCATATCTATGTCAATCGACAACTTATTTCATGTTCAGTTAAAAAACAGTTCAGCAGAAGAGTTGTATCTCACCCCATGTAGGTAATGATGCTAGAGTCAATGTTTCAAACCTCTGTTGTACAACGTTTTACGAATTTAATGATTGAACAAAATGACAAAGAATCTGGTACTAAAAAATACTACAGCTATACTGTATGTTAAATAATCAGTTTAGCGGCGTTAATAATTTATGCATACGTTACTGCGTTGTCTGAAACCAGGGCCTCCGAGAGCCAAGATAGGCCCAGGGAAGGTGGGGTTATGGTCTTTCGCAGACCCCTAAATGCCCTAGAAGCTTCATTCTATGTGTAAGATTTGCATGATGGTTATCATTTCGGGCCCCTTATTGGGCCCAGGCGCAAGGCTGTCTGAAACCCTGAAACGCGGAACACGCACATTTCAGACGTTGTAAATGTAATTCTGTCTGAACATGACGGATGCAACGTTCAGACGAATTAAATTCGCTTTATAAGTTGCATAATTGATTGCATTAAATGCCAGGATTGTGCAATGACCTGCAGACCTCAAAAACGTTTTGCAACATTATGCCAGCAAATCATATACAAAATTTATGCTGCGTGCATAAAATAATAATAATAGATTACGAAGCTGCAATCTATCACTCAAACAACAAACAACAGACGTTTTACGGCCCTTCGTATCACTATCACTCAACAAGTGGGAAATGTTTTTAATATGATCAGACAATCACGCAGTGAAGAAGCAAGAATTGCTGCTAATTCTCAAACTAAGAAACTGTTTTTGTTTTCAGACAATCGCGCAGTGGAAGAAACAAGGTTATCAAAACGATCCACAACACGAGAACTTCCGTCAACTTTTGCAAGCTCCAAAAGATGACGCACAAGAAATCTTGCAAACTCGTTTCCCCATGCCTCGCTACATTGACACACAACATGGCGGAAGTCAGGTGAGAAACATTACAACCTTCTCAGCCGAGTCCCTTGTCGTTCTGGGGGCCGCACAGAATGCTTATTCAGTGTACACTCACATTCTCTAGCTGGAGCCTAAATGCGCAAATTATTTGTTTCCTACGTTACATTTACATATCCAGGACACCATTCTACTCAAAAACCATTATGGACGGCATAACCGTCGCATTTAATTGATGAGAACGCCATGTGATAGTTTCAGACTCAAAAATTCTTCTCCAGTGTGATCAGAGTAGATCTCACCCTGATTTCACGTAGAGCAATTGTAGGTTGTCAGCGATTGGCACTGAAATACAGCTATATACTTCATCTTGGCGGGAAATAGCGAATGGGTTCACTATATCCTTGCAAGATGAAGTAATGTACATCGTGTACAATCTGTCCGTCATTTCTTTGGTCCTTTTTTAAAATACTAAAATATTTTTTTAGTAACCATATTTTCTTTTTTCCTCTAGGCACGCTTCTTATTGTCTAAAGTCAATCCATCCCAGACTCACAACAATATGTACGCCTGGGGCCAAGATGGAGGCGGGTCACCAGTGTTGACGGACGACGTGAGCTTGCAAGTGTTCATGGACCACCTCAAGAAACTTGCTGTCACGAACACATCATAATTGTCACGCAATCAATGTTGTTGTAACCAAGATAACGAAAAACACTATCTTGTGAAACAGCAAAGACTACTTACTAATTTTCTAATATTAAAGAGAAAAGTTAATTATTATAAATACAAATAAAGTTAATGAAAGAAATCTTATGCACTGGTTCAATACGGTGTCTTTCCTTTGTTTTGTCTTAAAATAATTGAGGAGAAAGTGCTGCCTTTGCAATAATACCAGCAAATGGTAAGACTTTCAGGTCTTTTCGGATAACAACCTTAAATCGTAGGCCCTCGGAACCCCTATCAATTGAGCTTCTAACCTGTTGGGGTATTCCGTTCACCTAAAAGAGTGATAAATCTAATAAACTAAACTATGCGTGCAGACTACATGCACTTGAAATAATATCACGTAGTTCCCAGAATACTAAATGAAATCAGATGTGGAGGTGCTTAAACGTTGATACTCCTATGCTAAAAAAACACCAACTGCTAAGTAGAACACGATTTGGATTCCAGTCCTTCGTTGTACTGACTATTCGTGATAGCTGGGAGTGTGATCACCCTATGGAGATCAAATGATGCCAATTTTAAGACCGCTAATTTCATTTTTTTTCTTCTTATTACCGATAATAAGGTAATAAGCATATTTACATATAAGCATGCAAACTACCATCTAATGAATTTCTCTGGTTCGGCCAAACCCTTGGAAGATACTTGATTCGGGAAAGAGAACTAGCCACAGAGTTGCCTGCGGAGGGCGCTAGGAGATCACCTCACGATCGATACCCAACACGTCGATAAACTTTATTTTTATTCAAGGAAATGTTATCCCTTTTTTCAGAATATGTTAGTTTCATTTTTATTGTTTCTAGTTATATTGCGCAAAACAACGTGCTTGATCCTGTTTTACTTTTACATTCTAATTATGAAACGAAAAATGAATTATAAATATAGGAAATAGAATTAATCGGATAGAATTAATAGATAGTGAAAATGAATAATTGATCATATATATATACAAAAAACCCTGTTATTTGCCAAGATACAAATATTTTGGGCATTGTACGAAGCGTAATTATCTTTTCGTTTATTGTGTCCAACAATAAATATTATTTTCGTGAAAGGGAAGTTTCAAATTCCATCTGTTCAATGACCGTTTCTGGTCTTGCCCTGTCCGATAGAATATCAAACTTGGTCACGTGGTTTCCTGCAGTCGGACATTCCTTGGGAAGCTTTGGTCTGTACGCAAGGAATACTCAGCTGATGTTTAGTGAATCATGGCTGACGAAGAACAGAAGTATTATGGTTATTACTACGGAGATGATGAAGATAAAGGCTTGTTAAATCCAGCTTGGTCAAAACAACAGCAAAAGGTGTGTAATAAAGCGAGTAATACGTCTTCTAGTATGACATCAGTGAGGTTACTAATGGTATTATAGAATGATATATCATGCCTATTCCTTTAGATTAATGGTTATAAGGTATTTCTACTAAAATCCACTCGGTTAGAGATATCTTGGTTATGTTTTCTCACTATTCTTTGCTTTCTGATCTGCAGACATTTACAGCATGGTGCAATTCTCATCTCCGTAAAGTAGGCGTTCAAATTGAAAACATAACAGAGGATTTTCGAGATGGCTTAAAACTAATGCTTCTTCTTGAAGTCATCTCTGGGGATAGATTGCCAAAACCAGAGAAAGGCAAAATGAGGGTCCACAAAGTAAACAATGTCCAAAAAGTGTTGGATTTTGTCTGTTCCAAAGGACTAAAATTAGCATCGATTGGAGCTGAAGGTGAGATATATGAATACATGTCCCTCCTTTGTTGCTGTACACATACGGCGATACTGTGTGAAGAAATCATTAAATTATATTAATTAATTATCCAGAGATCGTTGACGGCAATCATACGATGACTATGGGTATGATCTGGACAATCATTTTGCGCTTTGCAATTCAAGATATTGCAGTCGAAGGTGAGTTGTTTTGGATTGCCAAAGACGTCAGGTCTTCCATACACCTCGCCCCTTTTAGTAGGCTACGTGTTGCGACAAGTTAATGATTTTCAAGTTCCTCATTTCAAAACTTCTCAATTACTTAGAATTATCATCAAAAGATGGTCTGCTACTTTGGTGTCAGAAGAAGACAGCTCCATATAAAAATGTGAATGTTACTAATTTTCATCGGAGGTAAGCTCTGAATGTTATTAATGAGCCATACATGCTTTGTGACACACAAAGGTCTGATATCAAACTTGCTTTCATTTAGATTTGTAGAATTATTAATAATACTTGTGTTATTTTGTTAAGTTTTAAAGATGGGTTGGCATTTTGTGCATTAATACACAGACATCGTCCAGAGTTGCTGAATTATGCTGAACTGAGACAGGTCTGTAGCAATTTAGGAACACGCAATCTTCCTTCGCTTTACCATATATGGCATAACTAGCGTGGTGAGGTGTGTCACAATTATGTATTGTTTTGATTCGAAGACGCGCGACTAACAACTTCCTTTTAAGACTAATACTGCTCAAAATTAACCTCAAATAAAATGAAATATAAAACAGATAGCACGAGAATACCACTTCCATGATGTTGTTTGATAAGAGATTTTGTTGTCATTAAATACAACGGGTCTATTTTGACTGGCATTTACATTTTAATGAATTCATTACTTTAATGTGGTTCTACCATAATACATTAATAGCGTACCAGAGGATTTGTGTTCATCAAAAATAATCTTTTGAATCTTAAACTTGCCCTTTAAGAGCTTGTCATGGATTATATTATTGTTTTCTCTCATCCACAACACGTTTTATCTAACATTATGTAGCTTGGTATAGTGTAGAAATACAAATAAAATATCTAAAAAGGTTGTTTCGCTAATTTCGTCAGTATACCAACCTTTTTAGATACATAATGTAAGATACGCTGCATAATTTTAATTAATAGTAAAATTGTATTATTATTTTAAAACTAATGCCATAAATGTGAGAATAACCCTCAAAAATCCATTGAAAATCCCAGTTTTCCAGGAATACCTCACTATATACCTGATGGAACATTTGTATTTGAGTGATTGACCCCACATTAATAACCCCTTGCCTTGGAAATATTTTACGGCCAGGTATATAGACTCATTATACACACAGCTGCAACTTCATTCTTTCAAATTCTAATGAAAAAAGCTCTGAACATTACAAGCAAAATTGAATAGTATTCAAAAGAGTTAAGTTGAGGCTGTATACCTATATATGCATGCATAGTGATGTACTGTAGAGGAAGTGGCATTCATTTTCCACCTTTATACATGTAGGTTGTTTAGGGCTTTGTAGAATGTTGAACTTATGTTGGGAGCCATATTGAAACACTTGTTATTTTGTGTATTATAGTAACTTACGTTTGCTCATATACACTGTACATTCACTACATCAGTGTATATATTAACACATACATGTTTTTGTTGCAGGACAATCCTGTTCATAATCTAAATTTGGCATTTGAAGTTGCTGAAAAGCATTTGGATATTCCGAAAATGTTAGATGCTGAAGGTATGGTTTGGATTATAAATACTGGTACCTTGAATATAATTAAATGAAAAAGAGCCAAAGTTTTTTATCATCTCAATAGAAATGGCCAGCATGGAGAAGCCTGACGAACGTGCAGTCATGACGTATGTCTCGTCTTACTATCACGCATTCTCAAGTTCCCAACAGGTACAAACGAAGCTCAATTTTAGAGGAAGTTGTCACAATTCCTTGATTGTTTGAAACCTGGTTTCAATGTAAGTCTATTTATTAACTTGTGGGACTTCTCTTTGGTTTTTTAGGCTGAAACTGCATCAAAACGAATTTGTAAGGTCTTGGATGTTAATCGGGAGAATGAAGGGCGTATGGAAGAATATGAAAAGTTAGCTAGTGATGTAAGAAAATGATGTGTAATCACATATGATGTAATATACCTGTTGTTCTAGCATACTATACTGTACTCTATACTTCTCAATGTTTAGCTCTTAGAATGGATCAATAAAACAATGCCATGGCTGTTGGATCACACCTCAGATGGGACACTTCCTGGAGTGAAGGTACAGGAATTACTGATTATATAAAAAAACATCTTCAATTTTTAAATGAAACAAGAGTATGAATTTATAAGTATATTAATTTTTTCACTTTGTAGAAAAAGCTTGAAGACTACCGTCAATATAGAGGAAATGAAAAACCTCCTCGTGTGGAGGAAAAAGCTAATTTAGAAACACTTTTCAACACTTTACAAACCAAACTGCGTTTAAACAACCGTCCTTCTTATATGCCAAGCGAGGGCAAAATGATTAATGTAAGTTTTAGCAGCAGTATAGGATGTTTAATTGTCTGTTATTTCTATTTTCTGTAATGCTCATTTAAAACATGAATTATTTTTATATTTTCAGGATATTAATGGTGCATGGAACAATCTGGAAGGTGCAGAAAAAGATTTCCAAGATTGGTTATTGCAAGAGTTACGAAGGTATAAAACCACTACCTATATATATATGAGGAATGCACAATTATTTATTTCATATAATAAGTTTAGTTTAGTTTAGTAGATTTATCACTCTTAGGTGAACGGAATACCCTAACAGGCTCGTTAAGCCCAATTATAGGGGTTCCAATGGCCTACAATTTAAGGTCGTTATCCAAGAAGACTTCTTACTATTTGCTGATATTATTGCAAAGCTGCAGTACTTTCTCCTCAATTATTTTTAAAACCCTGAGTGGAGGTCCAACCCAGGATTTGAACCTGTGTCTCCCAGCTTATAGACATGTGTGGTAACCACTAGACCACAACAGCTGGTCACTAGTTTACTGGTTTGCTGTCTACATACCATTCAAATGAGAGTACTATATTGTTAAAATGTATATAGCTCATTGTTATGGTATTTTGGCAAATGCCAGGATTTTTCCTAAATTACAAACAAGTATTATATGTAATGTCGACATCATATATTCATTCTTATTTCTGAATCAATTGTGGTTCTTTAGAATGGAGAGACTTGATCATTTAGCTGCAAAATTCAACCATAAATGCAACATTCATGAAGCTTGGACAGAAGGAAAACCTGAACGTTTGCAACAAGATGATTACAGTGATGCCAATTTAGCTGATGTTTTGGTGAGAAATTAATGATTATTCATTTGATTATTCAGAATTACAGTACTACATAGAACTTGGTCATAATTTTCTTCATTGGTTTCTAGGCATTGATGAAGAAACACGAAGCATTTGAAAGTGATCTTGCTGCCCATCAAGACCGTGTTGAACAAATTGCTGCCATAGCCCAAGAGCTAAAGTAATGCAGTTTTTTAAAACATTTTTAGTTCACCATTCAGTAAGGTTTTTAGCTTTACGTTCTAAATATTTATTTATATTTTTTCCTTTTTTCATTTAATGCACAGTGCTCTGAACTACAGTGATATACAAAATGTCAATTCACGATGCCAGGTGTGTATATACAAGCTGCATAAAATAGAAGAACTTACAGAAACTATGACTGAAATGTTTAGTATAAAATATTATGAATTTGTATCAGTAATCAACTTAATACCAGTTAATAAGTTAATATATTTCTTAGCATGTAGGATTTTTGGTTGAGTGATACTGTTTTTCAATACAGAAACTCATCTTGCCAGATTTATGTACTATACCTGTACAATAGAGGAAATTTTACAACTTTTGTGGCAAACTATTTTTTTTTCAGAATATCTGTGATGGCTGGGAAAATCTAGGACAGTTGGCTGTAGACAGAAGACAGCATTTAGAGGTACTTTCATTGAAAAATAATAAATTGACATTATTAGAAATAAACCTACTGTATATATACATGTTTTGATATTTTCTTATAGGATTCCAAAGCACGAAGGGAGCAAATAGATATGTTGCGATTGGAGTTTGCTAAGAAAGCTGCGGTAAATAATGTTAAGGACATTATAGTCTCAAAATCTTCAGCTAAGAGCCCATTATTTGTTGAAAATCTTGCACTATTGAAACATTTCATTGTTTATATATCCACCTAATTTTTATCTAGCCATTCAATAATTGGTTGGAAGGTGCCAAAGAAGATCTCATGGACATGTTTAGCGTTCATACAATTGACGAAATTCAGGTGTGTTTAAAAACGTTTTCAGATTAAATTCTATGACTTGGTTTCACGTGAGCGATTGGTATTATTTGTCTTTTTATATCAGAAATGAAATCACTAGTTTCCTTGATCTTTAATTGATATTCAAGGCATGCAATCACATGAAGAAACTGCCTCAAAAAATTAACTGTGGTTATGTCGTTCTTAAAGCAATAACTTTATATGATACGGGTAATTTAAGTTCTGTATATGTACGCTACAGTACACGCATTTTATAAATTACTATACCTCTAGAAAGTTCATAAATTGCTAACTCCTTCCTGTCGCTGTGCCTTCGTCACTCCTTGCTTAAATATCAGCTTTATTAATACCTTGCTTGATCACATGTAAAATGATCTTTTATTTTCAATTCCCGAGGGTACCATTAAAAAAATATGAATTATTTTCCCTATAAAAATACACGCACACTGCCTAAGCTGCTATTGAAACAAATTGTCCTGAACTTTGTCACAAACTTCGTGTGGTATAATCTTAATCTATAGATTTATCTTTAATGAAACGATATGAAGTTATTAGTTCTAGATTGCCACGCAATTCATATGCGTTAACTCTAATTATCTACAAATACACTGCATCCGTTGCTTGTCCGAGGTATATCCATCTAATCTTTCTGGCTGTCTGGCGAATGATGAATACAACAGGACTTATAATGGTTTAAGAGCAGTTCAAAAAGAGAAATCTATTGAGGTTCGTACATCCGAAAGTTTGTTTCAACACATTGGCCAACTCTCTTTTAGTTTTAGACTGAAAAGGTTTACGATAATTTGTCGTCTTCCTGCTCAGGCAAGGTGATTTTTACATAGCGCAATTTTTGCCACGATCTTTAATGATACTCTTCAGAAACAAAACAACTATTGAGTGTATCATGTGTGAACGATATTTTCAACATTTTGTTGTGGCAAAAACATTTTTCGTCTACACCGCAATACTGATTTTCAATGATCCGTTTCGCGTCTCTGTATAAAAAATATCATCATCGTTGCAAAACGTCAAACTAGAAACTATATCTGCTATCCCGCTGGCTGCGTTGTAAAAATGTTTGTTAAACAGTAGAGACTAGAGTAGTGCTGCGCAGACAGTGTTTTGGATATATAGCAAAGTGAAAAGGTGGTAAACTGCCAAGATTTTTAGTGACGAAATACTGACGTTTCGAGCGGAGCCCTTCATCACTCAGAGTAAGACCAAACGACAGGTTGTTGGACGAACATTTCACTCAATGTCTTCATGTTCTTTTATTTAGGAACTTCTCGATGCTCACGAAGCTTTCAAAGCTAATATGTCGGCTGCACAAGCAGAATACGATTTAATAACAAGTTTAGTCCAGGAGTTGAGGGATTTAGGATGTATTGATAACCCCTACACAACATTAACACCCGAGGTACGTACAGTTTCGTAACATTTTCTGTTCTTATTGACCACATATTTGTGTTTTATGTTTTCTTTTCGCAGCAAGATGCCATAAAATGACAATTTCCTTTCGACGATTCAATGTTACATATTTCCTCATTAACTTCATCTATGTCATATTCGTAGATTTCGCAGTGGATTTTCTCCTTTTTAGCCAATGACATCAAGAGACTTTAAGATTTAGATTTGACCTTTTCATCAGATTATGATTAACTTTGTTTTCAATCTCGAATGTCTTTTGACTGCAGTAAAAAATGAATGTATCATATAAACTTGAAATGTCCATTTAGGAGATACAAGAAAAATGGAGTGAAGTTCTTGATCTTGTTCCACAACGTGAGGATCTACTGAGGAAGGAACATGAAAATCAACAACGTATCCTTTTGCGTTCGCAGAGGCTTCCGATTGACCGGGATGAGAGAGGTTACGTATACAGATTTAGCTACATTGTATCTCTCACAATATTTGCGAACAAATACAAAGTACATTCGTTCTACCACTTGAAGAAAATATATGTTGACAAGGTATTCTCAATCCCCATCCTCAGAAAAAAGGTGATTGAACGTTTTCCTCTCGCGATCTTGCAAAAAAAGCAACTGAAATCATCTCTGCACTTGCGGCAATATACATGTTCTAGACAACGAGCCCGCGTTTTCTAAACCAATAGCTATTCCTCTTTTCCCTGCTATTCCTCTTTATCCTTCCTATTCCTCATCCTTCCTATTCCTCTTTATCCTTCCTATTCCTCGTTATCCTTGCTATTCCTCTTTATCCTTGCTATTCCTCTTTATCCTTGCTATTCCTCTTGTTCCTGCTATTCCTCGTTATCCTTCCTATTCCTCTTTATCCTTCCTATTCCTCTTTATCCTTCCTATTCCTCGTTATCCTTCCTATTCCTCTTGTTCCTGCTATTCCTCTTTATCCTTCCTATTCCTCTTTATCCTTCCTATTCCTCTTTATCCTTCCATTCCCCCTTTTGCCTGTTAGTTTTCCTTAACTCAGTCACTAGGGAATGAACAATTACGAATAACTTTCGCTCAGAAAGCTAACATCGTTGGACCTTGGATACAACAGCAGACAGAAAATTTGCGAAGCATAGGTATTCAAAACCACGCATCATTGGAGGTACAGTTTACAAAAGGATGGTTTATTAAAAATATCTGCAGGCGGTGTTTCGACAATTATACTGAGATTACTTTTCGATTTGCTCCACTCTTGCTAGGAAAATCTTAAAGCATTACAGAACTTTGAAAAAACATCAACTGCAAATAAACCAAACATTGATGAACTTGAAAACATTAACCAGGTAGTGTATTCAAACATTTTAGTGACGCACCCAAACCTAATCGTGTTATTCATCTTTGACATTTTATCTAATATCAATCAACGTTTCTTTAGGGTGTCCAACAAGCTCTTATATTTGAAAATCCACACACGCATTACTCTATGGAGGTGATATATTATTTTGACTTTCCAAATATTTAGATATAGATACAGGATTGTTCTTTTCCTGTGGTATTTTAACTCCATTTCCGTAAATTTTAAGGTGTTACGAGTTGGCTGGGAACAGTTACTAACTGGCATAGCCAGAAATATTAATGCGGTTGAAAACCAGGTAAGCAAATAAGGTACAAGAATGCTTTGCGAGCGTGATAAGGTACAAGAATGCTTTGCGAGCGTGATAAGGTACAAGAATGCTTTGCGAGCGTGATAAGGTACAAGAATGCTTTGCGAGAGTGATAAGGTACAAGAATGCTTTGCGAGCGTGATAAGGTACAAGAATGCTTTGCGAGCATAAGGTACAAGAATGCTTTGCGAGCGTGATAAGGATGCTCCATTTATGGGACGTAGTTTATGTTTGTTAGAAAGTAAAGTTAAATGTTTTTGTTCCTGTTTTACTTTTCCTAGATTCTCATGAGAGACTCTAAAGGAATAACCGAAACTCAGATGAAAGAATTCAGAGATACCTTCAATCACTTTGACCGGGTAAAAACATAACAATATAGTTTCTAATGATTTTCTTAGTGATTTTCTCACTGTGTTGGCACGATTGGGTTTTATTGATTGTTGGTTTTCTACTTTTCTACAGGATCATTCGATGGCTTTAGAGCCACATGAATTTAAAATGTGTTTGATCAGTTTGAACTATAACTTAAAGGAAGGTGACAAGGTAAAAAGATTTGGTGGACTCGCGTTTTGTCAGTGACAGGAGTGATACACTATTACACTCTCAGCTGGTTTCCTTCATAATAATAATAATAATAATAATAGACGTATTAGGAGCATTATACAATAGTCTCAATGCTCTTACAACAAACCACTTAATAACAGATCACAATAATTACCGACACCATACAAAAGACTTCTTTACACGCAACCAACGAACAATAGACCTACCGACAAACTATACACCCACGCTAAACGCAACACCGACTCACATTGATTATGACACAAACAACCGATGACGAACAATATTGGCCCCCACGCATGACGCAACACCCACTCACACTAATTATGACACAAACAAACGATGACGTAATGAACCAGACGTATTCTGACAAACACGCTTTACTTGACTCTGAAGATGACCGCCGCTGAGGCCGTCGAAACGTCAGTCACGTGGACGATCAACTTCACAAAAAATATTGGGCTTTTAGCTGTCATTAAAACTACTTCTTTCACCAATGTCTTCCTTTAGGGCGAAGAAGAATTCAATCGGCTTATGTCTATTGTTGATCCGAACGAGACCGGAAAGGTCTCATTCCAAGCTTTTGTTGATTTCATGACGCAAGAAGTTTCAGATTCTGACACCGCGGAACAAGTAATGGATTCTTTCAAGATCTTGGCTGGAGATAAGGTAAAATAAATAGAGATAATTATTTAATGAGATTGAGCAGAGACACTTCTCAAAGTCGACGTTTGTATTATCTGCCGAAACCGAATAAAGTAAATTTTTCCTCCGCCGCCATCTTTATTTTCGAGCGATTGTTGGTCTCGTACCCAGGCTTTTCACCCGCCTCGCCGGAAAGCCTGGGTACGCCCAACCAATCAAAATCGAGTAAAAATGCATAAGAATACGAGCTGTATGTACTTTTGTATAATTTACAAATACTCGTTTATAACTTGAAACAATTGTTGAACCCAGTGTGCTAAAGTAGTAAGCGAGAATGTCGTGAGTGAAAGATCACATCAAAGCACGCTAGAGAGGTACTTCATGACATAATAAAACTTTGTGTAAATTTACTGAGTTTTGTTACTGATGAAAGAAAGAAAAGACATTTGACACTGATTCCTGTTCCCGTTGTATTTTTGGTTTTGGAATAAAAAATATTTGAATACAAATTTTTGACTTGTACTCATGTATCACAGTAACGTCAACTAGAAATTGAAATAACTGGACATTTTAAAACAAAAAAGCAGTAATACATTGTAGTGACATTTACAACCTGAAATCGGGATATTTTCATCGCGTCCCGCTATTGCGGACTCTTGCTATTACGGACACCAAATGATGGTCTCCAGGGTGTCCGCTATAACGAGAGTTTTACCCCGACGCAGAACGCGTCATTTTGATGCGCAATCGACATTACGAACTGATCTCTTATCCCCACTCCCGGCAGATAAGACCTCTCTTATGTATTTCAGTGGCCTATACTTGCTACAAGTCGACCACCTCCTTCTCATAACTTGTATAAACAAGGCTGACAAGCGTTAAACAGATCGTAATATCAAATGATTTTATTTCATTCCAGCCTTACATCACAGCAGATGAACTACGGCGTGAACTGCCGCCCGATCAAGCCGAATATTGCATCGCAAGAATGGCTCCTTATGAAGGAGATGATGCCGTCGACGGAGCCCTAGATTACATGTCCTTTTCTACAGCATTATACGGAGAAAGTGATCTCTGAATCATGAACGAAAAACAATGGGATTTTTAATTCTTAGATCTTTTTTCATCAAAATAAATATATTGATATCCATAGGAATTTCAAAAATCGATTATCTGAATCTTTGGAACAAAATTGAATCTTTGTAATCCAGAAAACATAATGTCTGAGTATATTTTGTGGATTTAAGGTGTTATATTACTGTGTCTGTGATGATCCAATATTTTGCTTAACTGTGCTGAATATTTAGTTGTTTCATTATCTTGTTTATGCTTTTATTAAAAATTGTTCTTAGAGACTGTTTGACAACATAGCACTCTCGTTGTTAAAATGTGAAGTAGTAATTAAAACATGAGCGGCCGATGTTTATCGGCAGTTACAATGGCGAGCCGTAAGAAGTTATAAAATGAATAGAATATTTTTCTCGTAAGTCAACAAATAATTTCCCAACGCAACCAGGAGATAAATCAGACATAGTTTGACGCTACTCTGGCTTTAAAAAGTTTTTTTGAGAGTGTCGAAACGTTGTCATGGACAGTAACAGTAAAGCCAGAGTAACGTAAAACTGAATAGAATATGATGCATACTTTGTTTAGAAGTTGTAGAAACAGTACAAACAAATTATTTTAACTCCGAAAAAGCTCAATTTGAGCAATAAGTCAAGACTCGAAAACTATGAAGTTCACATTAAATATCGCTACATTTTTCTGTATGAAATGCCTTTTCTCGTTTTTTTGCTTTTGTCGTTGATTAAAACATTGCAAAAATTCTAGTCGATGTGCGTGGATGTATCCAATGACATCAAATTATCAAACGATTCATATGTATGCAGAGATTTTCAATAAGTGATGTCATAAGTATGATCATTTACATATTAAACAAATCTTAATATCTCAAGAGTGAAGTGAGATATGAAAAAGTTGTAAATGAATGGTTAGTCTTTATAGTTTCAAGAGTTCTTTCAAACAAAATAGTTATTTTACAACTGAATTTTTCATATTGAACTTCTCTTATTTCTCTTTCATATTAAATCCAATTCTTTTGAGAACTTATAGCAGCTTTCAACAATGATTTAGTCATCAAGGCTAACTAACATCCGTAGCAATAGCCCAATTTTGAATATACACACTGCTTTTGAACACAACTATATAGTAATGCTCACATTAACTGTGTAAATTCGAGAGTTCTTTCTGAAGTGAGAATAATTTTTTGATTGTTCACTATCTGAAAAGAGCTGTTTTAATTTCCTTTCTTAGTCAAGTTTTTAAACTTTGTAGTGTCATCTTCGTTTTCAGAAGAGGAAGACGAAACTGAGACGTGTTTCTGGGAAATAAACGTTTCTCGCCATGGATTACTAGAAGTAGAACATTCTGGGAATTCGCTTTCTTTACAATCATTTTCGCTTTCCTTAGAGTCATTTTCGCTTTCTTTACAATCATTTTCGTGTTCTTTAGAATCATTTTCGCTTTCTTTAGAGTCTTCATTTTTACATTGAGAGAAACTCCTCGCAGTTGTTGTTTCGTCATTTTTCAGGCAATTTCGACGAAGATCTGCAATTTTTTTCCTCATATTTGTCGATCCTTGCTGCGAAGTAATGATCTGACGTAAACGAGCTAAATCAACTCCTTCCTCGCCGCTAGCTTCATTCACGTTGCTAATATCAGAAGTCGGCTCATCACTTTCAACATTGTTTGTCGTACCTAAGTCGCTGTTGCCGTTATTTAAATTCTCCTCGCTTGGATGTTCTCTAAAAGTTCTCATTTGTTCAAAAGCAATTGCTCTTATTCTTCGTAAAATATCAACACTCCTGGATGAACTCTGTTCATGTTCATCATCATCATCATCATCATCATCATCACCAGTGAATGAAAGTTCAGACTCGGTTGAGCTCTCTCGATCTCCTTCAACAAGTGTATCAAAAAATGCCATCATTCTCGGGTCTTCACTAGTCGACTCATCATCGTAGTCATGCGCCAACGGTCGGCCACTCTCGATAATCATACGAGCATAATCCATTCGAGAATACAGTGTCCGGTGTCCACCCTCATCTTCCTCTTCTACCCGAGCTTTTCCACCAGCCATTGGAAACGGGGACCACATCTGTAAAAAAAACATAATTATTTATTAATGTCCTAGTTTTATTAACTTCCTGCACGTATTCCATCTCTCAATGTTCCCGTAAGTCTTCATAATTTTACAATTCTAAAAGAAATTTCAGAGAGACTATTTTCTTACCTTAACAACTTTTTCTACTCCAGCAGAACAGAGCATAGAGTTGTGTTTATTAAAGCAAACCTGGTTAACAATGGAACGATGTCCATGTAGAGTTAAAAAATTCTTATTAACTTTTGCGATTCCTTCATGATCTTTGCCGACCATAGGGATCTTCCAAATGTAAACATTAAAATCATCGGAACCTGAAATAATGAACTATAAACAAAGAATTTTGTTGGTAGAATAAACCTCAAAGTTCTCATGAACATCACCATATTCTCATTAATCCAATACTTTAAAGTGTCTATGAAGTGAAATATTCGCGAGCTTTTTTTTTGCTTTAGCGGACAAAGTAGCACGGCAAGAGCGTACACTGAAAATTTCAAGTAAATCTGCTGCATAGTCTTCGAGCTATCAACTCTCAAAGTTTGGCATGGCTAAATGTTTTTGGTGAAATCTGAAACACGCGGTTCATTGTCTTGTGACGTATGCAGGTGGACTTACTATGCATAAGAACAATGGATTTGAACATTAATGATCCACCTGCATACGTCATATACCCAGCCTCGTACCCAGGTGCTTATTTTTCTACCCGCCGCGATGCGTGGATTTGCGGGAAAACACGCGGGGGGAGAACTTCGTCTCATTTCGCAAACCACGCATTCACGCGCGCGTCACGCGGCGGGTAGCAAAATAGCGCCTGGGTACGAGGCTGTCATATTACCACATATATTCAATCCCAGTCTTTCCCTATTTTGTAACGTTAAAGGACATCGGCAACGAAAATTAAGTTTGTCTAATTTGAAAGAACTCGTAAAATGATATAGTAACACCTTTTACAACTTTTCCGGATTTTACTTCGTTTTTGAAATATTTTCATTTGTTTGATATGTAAATTAATGGTCTCTGACGTCATTGGCAGGGTAGAGAATTTCCATCTTCAAGTTTGTTCCACAAATTTACTTGAAAATGTGCGTATAATAACTCCTCGTGATAATGAATGTTGTAAACTTGGCAATCACTGAGATATAAGACAATTTTTTAATGAGTGAAAAGTCTCTACCCTGCCAATGACGTCAGAGACCATCTCATTTACATATCAAACAAACTGAAATATTTCAAAAACGAAGTAAAATACGGAAAAGTTGTAAAAGGTGTTACTTTATCATTTTACGAGTTCTTTCATATTAGACAAACTTAATTTTTGTTGCCGATGTCCTTTAAACTATGCCAATGGACAAACTTTGAGAGTTGATAGCTCGATGACTATGCAGCAGATTCACTTGAAATTTTCCGTGAACGATCCTGCCGTGCTGCTTTGTTCGTTAGAGCAAAAAAAAATGCTAGCGATTTTTTCACTTCATAGACACTTTAAAAGGTTGGTGTACTTGCAAAAGGAATATAAGAGCTGAAAAGCTCAGCTTTCAATGAAGAGCTATACTAAAGTCTACAACAAGAAGTAGATTGGTATACTATTTCAATCTTTCCTGTCTGGCCCAGTCAAAATTGGTCGTATAAGGCTGATGAAGTTGTGAATCGAAAAACACGGCACACGGTACATGAGATCCACTCACACGCCATGTTTGATTTGATTTCATAAAAAAAACTCTGTGTGGTGTCATTTTGAATATTCATGATGCTACGCAGGCGTGCAAGATGGCCTTTTCTAGAAAAATGAAAGTTTTTCAAATTGATTTATGATAATTAATGATAATTTAGATTGACATAATGGGTCTTGTTCGGGAAATTTAAAAGCACTGGTAAAAGCCGGTTTGTTGGGCTTTCAGAAAATGTATAGCTTTAGCAATAGTTATGGTTATTTCCAGAGATATCAATAGAACAAAGAGGTGGTTCAATTTTGGATGTTTTTCAGCCAGACAGGAAAGAGTTAAAGAGTATGAAGATCACTAGGTCTAGCGAAGGCCCTGGGTTCTAATGTTTCGAGCAAATGGGAGAGAGTGAAAGTTTTACTCTAGGTTTCACTCTCTGACGAAGGGCCTTCCCTCGAAATTAGACCTCCTACCCACTATTTCAGCAGTACACCAACCTTTTATAGTATTTGATTTGTATTTCTACACATCTACATATTGTACAATACTTCTACATACTCACATTATCCGTGTCACCACCAAAACACACAGATTTCATGGTGCATGAATTATGATATCCTTCTTGGTAAAACTCAATAAGACTAGTATTTCGATTAATATGGTACAAAACTGGAGGAAGTCGTTGTCTGACAGTTGCTAAATATTGACCTGTTTGATCAAATGTTACTCCCATTGCACATTGCGAACCAACATTACTATCAAAACTTTTAAGACACCTTTAATAGATAGAAATGATCACTTTTACAAAACAATTGGAACCAGTATTTTGGGAACATGTAATATTGATAATGTAGTACACTGTACGTTAATTATTTGTCTTGCCTCAGCGGCAAGTGGTTCTCCCTACATTCACTGCTCTCATATTTTTATATGGAGCTCTCGATCTAACTTTAAAGGCCCTTTCCAATCCGTTCACGTACATGCTTCGAACGCACTCATGAAAGATCTCGTAAAATGATAGAGTAACACCTTTTATAACTTTTCCGTATTTTACATTGTTTTGTGAAATATTTCAGTTTGTTTGATATGTAAATGAGATGGTCTCCGACGTCAGGTGCAGGGTAGAGAATTTTCACTCATTAAAATATTAGTTACATCTTCAAGTTTGTTCCACAAATTTTCTTGAAAATGTGCGTATAACAACTCCTCATGATAATGAACGTTGTAAACTTGGGAATCACTGAGATATAAGACATATTTTAATGAGTGAAAATTCTCTACCATGCACCTGACGTCAGAGATCATCTCATTTACATATTAAACAAACTGAAATATTTCAAAAACAAAGTAAAATACGGAAAAGTTGTAAAAGGTGTTACTCTATCATTTTACGAGTTCTTTCATATTAGACAAACTTAATTTTTGTTGCCAATGTCCTCCTAATGGAGATCTTGATCTAACCTTAATGGAGATCTTGCATCCCATAGCTGAACTCCTTTTACAGAGCTAGCAGTTGCAAACACTGCAGGATCCACAGGATTGAAGACTACAGAATGAAATGTTGGTGGTCCCTCAGCAAGTTTGACTGTATCTAAAAAGGAATATGGTTGTGGTAGTTAATTTCAAATAAAAAAATCTATAAAAGTTTTGTGCAGAAATAGTGAAAAGTCTAATGTTTGTATTCTTCCCAGCTTTCAAGAAACAGTAACGAGCTAGTTTAACTTGTCATGTTTTGCAGAGGGTGAATTTCTGGTTTGAACCTAGGAGTATATCATTAAATGTGTGAAATTGATTGTCCAGGTTGTTGTAGTCTTGAGAAAGACTATTGTTGGTGACTGACGTTTCAACGGCGGTCATCTCAGTCAAGTGCTAGGCCATCGGAATGTCCAAGTGCTGAGTTATTGTTGGTGACTGATCTGGAGATGACTGCCACTGAAGCCGTCAAAACGTCAGTCACCAACAATAGTCTTTCTCAATACTACAACAACCTGGACAATCAACTTCACACATCCAGTTGTATTATTATTACCTGATGGTGTTCTGCCATCAAACAAATCAACTTCACCATGTTCCCCAGCAGTAATAAAGATATTGTCATTCTCAGGATGAATGGATAAATCATAAGTTGCATCAGTCACATTAAAACAAGTCACTAGTTCTCCACTAAAAGTAATCAATAATAATAATACCATTATTTAACTTTTAGCATAAAATTAGGAAATAACAATAGAGGAAACATTTTTTATAGAAAAATATGGAAACTTAAAGACAATTTGGATCAAGACACCAAGTATGCAGACATGTGTTGATTTGCAAGAGGTAAGGGGCAATACAAGAGATACAGTCAGCAGTCACTGACCACTGTTTTTCATGATTAGATTGCCAGAAATCAATACCGGTAACGACATGTCAGCATGACTGGTCAAATTATTTCTACCAGTAGTGAACTCATTTTCTTTTACGTTGTCAGTAAATGGCTTTGAAGGTAGGTAGTGCCTTAAAAAGGTTTAAACAAGGAAATAAGAACTTGAAGATTATATTCCATTTGAGGCCAAGTTGTCGAACCATTGACTTCAACTTTAAACAAAAGCCCTGGAATGGAAGTCGCTGTCCAAATGGCAGCATCAGAATTGACGATCGAACGTTCATGGCCTTCTGTACTAGCTGATACAAAGTTATGGAAGGAAAGAAGATTTTTGTTTTTAATGCACTAATTAAAGAAAAAATAGTTGACCATCCAAATGTTAGATCTGACCGCCTGAATTCACGTCTGACTGGTCATGCTGACTGCCTACTTTGTCAAAATTATCTGCCTAGATACAAGAGCTAGCTCCAACAAGTATTACTTAATGCTTACGTCTCAAAATCGTGTTTTAGTATTTGATCATCATTACCTACACGAATAAAAATTATGAGAATTCATAATTATGAGTTATGAGAAAGTGCCATGTTTTATGCAAGATTTTTTGTGTAACAAGTATACATGATTATATATATCCCATTTTGGCTACTGTTGTTATAGGTCATACAGCTATATATCTAAGTAAACTAAATATCATTTTGTCCTGTGCAAATGTTATTATTAAACTAGTGTGTTTGTATGATTGAGCATCTAAAAACAAGTCTCCCGCATAGCCAGGGTCTTGGTTTGCAGGGGCCTGGTGGCAAAAATGTATTCTTTGGTATTGGAGATCATGCCCCAGAATTTTTTTGATTTCTAGGGCTCTGAAACTGCGAGGCAAGTTTTTAAAAGTAATCTGAAGGCCATAAATCGCAAAATTTTGCTATTACTAAACCAGAACATGGCACAACACACGAAGCCCACGCAATATAAGATATCTGCGAGTTGCTCATAGATGTTTTTGCAATTTGATTTGACTTCTCAGGGCCGTAGCAAGAGAAAGTCGATAGGAGAGGCCGGTAATGGAGTGCACTGCTGGGGGTCCAGTGCATGCCCCCTGGAAATTTTTGAAATTAGGATCTCTGAAATAGGATTTTCTGACTTCTGAGAGTAATTTCCAACAAGTTTAAACGTATTTAAAAACTGGGATGAAGTAGTTTCATATAAATCCCGAAATGACGTCAGACTATCGGTAGTAAAATCAGCTGTTATTTCTAAAATAAAGCATTGTCGTAAGAGTTAGTATTAGGTGTAGGGTTAGGGTTATGTTGGGGTTAGGACTATGTTTTAAATTCGGGATATTTATATGAAACGGCAGCCAAAAGCTGGCAAGAAATCAGCAGAGCAAATTATTGGTAGGGGGCCTGGGCCCCACCCCCTGCTACGGCCATGCTTCTTGCTCAGAACATCTACCCCCCTCAAATTTCTCCCTGGATTTAGACTTTTCATGAGAATGGTCATTGGGGGGGGGGGGCGCGGTCACCCCCACTCAGCTACGCCACTGCTAACACCACTACACAAGACATGTTCTTTGTTCTCACCAAAATTTAAATTTAAAACTAGGCTGTAGGAAACACCCCTTGATATTATTTAATAAACAATATGTTGCACTAGAGTTCTCAATTTGTATAATACCTGCAGTTAAAATGTGTTTATTTTCACTATCAAACGAAGCACAAAATATATTTGAAAGATGTGTTCTTTTAAGACATCTTGGAATTACACGTCTGGTTTTTACAGCTTCAGCTACTTTCCACACCAAAACTCTGGTGTCATCTCCACCTACACACAAAGAAGAGCCAGCAGGCAAATATCCAGTTAAAAACTTATAAATTTATATTATATACTAGAAGTAACCATCACAAAATCCAAGGCAGTTGTGATATTATCTATCTCATAAATTTATATTATAAACTTATATATTGGCAGTTGTCAATATTAGAGCAGAGATAGTACAGCCTCATAACCATACACTGAGGGACTCTGGGGTTAAGAACCCCGCTTTTTGGATCCAATTAGGAACAAATTTATACAAACACAACAAAAATTTATATATACATTATAAATCAGAAAGACAGAATAGACTCGGTCAATCGGTCATCATTATGTGCATGGAAGGGAATTTTTACATTCCTGTAAAAACCTTGGGTTTTTGTAAAACAAACAATTCAAGTTAATTTGTGGTGTCTCGTCTGCCACCCCCCTTGTGTTGTAACCGTTCTCAACATCTATTCGATCACAATATAGTATAGTTCATGAACATGTATAATATTATATAGTCACTCAGTTTACCTGAAACAAGATACTCTCCACCTTTGTTTGAAAATGCTATAGCATTAACACAACTATAATGTCCCACTAAGTCTTTACAGTAACGCAGACGAGATGCGAACTTTTGAGAAAGCAACTTCTTAGCGAGTGTAAATGAAATATTATCGTACGTTTGAATAAGATTTTGATAATGATAATAAAGAGATCTGTTCCAACAGTTTACGGCAAGATTTGCCATGAATAAAAAGATAAATATTTCATGCTAAAAATCTGCGCAACCAACATTGGAAAAGAAAGATGGACAACATGGTTTCTGAAAACGCGCGTCAAGCTGGGAACGAGTTCATTTTCAGACAGAGATCATTTGTTGCAAAAGGAAAATTGAAAAAAAGAAAGCATGAACAAACTGGTGGCAAAAACAATGGCAATTCCCACCCACATTTTTAGAACAACCTCGCCATGTCACTCATGTCGCTGACAGCCATTGAATCAGCTATGCTATTATTAGCAATTACTTTTAATTAAAAATTAAAGAAGTCAGTATTTATTCTATATTGCTACTTTGTACACAGTAAGTTGAGATTTCAATTTACAGTGACATATTGAGGGCAAAAAGGAACAATCAATTAACTCAGTACATATTGAGGGAACAGTTACAGTACGTGATTATCTATTATCATTCACTTTAATATTTCTACTGTTTTGATTGGTTGATTTACCTGCAAATAACTGCGTGCAAATATCGATTCAGCTGCAAATAACTGGTGCAAATACTTTATTGAGCATGCGCACATGGAAAATTATTCGTCAGCTTGAATTGAAAAAGTGATTTGTCGTCTTTAGTTGAGGAAAAGGACGCCGAAAACACAAAAAAGGCAACCAAAGTTGCTTTAAACCTATTTCGAGGGTATTTACAAGAAAAAGGATTGAGTGAAGCTGAGCTATTGACGTCTTGCGACGGTGAATGATAAAACAATTATTGAACTCGGCTATCGCAAAATATCGTGATTTATCAGTGGCGAGCAGATCAATTATTTGCCTCTGCCTTCGGCATCGGCAAATAATTGATCTGCTCGCCACTGATAAATCACGATATTTTGCTCAACCCCGTCCAATAATTGTATATTATCTACAAAGGTTGTTCACACAATATTGGGATCCCACCCTGCCTCTGCTAGTGTCTGGCACTATACATCTACGCTATCTACAGTATGTATTTTATATTCATAGCAACAACAAAGCCTAAAATAATGCAATTTGAACATAGTAAACATAATAATAATAAACTATTAAATAATAATAAACTATTATTATTATTATTATTATAGTGTATAGTAACTGACAAAATATAAAAATTTGAGGTTAAGAGCTAAAGCCTTTGCTTCGAGGGTTTTCCTCTGGGGTCTCCGGTTTTGAGGCTTTACCGACCGACTCCGCGTTTTACCGACCAATTCAGTGAAAAGTGGGGGGGGGTGTCACACCCCAACTTTGCCACGTTCAAGCTAAACATTTGTAAAGATCACACATCTGTTGTGTCTGTTCCTAAGACTTACTATTATTTTGCAGTACCACCACCTTGTCATTTTAATATTTAATTAACACACAAATGCAGCACTCAAGTTTTACATTTACCTTAAACTAATAAACTTGTACATGCTTGTACATCAATATTATTACAGCCTACGTAGGACTAGTACAGTAGCTAACAACATTGATTGTACTGACTAAATCTGCATGACAAGTGCAGCAGCAGAAATATTGTCTCCTCCACCAGCTGTTTGATATACTTCAGTGCAGACCAACACTGGAGCAACACAGATGTAAAACTTTTCTTCCTGCCAACATGATACAGGTTTCTTTGGCTGTAGTGGAATACGTTCACTTCCTGGTTCAGTGCTTACAGAGAATGAATCATCCATGACCAGCATTGACTTTTCAAGATCAATGTTTGAAGAACCACAGACATGTCTGTTGGCCATCAGAGCAGCTTTTGCCGCAGCCACCATTGTGTTTCTCCAGGAACTACCTTTCCGAACAATAATTGCTTGAAATGCCAGAGTATGAAGATGAATTCGGCTTAATTTACTGACTCCAGATTTGTCAAGTAGTTGAAAAACCTCTCGCAGTGAATCAAGAATTGTGGCAACACGAGGCATCGAGTTTGCAACAAAACTGGCATTTCCATATTTAAGAACATTATGAAAGTTATTTAGTTCTTGTTCATTCAATCCAAGGGAATCACTCCATGGCACAAGCTCCTCAATCAAATTTTTAAAAAAGGAGTCATCCGTATAGGAACCGAGTTCTAAATGTTTTATAACATTTCTTGGTGATTTTTTTAAAAACATCCCCAGATTTTCAATGATTTTTTCTCTCTCCCCAGATTTAAATGGAAATGTATCGAGCATCTGAAGGCCACCAACTGCTAATAATTGTGGAGCAAACAAATTCATTTCTTTTTCAAGTAGTTCAATAGGCTTTAAATATGGAGTATGAACATCATTATTTACTATGAAGCGGTTTGCTCTTTTTGACACATATTTTCCCCAATATTCACCAGTTTTGAACTCCAATATCAGATGAACATCATCTTCTTCAACAGCCTTTCCAGTTAGTTGAATAGCAGGGTGTAATTTTGCAGTAGTTGACTTCTCTAACTCAGCTGCTAAAAGAACATCGCAGCCTAAACTGGCAAAGCGAGAGGCAGAGACCAAAGCATATCCTCCAGAATGGCTCCTACTGCCTGGTATTGTTTTGGAAACTGACACAAACTGTTTAAAAAGATTGCGATCCTGGACGTAACGTCTAAACGAATACAAGGTAAAATGTTGACAAACAAATAGATATAAGCACAACATCATCATACATTGCAAGTTAGCCTATATGTCAGCCCAGACTCAAAATGAGTAAGTTTGCAATCTCTCGGCTTTGTCTGTCCCAAGGTGATTCCTGTTTGTACATTTGATTGGTATACGTATTGTTAAGAGGGAATTTTATTCCAATTTCTAATATTTTGTCAAATCCTTGCACCCAGTAGGATTTACAAAGATAGGTGCATCCCGTATTCAGGCCCCTCCCCCAACCCCAGCTTTGCAGGCTACATGGCAATTGCCCTGAATGCTTCTCTCATTTTCTCTACCTTCGCAGAAGTTTATTGACCAATCAGAAGGCGGGATGTTAAAGCTGCGTCGACGTGTCACCTGTATTTTTTCTGTCTAAAAAGATTTAATTGACACTTACTCTCCCGCTGCCCCATGTACAAAGAAATACGTAAATGCTTCCTTCATGTTGTCCATATTTCTTATAATACTATGATGAACAGCACGTTCAGGAGGCTCAACTTTGAGTGCTTGAAAAACTGAATAACCGTTTGTTATTACGTCCACGCAGCCACCAAAACCCACAGCCACCTTAGGACGTGATTTCAACGGGAATTTCTTCTCAACTTTCAGCAAAGCATTTAAGATTGTCTTTAGGTTATCGTCTTCGTTATTGCGATAAAAGTAAGCCAGAAAGATGAAAAGAGTTGCAAACAAAAAGCCTCCGTAATGAATGCTCGCCATTGTTGTCTTCAGAATAAACTTGGCTTGAGCCCACGGTAACAAAACATTAACTGGTGAAATAAATTATTAAAATGCTTTACAAATTTAACAGTTTGTTTTCCATGGTTTTTCTTGACTTTTTTATTTACAGTTTAGGCAGGCTAGAATTTCGTCTAAGATAGTCTTCTGCGAAATGCTAATTGCATTAGCACACCACTAATTTACGCCACACATAAACTAATAAAGAAAATGATAATTACTTTTTTAATTAATACCCTATGCGTTGCCAAAATAATTAAAATAATTAAAATCTCAGTGGAGTATCCTCGCGGTCTCACCTCGAGGCATATATAAAGCATCAAAATGACGTATTCTGCGTCGGGATAAAACTTATTTCAATTCATAAAATTAAGCTAAAGCCACAATAGACATTTGCATTTCTATTTACACTTGCAAATTCATTATACTGAATTCCCCAGCCTGATGTTATGAATTGAAATAAGTTTTATCCCGACGCAGAACGCGTCATTTTGATGCGCAGTCGACATCACGAACTGGCTTATTGGATATGCGTATTACTTGGAAATCTTTAGTTTAAAGAAAATCTGTCTCTTCGTGGCAGGTCCATGGGACCATATAGCTTAGTAATTTTGAAGCAGTGTTGTTTTTTCAATTATTAAAACCACGTCTCATCATACACGATTTATTATTTGAAATATGCAATTAGTTCAATTTCAAGCGTTATTCCTGTGTTAATGAAGTTTTTTGGGTGTTTTTGGTCCAAGCTGTTTCACTTACACTATCTCAATACTTCAACCGTCTTCAATAAACTTAATAAAACAAAACAAAATTGAAACTTGTAATACAACTTACAAGAAAAAACTCTCACAACAACTTGCACCCATCTAAAATCCTACAGCAATGGCTGCAATTTTTTCCAGCTAAAATTGCGTTGCGAGTTGCAAATTGTGTACCTCGTGGGTAACATCACCTTAAGAAATTAATAACAATATTTTTTTATTGAATGCGGCAAATATTAAACCGCCTGGCGTCGTGCCTTTCCGAAATAATATTCAAGTTCACACATGGATACTAATTCATTTGCATATAAATTACAAGACATACAACGGTATTAAAAACAGACGTTCAGTGTTAGAAGTTACATGAAAGACGCAGCAAATAAAGATTATGGATGAAGTAACCTTTTATGAAGCCAAATCTCGCGTAATTTACGCAGACGATCACTACTCATTGCGTGAATTTACAAAGAAAACTGCGTCTCCTTCAAAGACAAAGGTAGTTCTATGCAGACTTGGTATCTGTTTGGCTTTCCTAGTTGTTGGAGTTGGATTGGGCTTCTGGAGTTTTAAATTCATGAAAACGTCTAAAGCAAGGAAGTCTTTGCGCAAAATCAAACCTGGATTTCATCATCAAGATATTGCGACTGAAATTAACAGTAAAGAAATTGAAAAAATATTAAGGTTTGTAAGTCTGTTGTAATAATAATAATAGACCATATTGCAACATGGGATGATGAAGGTATTTTTATAAATAGAAAGCTTGCCCCAAGGGTTTGTACCCTTAGTTTATTTATTTATTTACAAGCTTTGCCACATTGAGTAGCAGGGATGCTTATCACTCCAGTACGGGGTCCCTAAGATAAAAAAATAAACTAACAGCACAAGAAGACTAGACAGGGGACGACACAGATGACATTTTACACATACGGTTTTAAAAGTTAGCGGAATTTCGACATCGTACACGTGTTCGGTTGTATGATGATGTTTTAGCAGTTCAGATTTGAATTGTACTCCTATTATATATAGTTGTACCCCCTATATTATATAGTGGTTCAATTTTATCTTTTGCTTTTTAACTTTTGTTCAATTTTAATATTTTTATAAACCAGTTTAATGTTATATGATGTACTTTTTTTCACTTTATTCCTATCTTCATAAAGAGAGTTAACGCAACTTCCACACAACGCTGGATCAAAAAGGAACAATCAATTAGCTCAGTACATCAAGCAGAAATGGCAGAATGAATACGGCATAAAGACAAAGTTGATTCGCTATAAAGTCTTACTTTCTTTTCCTTCTTTAACGAAACGTAGTTCGGTGTGTTTACTGACACCCAAAGGAGAGGTGATGTTTAGAACACAAGCAACAGAGAAACCAGTCGAGGTTTCGGAATATCAGGATAACATTTTGCCGCCGTTTGCAGCGTATTCGTCATCTGGAAACGTTACAGTAAGAGATAATTAATATTTCTGGAGAATGGAAACTTGACAGAGACAAAAACTCTAACAATAATCCAAATAAAAACTCTAGTTTTAATCCTGAATTACTAACGTCTAAACCTAAAATTTCAATGATCCAATATTCTATGTCTGGTACACAAAGAGGGAAGTTCTCCCAGATGAGCAATTAACAATATTAATTAAGAATACTACTTAGCAATATTAATTAGGAATACAAATTAGCAATAATAATTAAAGGTGCAGTCCAGTCCGGGACCCCATATGTCAACAAACTTCAACGGAATAGATTTGCGACAGTTCGAAAGCGAGTATTCGTCAAAGGTGGCGAAGGCACGAGTGGCAGTTTGATATATTATCTACATTTAGGAACAGAACAGTTTCTTATATAACACGCTTTTTTGGCGAAGAAGCTCAAGCGTGGAATATCCGCAATACTTCATGTTCAATGTTTATATAATGCAATGTAAACAAAAGATGTAAACAGAAACGTGGACATGCGCAGAACGGACTGGACGGCACCTTTAAGAATACTAAATAGCAATATTAATTAATTAGGAATACTAATTAGGAATACTAATTAAGAATACTAATTAGCAATATTAATTAATTAAGAATACTAATTAGAATACTAATTAAATACTAAATAGCAATATTAATTAATTAGGAATACTAATTAGGAATACTAATTAGAATACTAATTAGTAATATTCGTTATTAGTTAATTGGCAATTGTAGTCTAGTGGTTAACACACATGTCTATGAATCCTGGGTCCGACCTCCACTCAGGGTCTTAAAAATAATTGAGGAGAAAGTGCTGCTTTTGCAATAATATCAGCAAATGGCAAGACTTTAGGGTATTCTCGGATAACAACCTTAAATCGTAGGCCCTCGGAACCTCTATCAATTGGGCTTCTAGCCTGTTGGGGTGTTCACCAAAAAAGAGTGATAAATAAACTAAACTATTAATTATCAATATTAATTAGCGATATTAATTCTGTTAAGGCTGGCATAATATACGTGAATTATGGTAGACTTGAGGACTTCAAGTACTTGGTCGAGAAAAACATCAGCTGTAAAGGAAAGATAGTGATTGTTCGATATGGAGAGAACTTCAGAGGAGAAAAGGTTGGATTAGGTAGAGATTAAATTTAAACCTAGGATTGACGGTAACGTTTGTCCAACTGAGCTCCTTATAGTTATTGCTATAATTGTTAGGTAAATTTGGCATATACCCATGGTGCAGTTGGAGTCATCATTTACAGTGACCCTGCTGACTATGCCCCAGACCCCACAGCAGGAACCTATCCAGAGAGCGAATATCTCCCATGCAGTGGGGTACAACGAGGGTCATTTCTTGTCGCTCATGGCGACCCTGGTTCACCTGGATATCCTGCTAAAGGTAGCCCTCTTTTTAAAAATGTTTCTTCAAAACTCTGACCGTGATTAGTAAATCAAAAGAAAATCAAAAGAAAATCAACTCCATGACGGAGATCTTAATGTGATCTTAATTAGCATAGGATTTTGACGATTTCAACCTCAAATTTCGCTGTAAATACAGACTTGTTTGAGCTTTTGATGCCATATAAAAGCCTCCAATTCGGACTAGACCGGATTTCAAGTCTTTGCAATTGGTTACAGTCCTCAGCTTCGCCTCGGACTGCGAAGGATTGCAAAGGATTGCGAAGGACTGCGAAGGATTGCGAAAGACTGCGAAGGACTGCGAAGGATTGCGATCCGGTCCAGTCCACATTGTCGGCTTTTATATATTATATAAAATAATTTTTTTTCATGTTACTTTGAACAGATGGAATATACAGGGTGGCAAAAGATAAAAGAAAATTGACAAAGATTCCTGTTTATCCAATATCTGCATGTGATGCCCACGAAATTTTAGGGTAGTATCTTTTTTATCGTGTTGTAAGAAAGAGTAGTATTAAGACTAAGTAATATTTGGCATTTCACTCGATTAAACTACATGTTCTAAGGATTTATGGTGAAGGAAAATTTCGAGTGTTGGAATATATACATTTTAAGACCAAACCGGGACCAGTGGCGAAAAATGCAACTTCAAGGCCTTCCGGCTGGAATTGAACCCGCGACCCTGCGATGCTAGTGCAGTGCTCTGACCACTGAACTACGGAAGCCGTTGCCGAGAGCCACCACTATATATATTACCACCACTATATATATACAGAACTCGTGACTATAGGCTCTCAACAACGGCCTCCGTAGCTCAGTGGTCAGAGCACTTGCACTAGCATCGCAGATTCAAATCCAGCCGGAAGGCCTTGAAGTTGCATTTTTCGCAACTGGTCCCGATTTGGTCTTAAAATGTATATATTCTAACACTAGTATTAAGATCTCTACGGCAAAATTAGCCTGAGGACAGGATAATTTCGCATTTTCTCAATGTTGTCGCAATTTTGTTAAACTTTTCAGTCGTTTTGTAATGACCGGACTTTACCGGTTTGTAAAGACCGCTCAGGACCCAATCAGATTACAGAAAAGCTGCGTAACCACTCACGAGCCAAGCCATATAAGATACCATAATGAGCTAGTGAGTTGCGCGGGGAATTGGCTCTTGTATATCTAATAAATGTTGGACGAGGGAGGAAAGAGGAGGGAGGAATGAGGAGGGAGGAAGGAGGAGGGAGGAAGGAAGGAGGGAGGAAGGACATATAATTATTACATATAATGTTATCAGGATTATATACTTATGACAGAAAATTGAAAAAGGTCATCCCAAAACGCGATGCTTGGAAAGGAGGTTTAAACATTTCTTATAACATTGGACCAGGATTTGAGAAGCCATACGACACATGGTAAGTACAGAACAACGAATGAGTGCGTGGACAAGGACGAGAACAAGGACGAGAACAAGAACGAGGACGACAACAAGGACGAGAACAAGGACGAGGACAAGGACGAGAACAAGGACGAGAACAAGAACAAGGGCGACAACAAGGACGATAACGAGGACGAGAACAAGGACGAGAACAAGGACGAGGAAGAGAACGAGGACAAGGACGAGAACAAGAACAAGGGCGACAACAAGAACAAGAACAAGAACAAGGGCGACAACAAGAACAAGAACAAGAACAAGGACGAGAACAAGGACGAGAACAAGAACAAGGGCGACAACAAGGACGAGAACAAGGACGAGGAAGAGAACGAGGACAAGGACGAGAACAAGGGCGAGGACAAGGACGAAAACAAGGATGAGAACAAGAACAAGGGCGACAACAAGGACGAGAACAAGGACGAGGACGAGAACAAAGACGAGAACAAGGACGAGAACAAGGACGAGAACAAGAACAAGGGCGACAACAAGGACGAGAACAAGGACGAGAACAAGAACAAGGGCGACAACAAGGACGAGAACGAGGACGAGAACAAGGACGAGAACAAGAACAAGGGCGACAACAAGGACGAGAACAAGGACGAGGAAGAGAACGAGGACAAGGACGAGAACAAGGGCGAGGACAAGGACGAAAACAAGAACGAGAACAAGAACAAGGGCGACAACAAGGACGATAACGAGGACGAGAACAAAGACGAGAACAAGAACAAGGGCGACAACAAGGACGAGGACAAGAACAAGGACGAGTACAAGAACGAGGACGAGAACATTCAATGTCACTTTATGTTACTAAGATGTGTATATTTCTAGGAAAGTACGTTTAGAAGTTTACAACGAAGAAAGACAACAAGATATATATAACGTTATAGGAACTATCGAAGGAAAACACGAGCCAGGTAAAAACAATGTCAGAAAATTATCGATTTCCAAGAAACTAAAGTTACGTAAATGTCTATAGACCGTCGAGTTATGATCGGCAACCACCGTGATGCGTGGGTATTTGGTGGAGTGGATCCTAGTGGAGGTACAGCGTGTCTGATGGAGATCGCTAGAACACTGGGACGAGCATTGAGAAATGGTAAGTAAGAAAATGTTCTCAAGGTAAATACAAATTTGCGTAAAGTTTTCTAGCAATTTATATCGTAACAACCGAGAGGGTGGTGTTGTAGTAGAGTGTGGAGTTGCTCGAGAGTGTCATGGCGTTGCACTTGGCAATGTTTCGACCCATGAAACACTTGCATTGCAAGCTACGGTAAGGAGTGTTACAATAGGCAATCTTTCAATACAACTTCTCTCAAAAAAAAATAACAACAGTGTCGCAGACCACACAATCATCACCATAGTTGCATGATATTACATGGTGCAATACTGAACTTGCTACAACGATATTACAACAACTTATCTCACAACTATATGTTGATGCAATACTCTGTGCGACTTGTTGAAAGATTACATTGAAATTACTCTACACTGTCTCGTTAAACTGTCTATATACTCGCCATCACATTCGAGGATTTTGCACAAACAGACCCTTTCAATAACAGACCCTTTCAATAACAGACCCTTTCAATATCTGCGTTACTTTTCCTTTTTTTAAAAGGATGGCAACCTCAACGGACAATAGTTTTATGCAGTTGGGGAGGTGAAGAATATGGAATGATCGGTTCAACAGAATATGTCGAGGTGAATTGGTATTAATATAATTGATATATATATATCTCCATGTAGGGATATTTTTAATCTGGAGGTAACTTCAGATTGTGTTTTAAAATGACTGAATGTTTTTAGGAATTTGAGAAGACTCTCGCAGAAGAGAGTGTTGCTTATCTCAACATAGATTCACCGGTACGAGGTACGAAAAAATTATCGTATAGAATTGACGGTAGCGAAAAAGATGGAGACTGATACATTTAACCATGATTCATTGCGCGCAGTAAACATTGAATGTCGTATAAATAGCAGAAGATAGAGTTTCAAAAAGATTACGTTTGGTAAAAAGGAAGCTTTTACGTATTTAATTTATGTCAACAAGGTGAACAATGTTTAGCTGTTATTACAGGTGATTTACGGTCGCAAAGCATTCTGGTAAAATGTACAGACGCCATCTTTTTAAAATATAATATAATACATCAAAATATTAATATAATACATAAAAACAAATATTAATATTTCTTCTCTAGGATCCTATTCTCTCTATGCAAAGTCCAGTCCAATGTTGTTTGATGTACTTTACCAGGCAGCAAAAAAGGTACTTTATGCCAGCTTCGAAAAACGTCGAAACTTTCCTTCACAAAATGTATTTAAATTTCGTAGGTTAAAAATCCAAGGAATGACGAAACGGTGTATGAACAATGGTTAAAAAATTTGCCATCCACGGAAAGACACTGTAACCTTCCCAGGTACATTGCGGTATATATATGTTGTTAATTTTACGTTCTCTGTTACTCCTAAATGCAGCGAAACAATTTCACTACATTTAGCAGTAATAGAAACCGTAAAAAAATTACCATCCACGGAAAGACACTGTAACCTTCCCAGGTACATTGCGGTATATATATGTAGTTAATTTTACGTTCTCTGTTGCTCCTAAATGCAGCGAAACAATTTCACTACATTTAGCAGTAATAGAAACCGTAAAAAAATTACCATCCACGGAAAGACACTGTAACCTTCCCAGGTACATTGCGGTATATATATGTAGTTAATTTTACGTTCTCTGTTGCTCCTAAATGCAGCGAAACAATTTCACTACATTTAGCAGTAATAGAGACCGTAAAAAATTTACCATCCACGGAAAGACACTGTAACCTTCCCAGGTACATTGCGGTATATATATGTAGTTAATTTTACGTTCTCTGTTGCTCCTAAATGCAGCGAAACAATTTCACTACATTTAGCAGTAATAGAGACCGTAAAAAATTTGCCATCCACGGAAAGACATTGCGGTATATATAGATAGTTAATTTTACGTTCTCTGTTGCTCCTAAATGCAGCGAAACAATTTCACTACATTTAGCAGCAATAGAGACCGTAAAGCAAAGTAACACTTTTATTTTGGATCCTTGATCTGTTCTAAATCCTTGCAGAGTATCTTCATTCTAAATCCTTGCAGAGTATCTTCGTTGTAAATAGAGTATCTTCATTCTAAATCCTTGCAGAGTATCTTCATTCTAAAACCTTGCAAAGTATCTTCGTTCTGATTCCTTGCAGGGTATCTTCATTCTAAATCCTTGCAGGGTATCTTCATTCTAAATCCTTGCAGAGTATCTTCATTCTAAATCCTTGCAGAGTATCTTCATTCTAAATCCTTGCAGAGTATCTTCATTCTAAATCCTTGCAGAGTATCTTCATTCTAAATCCTTGCAAAGTATCTTCATTCTAAATCCTTGCAGAGTTCTTCGTTCTGATTCCTTGCAGAGTATCTTCATTCTAAATCATTGCAGAGTATCTTCATTCTAAATCCTTGCAAAGTATCTTCATTCTAAATCCTTGCAGAGTATCTTCATTCTAAATCCTTGCAGAGTTCTTCGTTCTAAATCCTTGCAGAGTGTCTTCGTTCTAAATCCTTGCAAAGTATCTTCATTCTAAATCCTTGCAGAGTATCTTCGTTCTAAATCCTTGCAAAGTATCTTCGTTCTAAATAGAGTATCTTCATTCTAAATCCTTGCAAAGTATCTTCATTCTAAATCCTTGCAGAGTTCTTCGTTCTGATTCCTTGTAGGGTATCCTCGCTTGATTAATAACTAATACCTTGAATAATTTGCAAGAATCTGAAACATTTGGCGACTTGGCCGATTTTCTGTTGGCATTATTTTTATTTTCTGGACCATTATAGAGTCGATAAAATTTCAACGGGAAGTGATTACGTGGCATTTAATCAACAACTTGGTATACCAAGTACCGAAATAAGGTATATAGCAAAAAAGGTAAGTTTTAAAGAAATTGGGAGTGTAGTTGGTGGGAAAGGAATTTGGGAGTGGTGGGGTAGCTGGTGGGAAGAGAAATTGGGAGGGTGGGGTAGTTGGTGGGTAGGGAAATTGGACGTTTGTGGGAAAGGAAATTGGGAGGGTGGGGTAGTTGGGAAGGGAAATTGGAAGTGGTGAGGTGGTTGGTGAGAGAGGATATTGGGAGTGGTGGGAAGGTAAAATGGGAGTGGTGAGGTAGTTGGTGGGAAGGGAAATTGGGAGTGGTGTGGTGAATTGAATTCCTTATTCTCTCGAGATTAAGTTAGGTGTTGAAAACCCAACTGATAAGGGTTCCGAGGGCCTACGATTTAAGGTCGTTTTCCGAGAAGACCCGAAAGTCTTACCATTTGCTGGTGTTGTTGCAAAGGCAGCACTTTAGTGGTGGTCCGACTCAGGATTTGAACCCGGATCTCCCAGCTCATAGACATGTGTGGTAACCACTAGACCACATGATCTCCCAGCTCATAGACATGTGTGGTAACCACTAGACCACAACAGCTGGCTTTGAACGACCCCAAACCAATACACGTCTCTTTCGTTTCTAGGATACTTTAGGTTACCCAGTCTACCATTCTCTTCATGATACCTTTAACTACGTCAAAACATTTATTGACCCAGAATTTCTTATCCATCGATCTATTGCTCAAGTAATGATCCACTCCATGTTGAGTCTAGCGGACTATAAAGTTCTGCCGATGAACGCTTCTAGATATTCAGAAATATTAATCGAAGGAGTAAAGAAGATAAGTGAAAATTACAAAACGACTTTGAATAAAAACAGTATTTCCCTTGGTAAGTGATGTCTAAATACGTTAAAAAAATAGCGAGAATAAATTCCAATGAAACTCAATACTATGTGAGACAATTTCATATATTGCATGCTATGAACGCCAGGAATTTGATCTACCAGTTACCAGTACTAGTGCAGACAAGCTCAGAGCTAGTGCTACAACCTCATTTTGCCTTCACGGTGGAAGGTCGGCGAAAATGGGATTGGCTGGTCCACTAACACCCAGAATTGCAGGGTGTTTTAATATGATAATTTATGATAATTCAGGTAATTTGTTTACTCTGTTGATGTGATGATGATGAGAAATATGCAACGCTCTACAGCTTGTTCTTGTAAAGCATTCATCCTAAAAGCAACTAATTCATAATACATCCATGATTATCGCGTATAAATATCCTGGACGAACAAGTAGATATGTAATGTAGTTCTTGACAATTAACAAAAGCCCTTATATTTCTTATTTGTAGTAAAATTTAAAGGCGAGGAAATTCCTTAACATGTGAATTGAGATGAATAAATTATACTCTATAGCTGAATTAATCAGTTTTAGAACTGGCCAATAAGATTATGGAGTCAACCAGCCGATCCCAGGGCCATTTTCGGATAGGTACTTATAGTACGTATTCCATATAAGGTCATATCGGACGGGAACGGGAAGAGCACATACATTATCCGGCTAGCGAACGTAGTTTTCTTAAAAAGAGCGGATAATCGAACATATCGTAACGTGTTAACTATCCGCATCCAGTGGGCTGGTACGAGGGCAATGTATTTGCTCGTCAGGGCAACGTATATGCTCGTTAGGGCAACGTATTATCGGGAACAATTTGTCAGTTGCAATGGTATTACATCGGATTTAATGACAATAAAACACGGAGTACCACAGGGGTCAGTATTGGGACCGACGCTGTTTTCCATCCATTTTGATGATGTAGTATCAGTCATTGAGCACTCGAGCTGCACACTCTTTGCAGATGATACCGAAATCCATTCGTCAGACAAAGATATAAGCTGTGCTGCAAATTGTGTAAACGAAGACCTTGCACATGTTGCAGAGTGGCTCGAAAATAACGCGATGGTTGCGCACCCAGGGAAATCAGAGGTACTGAAAATCGCTTCACGCCCTGCCCTCAAAACAGCCGACGACATCGACATCCACCTAAATAATAGGAAGCTAAAGGAAGTGGACTCGTATAAGTACTTGGGAGTCTATGTAGACAATGTTTTGTCATGGAGTAACCACTTAAAATACGTGTGTAAAAAGGTCTATCCTAAACTGAAGCTCTTGAATAGGACTTCGGGTTTTTTAGCAGAAGACATCTTATTGGTAATCTATAAGCAGACTATCTTACCTATAATGGACTACGGTTGCATGGTATGGCAAGACTGCTCAAAGAAAATGTCAACGAAACTTGAGCGCCTTCAGAATCAGGCCATGCGCTCGATACTTAAGGCTAAGAGACAAACCTGCACCCAGACCATGCGTAATAAACTAGGATTGCTTTCTCTGTCCAATCGCAGGCGGTTTCTTCGCCTTTTACTAGTATTTAAAATTGTAAATAGGTTACAATGTCCGGAACAATTAGTAGACTACTTGCAACTTCGTTCAAATATGCATAACAGGAGTCTCCGTGACAATACTCTGCTACATCTACCGATAGCTAAGTCATCTATGGGCCAGTCCACTTTCCAGTATTCAGCAGCTGCAGACTGGAACAGTTTACCTAGGAGTCTTAGGGAATTTAAGTCATTAGCCGCGTTTAAGTCCAAGATATACAGTTATTTGAGTGACCTTGATTGCACTACGCACCGATGTTCATGTAATTAGATTAGCTGTATCTTTGTTTCGAATTTTTATAGTTATTTAACATTTACTATGTAATGTAGCTGATGATGATCTTTATATGATTTTATAGATGTATTTAGCATATATATAGCTGCACATGGGTTAATACCAGATGGTACTTGTACCAGCTGATCCATTTTTTTGCAGGGTAAATAAAGTTTTTATTATTATTATTATTATTTGCTCTTCCCAGTCCCGTCCGATATGACCTTATATGGAATACGTACTATAAGTCCATATGCATTTTCGTCGACGTTCAACCGTGAAGGCAAAATGCCCTGGGTACGAGGTTGCTAGTGCTACTTTGTTTTTTTCTTCGTAAATTATTGAGTTTTTTAAAACTACAAGACACCCGCTAGGCGTTAACTCGGGCTACTGTAGCCTGCGCAGGGAGCTATACTGTAGCCTGCGCAGGGAGCAAGCAAGCATCTGGCAAAAACACTTCAGTTCTAACCACTCGATTGAAAAGAAAGAAGGCACATGCACTGGTCATATGCATAGATATAGAAACGGAGACTACCACAGGTAGCTGGGTAATAATACAGAAATGGAGCAACCTCGTACCCAGGGCCTATCTCCGCCCGCCGCCGACCCCCCGCCGCGGGCGGAGATAGGCCCTGGGTACGAGGTTGGAAATGGAGTCGAAACGACTCGTGTAACCACAGTAGCCTGAGTAATAAAGGATTTTATGTCGGTGTTATTAAAAAAACATAGTAATAAGTATGTGTGAACCTTAGAATGTCAAATGCAAATTTATACTTGGAATAGGTTAAAAATAAAATTGTTATGATACATTAATATTTTGAAATGGCATATTCCATCATAATATTTTGTTAATTCATAGAATATCTTGAAAAGGCAGTTGAGACATTCGTATTAGCTGCCGACTATCTTCAAAAGAAAGTCCAAGCTGTCGACAAACAAGAGTAAGAACGACTCGTTTGTATTCTCAAATCTTCGCGCCTCGTTCTGAATGTAAATCGTATTTTATTTTAGTGATTTAAAGCTTCGTATTCTTAACGACAAGATTATTTCTTTGGAAAAAGGTTTTATACGTGATGTTGGCTTAGCAGGCACACAGAAAATAAGGTAACTAGATTGTGTAATCTACTTAAAGGTCGCATGCAGGCATCACCTGGGAAACTATATAGTTGATTATCATCATATTTAAAGTGTCTCACGCTTCCTGAGCAAAATCATAATATATATTATCAGCCGAAAATTTCATCTTCATGGAGTTTTTCGCTGTCAAAGTTACCGGATGCGATGTCACAAGAGGCATTCCAAACCAGTTTTCTTTTGTTACTTGCCACAAAAATGCCTCTTGTGACATCACATCCGATAACTTTAACAGTAAAAACGTCCATGAAGATGAAATTTTCGGCTGACAAGATATATTATGATTTTGCTCAAGAAGACCCAAATATTACGAATATGTAAAATCCCCAAACGTGAGACAGGTACTGCGTATAAGTAGTATTAAAATACGAAGTCACCCGCACACCATACGTCCCATATACAGCCAATTCAATTAAGGTTGTCCTTGAAGGTCAAAACTCAAAACCACAAAACGTCAAACTCTAAGCGCGAAAAGCATGATGGGCGCTTGCGCGTGCAGGTTAGTTTGAATTATTGCGGGTTGTGCATGTGATACAAAATGCCACGAGCGTACAGCGACCGCAATAATTCAAACTAACCTGCACATGCAAGCTCCCATCATGCTTTCCGCGCTTAGAGTTTGAGGTTTTCCGGTTTTGAGTTTTGAATATAAGTATACAAATCAAGTATACATAATCAACTCCTTATAACTCTACATGTTCTCACTTTCTTTTTTAGCCATGTTATATTTGGAGTAAGTGCTATAAATTCTTATAAAACAGTGGAGTTCCCTGGATTATCAAACGTCTTGATGCTCGAATCAAAAGATAAAGCAGCAATTGAAAACCAGATGAACATAATAATAACTCAAATTCGAAGTGTGGCGAGTTACTTGAAAGACGATGACTGAGTTCGGTTAAATATTTTCAATACAGAAGTCGTACAAATTAGATGTCATGTTTTCTGAGGTAAACGTTTATAGAAGTCCGTCAAGAGTGCATAATCAAAACAACAGCACAGGGAAATTACCAAGCAAAGGATTCTACAAGAACGATTCTTTTTCAAGCTCGAGCTAGTGTTGGTTGTACTAGATACTTTCTCAAAATAAAATTTACAACTAAGATAAACTAATAGATAAACTCTGATAAAAGAAGTGTGCTTCTAGGTTAAAATATGAATAAAAAATACTATAGTAGTGTGCTGTGTAGATAGTGTTAAAATATGAATAAAAAAGGTTGATGTACTACCAAAATAATGAATAAGAAAGTCTAACTATGATATAAAAGTGCTGTGCAGGTAGTGTTGCTGTACTGCTGAAATACTTTGTGGGAGATCTAAATTTTACGCAGGCCCTTCGTCAGCTGTTTCAAAGGCCCTAGTCTTCAGAACAAGCTACTTCAAAAGCCCTTCGTCAGAGCAAGCCACTTCAAAGCTCTTCGTCACTCTCTGATGAAGATCCTTCATCTCAAAACGTTAAACCTACTATTCACTAGTTCGGTTGTATACAAATCGTTTAGTATTTTTTATTAACATAAACCTTCTATTTAAATTTCTAAAAAAGGTCTCACTCTAAGTGTTGATTTAACAAATATAATTACATTTTGGTGTGCAAATCTGTTATGCAAAATGTTCCTAAAACAACACGAGAAGAGCCGTGAAGAATACAACAGATATGCACTGTAGAGTTCCTAGCCAATAGAAAGGACAGAAGAACAATTTTTACCACCGCAAAGAGGAAATCGATTCAAAAATTCTGCCGCAGCATGGGAAATTCCTGGACTAATTCTTCAACACATATATTCCAAACACAGCAAGCGAGGAGAGGTCAAATATTTATAAAGGGTGTGTTCTGTTTGCTACAGAATACAGCACGAGATCTTTCCATGGACTATTTATATAAAAACATGTCGTTATACCATACCACGGTTATTTCATACCATGAAACACCGCTGTGTCATTTACAGACACAAAAACCACACAGGGAACAGGAAAGGAAAGTATGAACATAACATCGAGGATTCTTTTGTTAAGTCGTATAAAAAGACGGTATGTGGTCCACGTTCCCTCCGTGTGCATATATTGTTAAAAACGCGCTGTTGGTCCATCAGTAGGTCATGTTTGAGGAAATCTTCTTAGTATGAAGAAAAGCGTTAATTACAATCTCAGTAAGTGCTCCACCTCCTTGTTCGACCCTCTCTGCTTCGCTATTGTTCTTAATTATGTATCAGCAGTGCAGAAAGTTCCTAACAAATTGTTTTTGTCAAGATATTATTCTGTTTTGTTTAAACTTTAGAACGACGCAGCAAAAGTACACTTTTCAGTTTATTTTTTATATTTAATATATATATATAACACTGTTGTAGTGAATGTGGGAGAGCTTGGTCATATCTTCAGAAAAATTATTCTGAGTCCCGGACAGGAACAAAACATGCAACCTTGTGATTGCCGGTGAGATGTTCTAACCATTGAGCCACCGAGACTCAGATGGAGAGCGAAGGTTACAATGATGTACTGGTTCGATTGATACATGTACTGCCTATGTGGCAGTCACTATATATACCAGTAATGCTTGGATGTGTTAATATATACACTGCTGTAGTGAATGATTCGGAGTCCCGGACAGGAATCAAACCTGCAGTAACCTTCATATACTTAATACGGACATGATCCAAGTTACTTAAAAGCATTTCATTATAAATTTGTACTAGAGATCGAAGTAAATATAAATAGATCTCAACGCGAAATCCTTATTTTATCCTGTTATGAATTTCTGTCGTCTCGGTTTTGTGCTTGCGAAATTTAATTAAAAAACAAGCGGACACTTATTTCTGCCAAGTTTGTGTTGTATCATGCATATGGTATACTATATTCATGGATCTCTTGCAAGATATACAAATAAATTTATCAGATACATTTATGTTAACAAAGCAATGAATGATATTATCAAGTTGACACGTAAATATATAGAGTAAAACATTTTATTATAGTACAAACATTGTTGAAAATGTCAGAGTTTAATGCATGTATATATGTCGAACATTACACTACTGATTAATGATTGAGGTATAGAGGAAATACTATAAATGTTATATATATATATATATAACTAAAAGTATGTTAACATGCAGTGCATCGTGTTATTTACATTGATCTAGTGAACGTGGGAGCTTGGAATAGACATAGGATACATGGACGATCGTCAACCTTGGAGTCCAAAACGAACCTGTAATCTTCTAATTGTCGATTCACTTTACCTTTCACTCTGTGACGAAGGGCCTTCGCTCGAAACCTCAGACCTCCTTCACACTATTTCGGTAGTACACCAACCTTTTTAGAGTATTAGATTTGTGATAATATTGTATTGTTTGCAAAGGTATAAGGTGTCACGTATAACCTGGGTACAGTGCTTGTTTTTCTGAAGTAGTTTGTGAGTTGTTATAACAGGATAAGTGTTTTTATATATATTATATATACTGCTGTGTCGTAAAACGTGTTGTGCTGCGTAGGCAGTGTAGAAATACAAATCAAATATCTAAAAAGGTTGGTGTACTGCCGAAATAGCGTGTAAGTTGTCTGACGTTTCAAGTAAAGGCCCTTCGTCACAGAGTGAAACGTAAAGTGAACTACGAAGGTCCTTTGCTCGAAACGTTAAACAACTTACATGTTATTTCGGCAGTACACCAACCTTTTTAGGTATTTGTATTTCTATACTGCTGTGGTGAATGTGGACAGTCGATACATGCAGGACGATGATCAAGCTCAAATCTTCAGGAGGAAAGTCCCGGACAGTATGTATAAGAAGATAAGTTAATAAATACGTCAATTTCAGACCAAAATACGGCAAGGTTGCATAGCAGCAAAAGCTGTAGGAGGCCATCTTGAATTTACAAGGCAAAAAATAGTCGTTTACAAAACAATCTAAACAATAATACACATTTAGTTTTTTATCAGAAGTTTCCAGAAGAGAGAATACAATTAAGGATATATATATATATATATATATATATATATATATATATATATACAATTAAGAATTTATTTATCCGTCGAAATTAATGCGTTTATATGATAAAGCCGTTAAAAATTTATGCCAAGCATAATGTTATAAAAATATTAACATCGGAATCAAACAGAGTAAAGATTTCAAAATATATATGTTGGAATAAAGAAGACGATGTTGGAATAAAGAAGACGATCGTGGGAAATAAACAGACGTTTTAAAAAAGAGAAACTGAGAGTTTTTAAGCTAAAATGTATCTTGTGAGTGTGACACTGCTTGACTTGATAAATTCATTGTATAAAGTTAAGTAAATACTTGTGAAAATGATGCACATATGGCAGGTGACCAAAGCACTTAAACCGTAATGTCATTTAAATTATTAAGACAAGCCGACAAATTTTGGCAGCTAATAATGTGCTTGAGAGAAACAATGAAAAAGCACGTATGAAAAATTGCCTTAAGGATCATACTAGAGTTGTTAATATTACAAAACAAAATACAACGAACCCTCTCTTAGCACTTAGGACTTCTTTTCCAAAAACACCAACACAAAACGCAAAACATTCTATTTAAACATAAAATATGTTTTGAAGGAAAACATTCAGGACAACTGCAAAAACAAACACACCAAAAATATTTGTGCAACTCTTTTTATTATTATTTAATAACTTGCAGCAAAGTAATATATATATATATATATATTAATAAAACACCGTCCAATAATTTTGCCCATCATACGACAATATTTACAGAAAAGAAATTGTAAACACCCTCTATATAAGTTTCCTTAAGATATTTAATATACTAAATTAATTTCCATATCTATGTACATTTATATATTATTATTGACTTAGAGTTATATCTGCTTTTTCGTTTATTCTCTTTCATCAAAGAGTTTGAAACAAACTAAACAAACTTAAGTGTACCGATTGCGAACATAAGAGGAGTAAAACAAAGACTTGGACAGCTCTTGCGTGGTCGAGGGGCTTGAATGCTGTCCATTTTGCCAATCTGCACTTGCATAGTTAGAAACCTGACAACAGTGTGTTCTTTCACGGGGCAGATTGATAAGTGGCTGGTCATCACAGAGACAACGTGGGGAACAAGCTGTAGGAGCTGGGTTCTCGTCATGAGGAGAAGAGGTAGGGTGATTAGGGTAGGAGTAACGGCTTACAGGGGTTGTAATGTTCGAAGGATAATCATTAGAATTGGTAGTAAGTTCATCCTGATGAGGTTGATATGTATGAAGGTGACCTTGATGATTTCGTTCAGGAAAAGGGTCCTGTAATGAACCTCTGTAGGGATCCCATGAAATATACGAGGAATATGGCCATAATCCATTGCTTGCCGTGTAATATCGAAGATCCCAACTAGGAACGCCCATCGTTAAGCTGCCAGGTCGTTTTAAGGCGAAGCGATTCTTTAATGCTGGATTGGTACGGCGTTTTAATTTCCCCGTTGTCCCACCTATAATGATGTCATCACTGCTCGGGTCAAGCATCCAATAGTTTCCTTTGCCGGGATCATCGTAATGTCGAGGAACCTTTACGAAACACTTATTCAGCGAGAGATTATGACGGATGGAATTCTGCCAGCCTTGTCTGTTGTTTCTGTAGTAAGGAAAATTCTAGAAAAATACAACAACAGAGATTATAAACAAAACATCGAGACAAACAGTTTAAAAACTCGGACGGCGTGATAGCAAACATGTTGTTTGTACGATATTTGGAGATAAACTGAAAATCAATCAAATCATGAATCTTAGTGTAGACCAATATAACGGTACGGTTATGGCCTATGTTTTGAGTATAATACATTAGGTGGCCTATATAAATGCGAATATAACCTGTTGTATATTTGGAATGAATATTTAGATAACTCACCTTTACTATGAACTCATAGATACCACTGAGAGTGAGCCGTTTCTCTGGACATGATCTGATAGCCATCATGATCAGAGCATTGTAAGAAAACGGAGGCTTCTCGTGGCGTTCACCTTTACTCTCATTGCCGTCAGCCTCCTTTGATGATGATGACTCTGTTTTCTCTGGTAATGACTTAACGAGATCTTTTGCTCCTTCGTCCTCTTTTCTTTCCTGTGTAACGTGGTCTTCTTGTCTTTCATCTGTGTCGATGCTCAGCATTTTACGAATACTGAAGTTCTCGTTGAACGGCGACTTTCGTGCAGCAACGCTTCCCTGCTGTATGGAGTTCATGTCTTGGCCAGATATGAACAGTGAGTGAAGTTATAACAGAGAGACAGGTGACAAAAATACCAGGTATATATCAGTAGGTGACCTGTCTTAAATGGCTGCTTAAACAGAAACCCCGCTGTTTATGTAAAACTATGCAACAAATGTTGTTGAAACTCACGTTGCCACCAATGCATGAGAGTAAACACGTTACTTTACAAAGTACAGCACTTCAGGGGGTTCCTCTTGTCAATGTCAATCTTAATATGCTCTCTCCCCACAGGCACGTTACCAATTCCTTTTTATTTTCTTCGCTCGCACGTTTCAGCTGTGAAACTCGCGGTAATCAACTCTTCCACCTTAAGTGATTCAAAATGAGTAGGCCATTAACCACGAGTGATAGAAGATGAAGAGTTTGAATAATTTGAGTGAAATCACCAAGTGTTCAATAAGAACAAGGAACAATTGAACAAAAGCGATGCCATGGCCAGTTCACTGATGATTTTTAATTACGATAAATTACGACATTCAGGGTAATGTACTCGTGTTTATAGCCATGCCGCGAGTTAAACGTTCTCGTTATAACGACTGCTTTTCAAAGATCCCCGCCGAACTATTCGTACAGCTTCTTGAAGTTGTTCTAATGTGGCGACTTAAAAATTAACCCTGACGAAAGCAACAGTTACTAAAAATAAGGAGGACATCAGAGTGACGGGTGATTTGTCATGCGCCTTTGTCGACATAAACAATATACCTCCTACATTGTTGTTTGAAAAACCGACCACAATAGGTTGTAGAATTTTGCTGTTGGTTGAAGTGAGGCTATTATGATGGTCATTAAAGAGTATTTAGCGGGGGCAAATAGGCCAAGCCCCCATCTTTTGCTTTAAAACAGTACAAGACCAAACAAATAAAGCAACAGAAGAAAGAGTAGGAAATATTGATATTGGTAAAGGTCACAAGGACTGAATAAAATGATCAATTGCTCGATGTATAAACAACCTCAAGTATATATGCTGGGAAAGATTTTAATTAAATTCTCAACTTATGCTATAGTGTGTTCTTCATCTGTTCTTTAAACAGTAGAATAAATGAACACAACGGTGTCTTGAGTAGTGTGAATGACTTGGGAGCATACTAATGATGAGCAGAAAGGAACTATAAGAGAGAAACTTAGAGCAACAATAAGTTGTAAAAAATCTTAAGAGTAACATCGAGTGCTAACACTTGACGTATTAGAGAGGTTTAGTGTTTAAACTGAAAAAGAGAAACCGGCTTTTTAGAATATGCTTAATTAAGTTATCCTTTATTTGATATATCGATGTTGTGACACAATAGCATGCACTCAGCACTCCTCATGTTACGACCCGCGCGTATATTGTCTTTATCTCTCTAACAAAGTAGGAGGTGGAAATCACTCAGACAATAATCAGCCCAGAGAGCGGTTCCGACTATTTAACAGCTGTGCCCGCGACAATAAAACCGAACTGAGGATCGCTTCTCAGCTCATATCTCTCACATATAGTCATTAAGAGAAAATCTTAAAAGGCTTTTGACTGATAATGATAAACGCTGAATCATCATGGTAATGATTTGAGTCGATAATATATGGCATGTAACAATAAATCTCACAAACAATTAACATTTCGCTAGAGTGAGAACATGATAAACTATTTCAAACTAAGATAACATTACCTAAAATTTTATATATTTTTTCATATCGTATATATTTTTGAAAGATATACCAGTGACTGCAATGTCAAGCAATGCAATAAAAATAACAACTTCTCTACACTGCATACTAGTCGGTTGTGTTTCTTAAAAACGAACTAAAATTCCTATGATATGTTTACCAGAAAATAAAATTATTTTTAGTTCACAGTGAGTGATAACATCACAATATTTTGAGGTTGTAATGATTAGATTTTTAACCTGGTCAATCCCAAGGATTTAAGGAAAGAGTATAAACGCTTTTAAAGAGAATAAAAAAAAAATTTTCTTGTGTTTTGAGATCAGTTTTCGACAATCTTGTACTGAATGTAAACTAAACTAAACTTACAACAGCAAACTGCAGTTCATAGTCCTGTACCAAATTAAAATAATCTCAATACGCTGTAGTATTTATTATATATATAGTATATTTATTTTATATATTTATTATATATATATATATCATATATTTATTATATATATTTATTACACATATATATATATATATATATAATGAGAGCTTGGAGTATATAGACGACGATCGTGAAAAAATATTCTGAGTTCTGAACAGGAATCGAGCATGTAACCTTCTGATTGCCGGTGAGACGCTCTAACCATTGAGCAACCGAGACACAGATGGAGAGCGAAGGTTACAATGATGTACTGGTTCGATTGATGTGTGTATACTGTCCATGCAGCAGTCATTGTATATCAGCAATGCTTACTAATATCCAAGCATTACTGATAGTATTTATCGTCTGTAGTATTTATTTGTATATTTTACGACGTGTATAACGATGTCAAATATAGCTCAACACATTTTCAAAACATTGTTTCCAAAAACCGAAAAATATTATGTATAGTACATGGATTGACAGATGTTCTTGTTAAGTGGGCAATATAAGGTTATGGGATGACAGAAGAAAAATACAATTACAATATCATCTAAACCATAGAATGCGGTATGTATAAATGAACAAAGTGTACATTCATATATAGGTTTATATATACATATATATATTTTTATATATATATATTTTTATTTTATTTATATTTTTATATATATATATATATATATATGTTTATATATATATATTGGGCGGAGAGTCTCTCTCAATGAGACGTTTACTGTTAGCATTATGCATTGCTCACTGCTCGCAGTTTGAGCACTCTGGTGACTCCACAATGCAATCCAACAATGTGTAGCCGTACATAGTGGGTCCCAAGTCCACAGTTACCATAAAGCCATATGGTGATAGCCGGTAGGGCACATTGTATACTTTCGTATATATTACGCTCACCGCTCATGTGGTTTGAGCACTCTCATGGATTGGGCGGAGAGTCTCTCTCAATGAGACGTTTACTGTTAGCATTATGCATTGCTCACTGCTCGCAGTTTGAGCACTCTGGTGACTCCACAATGCAATCCAACAATGTGTAGCCGTACATAGTGGGTCCCAAGTCCACAGTTACCATAAAGCCATATGGTGATAGCCGGTAGGGCACATTGTATACTTTCGTATATATATATATATATATATATATATATATAGCAAAGTGAAAAGGTGGTAAACTGCCAAGAATTTAGTGACGAGATACTGACGTTTCGAGCGGAGCCCTTCATCAGAGTAAGACCATATATATATATATATTTATTTACACCATATCCTAGTAAATACTTCAATATTATACCGTATATATCTATTCAGTTTGCTCCACGGTCATTCAAATAGTGTTACAGTTAAACACTTAAAAAAGTTTCAAAACCTGAACGAATATAGATAATAATAGATTGTATCTCTTACAAGAGACTATGATAAAAACTTGATTGAAACTAAAAATTACCAAGGCCAATTAAACTCTTGTCTTACAAACCTTCTAATCCTGCGCGATTCTCGCTCGTTTTAAATAACCGTCTTCTCTTTCAGCTAAAACAATTAAATAAAGAAAAAAACCTTAAAATAATTTTGATGTTACAAAATTATGATCTTCAAAGTAACCAGAATTAGAGAAAATCATATGAAGTAGGAGTTTTATATAACTTATAAGGATTGAGGTATCAAAGCCCAGCAAATAACTCTTAGGCACAATATTACAGTCAAACATTTTAATATAGCCAACGTTTCGTTGTATATTGACAAGTATTTACATAAAGATGTGTGAAGTTGATCGTCCAGGTTGTAGTCTTGAGAAAGACTATTGTTAGTGACTGACGTTTCGACGGCCTCAGCGGCGGTCATCTTCAGAGTCAAGTCTGAAGTCAAGATGACCGCCGCTGCAGCCGTCGAAACGTCAGTCACCAACAATAGTCTTTCTCAAGACTACAACCTGGACGATCAACTTCACACATCTAATGATACTCCTAGGTTCAAACCATTTACTTTATTTACATAAATGTTACAAATCGAGCACTCTAAACGGTTTGTGTATGAGTGAGTACGCTAGGTTTACGACATTTTGAGTAAAAGCTCTTCGTCCGAGAGAGTGAAAGTTTCCGACTCAGTTTTTCTTTCACTTTACGTTTCCAGCTCATTCTTTAACAAAGTGCCTTCTGACGATACATGGACGATCGTCAAGATCATATCCTCAGAAAAATGAGTCCCGAATAGGACTCGAACATGTAACCTTCTGATTACCGATGACTCCCACATTCGCTATATATCTAGTGACTTCCGCATAGGCAGTACATATATATCAATCGAACCAGTACATCATTGTAACCTTCGCTCTCCGTCTCACCGGAAATCAGAAGGTTATAGGTTCGATTCCTGTCTGGGACTCAGAATCATTTTTATGAGGATATGAGCTTGATGATCGTCCATATATCGTCTGTCTACTCCAAGCTCTCACACATTCACTACAGCAGTGTATGTATTAAGACATCCAAGGGCCTTCTCTCGCGACACACACCTTTTTCGACAGTACACCAACCATTTTTTACAGTTTTCTATTTCTATTTCTACACTACCTATAGGTAGTACATCAAATTTTTTTTAGGTAGTACATCATCAAGGTTGTTGTATTGCGGGAATAACGAATAAGAGGTGGAACGAAGGTCGTTCGTCAGAGAATGAAATGGCCTCAAAATGTTACACCTCATTATTTCAGGGCACTGCCCACCAACCTTTTAGTGTTTTTAATTCGTATTTTTACACTGCCTACGCAGCACACTATTTCTATATATTTAAATAAAGGATTAGTTTATTTCAAAAACTGTGTATATTTCAGTAAAGATGTACAAACACAGAAGATCAGCCCGAGCGCATCAGTAAGGTGAACGGTTTGAAAACAGGTCAAAATTATACAAATTTAAGTGGTTTATTCGGAATCGCATCATTTTTTGTAAAACCCCTATTGTGCAGAACCCCGATAGATCCTGAATCATGTTAACATAAGACTGTTAAAGTAAATGGTTTGAACCTATGAGTATCATTAGATGTGTGAAGTTGATCGTCCAGGTTGTTGTAGTCTTGAGAAAGACTATTGTTGGTGACTGACGTTACGACGGCCTAGCACTTGAGTCTGAAGATGACCGGGCGCTGAGGCCGTCGAAACGTCAGTCACCAACAATAGTCTTTCTCAAGACTACAACCTGGACGATCAACTCTTCACACATCTAATAAGACTGTCAAGATAAAACTGTAAGTTTTATAATATCCTGTATTTTCATTAGTTAGACTAAAGTTAGTTAACCGTTATTAGAAAGCAGCAACTTATAACACTGTTAGTGTTGAGCTATTTCCAAAAGGAAGAAAAGTACTCGACATTAGTTTAAAGTCTCATTCTACAAACACAACTTTAAGAACTGAATATTGGCCTGTGTGATATAGAGTGTAATATATATTCAGAAACTAATGGAGCGTTCATTGTTATATAGAACTAAAATAAACTCGCTTTTATTCACTTAGTTTACAAATGCCAATATAGCGATATTTTCTAATACTCTTCAAAGAGTAAATGTTGATTATCAAGTGACGAAAACAACTAAATATCTTAAAAACAGACCTTTCAAGCATGCCTTTCCAACATGCATACAAGGGTTCATTATACGTAAATAGGATTACAAGAGTGTGTTATGTTATAAACTACAGTGCAGGTTTAGCTTGGTTGGTGTCAAGCTGAAATCCTTTAGAGACCCAAACAGGAATCGAACCTGTAACCTTCTGATTGCCGGTGAGACGCTCTAACCATTGAGCTACCGAGACTCAGATGGAGAGCGAAAGTTATAATTATATACTAGAGTTACTATCGCAAGGGAAGTGCTGCCTCAAAATTCAAGGCAGTTGTGATATTGTGCAAAATTTCAAAAATAAGTGGTGGGCTTATTGAAGTCAAAGTCGCAGCGGAGATAGTACAGCCTAGTACAGCCTTGTATACGGTTATGGTTTAGGTAATACCAGAGCAGTGAGTTCTACATATATATGGAGCTCACAATGAGCTTGCTAGACCATAGGTACTCTGTGGTACGTTAGACATCTATCTGGGGTAAGACATTCATTACGTACAGCCAGGGCCCCCGCACATGCTTCATCTGCCCCTGGAATATTTGCGGATGTCTCACGTCTGCCCCTCCCCCCCCCCCCCTCTTATATGGCTTGGCTTGCGAGAGGTCTTAACGCAGCTTTTCTGTAATCTGATTGGTTCCTGAGCGGTCTTTACAAACCGGTAAAGACTGGTCATTACAAAACAACTGAAAAGTTTTAAAAAATTGCGAAAAAACAGTTGAGGAAATGTAAGAAATTTAAAAGGCCTTGATGTTGCATTTTCGCAACTGGTCCCGGTTTGGTCTTAAAATGTATATATTCTTACACTCGAAATTTTCCTTCACTATAAATCATTCGAGCATACAGTTTAATCGAGTGAAATGCCAAATATTACATATAACTAAGAGTTCTTATCAGAAGTGAAATGCTGCAACCTTGTTTGGTGGTCTTTATGGCAATATTATCCTACCCTTGGTGTTTTTGCACAGATCTCGCACCTTCGTCGCTCGGTCTGTACTGAAAGACCGCATGCAGAATAATTTTACCGTAAATATCACATGCTACATATCACAGTAAGTTCATTACAGGGAGTTGCCTCAGAGCTGCAGCAATGGCAATATTTTTTGTTAGTGCAAGGCGCTTTTATACACTTGTAACTTTGACGTCTCAGTGTCGTCCTTGAGAAGTTGAGCAGGTCTGACGAAGATTATACAAGAGAGTTGCAAGGTAGATAAATAACCGCATAATCAACGAGGTAGCGAAAGACGAGGTAGCTAAAGATAAAGGAGGTACAACTCAGGCAAAGAGTATTAAAACAATACCAGCTGTTGTAGTCTGGTGGTTACCACACATGTCTATGAGCTGGGAGACACAGGTTCAAATTCTGGGTCGGACCAACACTCAGGGTCTTAAAAATAATTGAGGAGAAAGTACTGCCTTTGCAATAATACCAGCAAATGGTAGGACTTTCGGGTCTTCTCGGATAACGACATTAAATCGTAGGCCCTCGGAACCCCTATCAATTGGGCTTGTAGCCTGTTGAGGTATTCTGTTCACCTAAGAGTGATAAATCTAATAAACTAATAGAATAAAAATATTAAACAAACAAAAGATATAAAAGATACAAGTATAAACAAGGACCACGTGACCGTAACAAGATTACAGAGGATTAAGCGTTTACACAGATGTCCTTTGTTGTTTCCTCGTGGTGGTGAAAACAAGACAATGGGGAACAATTAGTGACACATAGAACAATACAGGGACAGTATACAAGAGCACATGGTATCATTAGTTGATACAATTTACTACAACACTGACATGCATGTTGGCTAATTTACTCAAAACGAAGCTGTCAACAATAGAAGAACAAGAAGACGTTTCAAGACAGTATTCAAGATTGTTTCGGTATAATATATAATTTATAGACCCTCCGCTCGGGGAATTCGACGAAATATTACCCCTCGGGATGATATATCCCTCGAGTTTCACCCTCGGGATATGTCATCCCTCGGGGTAATATTTCGACGGTTTCCCCGAGCGGACGGGGTCTATAAATGATACACTAAGGTAATCTTCCCGTATTTTTACAAGAGATTAAACGTTAATATGTTTTATCTTCAACGCTATAGCTCTATAAGTAGAGTGCTCGTGCGTAGACAGTGTTTTGAATATATAGCAAAGTGAAAACACATGCATAATGATATCTTTGCACATGCATATCTTTGCCTTCATGAAATGAAAACACTAAAGTGTGAATAACACAGTGTTTCTGCCACAACACCAAACTTCTTGATTTTAGAAGATTTCGTTTGAGAATGAAAGTGATACACAAACTTCTTCGCTAAGTCATTATGCACGTGTGATGAAATTCCAGACATTTGCATATCAAACAAACTGAAATATTTCAACTACAAAGCGCAGAAGCAAAAATCTTCAAAATAAGTTACTTTATCATTTTAAACGTTCTTCCAAATAAGACAATAAATTTGTTTGACGTTATAGGCACTTAATTCTCTTTTTCATATTATACTTATATCCAGTCAAAATAATAAACCAATCATTTTATTTATAAAAAAGATTTGAAATGTCAAAATGAACACGACGAATATCGTTTAAAACGATCGTTCAAAATGGTACGTTTGAAGAAAAATAATTCGTGATACTTATTGTTTACAACACAAAATAACAGAAATGCTTACGCACATAACTGGACACGTAATGATTAATTAAGAGCCGTTTAAGTGGTAAATTAGCATAATTTAAGCAGGTAATTTGCATGCGTAAGCAAACACGTCAGCAACACAATAGAGCACATTAAAACAAGCATGTGTTTATAATTTATGAAAGAACATTGATGGCAAATGTCATGCAATGATGAAAAGCTCATTTAGAAAGTTGATAACGTTTGAAAAACTGTTTTTCATCTTGTTACCGGACATGTATGACGACGCAATAGTAATGAGGAATGCGTGATGAAAACACGTGCCTAGATCTCCATTCGTGCCTAAATCTCCATTCGTGCCTAAATCTCCATTCGTGCCTAAATCTTCATTCGTGCTTGCCATCGCGACTGACATGACAGGTGGGGAAAGAATTATGCAGATTGTTTAACATGTCAGTGTGTGTTTGCTCAAAATGATTATTGGTAGGGTACATGTACATATAGTGAAAAACAATAAACTTCTCCTAATAATATCAATGGTTAACCAAGCCTCAAAGAGGTAATGAGAATAAAGGAAATGATCAGCAAAGATAAACATGTTTTTTAAAACAACTTCTCCCAACTAGTACTATAAGAAATGTTTGGAGACCAATAAGGAGAATTTGAATGTTGATATTGGGTTTTTAAAGGATAAAAGACAAAAGTGAAATAATATATACTTTGAGTAAGCCCGTTTGTAATGTCGACTGAGCATCAAAATGACGTGTTCTGCATCGGGATAAAACTTATTTCAATTCATAACATTAGGCTGGGGAATTCAGTGGTTTAGCTTGATGTTATGAATTGAAATAGGTTTTATTCCGACGCAGAACACGTCTTTTAATGTGTACAATTATAATATAAAATCACTGTTTTTAAACCCTCTTTATTCAATTGCTAAATCATGTAATTGTGCATTTATATTTTTAAATAAGAAAACGAAGTTGTGAATCTCATAATGTATTATTAATATGTAATATTTCAAGTCTGTTCCTATTTTGATCCATCGTCTTATTTGAATCAATAACTCTTTATTTTTTTAGATTATTTCTGAGAATTTTAGATTATTAAAGAATAAATTGCTGAATAGATCTTGGTTATTATTGTAATATAAGAACAAATAATTAGGAAAGATAATTCACAGCAAATCATCCAATCAGACCTGCATACAGTGATGGATCCAGCCTGATCTGGTAGGGGGGGGGGGGGTGGTGCTGAGCAAGCGAAGTGAGATCAGGCCTGCAGTGTGGGGCACAACCGAGCAGGGTGCAACACCTCTGAGGCGATCGTATAGATCTTATTTTGTCTCTATTTTATTTTTGTTTGACAATTGTCTTTGGCACCCCCCTTGGCCAAGGCCTGCGGGTGCACACCCCCTCACCCCCCTGTAAATTCATCACTGCCTGCATAATTAGTCATATGCATGCAGGGCCACCGAGAGCCAAGATAGGCCCAGAGGAAGGTGGGGTTATGGTCTTTCACAGGCCCCTAAATGCCCTAGGAGCTTCAATCTATGTGTAGGATTTGCATGATGGTTATTGTTTCAGGCCCCTTATTTGGCCCGAGCCCTAAGGCAGTTGCCCGGCTCCTCCTCGCTATATGCATGTATCTTTATACCAGACAAAGCATAATTATTCAAGTGAGATGAGGATTGTTTTCATTGTCTAAACAATTCTTACTGCTATATTCTTATTAGATAAAGATTTTTATAGAAAAATTACTTCTATATAAAGATTTTTATCCAAGGATTTATTTTATGTAAAGATTTTTATGAAGATTTCTTCTATATAAAGATTTATTTTGTGTAAAGATTTTTATATGAACATTTCTTCTATATAAAGATTTTTATATAAAGATTTATTTTTTATATGAAGTCCTCATAAAATAATAACCAATGTCAACACTCCAATTTAACAGAGGAGTTTTCAATACAATGTCAACACTCCAATTTAACAGAGGAGTTTGGGAGTACCAGTGGATCATGGGTTTTCAGGACAAATTTAAATTATTTTGGAAAGAAATAGGTACTTGACCTGTGCAGTCATGGGTCAACTATTTATTCTCAAAATAATTAAAATTTGTCCCATAATCCACTGGGATCGCACGCACCCACACATGCCCAAACTCAAAGAAACGAACGATATCGCACGCACAAAATATAAATGTCTTGGACAATGGAGCGACCTTGTAGCAAAGTGCTTTCAATTTCTCGAGATTGGAGCGATCTTGTGGTGTCTTCATACTAGTACAAACAGGTTATCTATTCGAATATGAAATGGTTCGACACAAAATTTTGGTCCAACGACAAAGATCACGGAAACGATGACATCGCTGCAATGGTGACTTATTTTGAGAAACCATTGTCGCATGCATCCTTCGAGACCTCCTGTGCCTTAAAATAGTGGAAAAGCTTCAAAATCTATGTAAAAAACAACTACACGAAATTGCAAAGGCACTGTGGAAATCGGTCCTGTCTTATCGCCGGGAGGAGTTTACAAATCTCTGCAAGCTGGCAAGTCTCATCATGAGCATTTCTGGACTCTTCAGTCGAGCAGACATTCAGCATGGTGACGAACATTCCATCCGACAAACGTTTGCCAATGCACCACAAAACCATCAACGAGTCAGTAGTTGTTTATGGCAATGATGGCTTCTGGAGTGCACAAGATAGGGAGATCATTGATCATGCTCTTGTGCAACAGATGGAGAAACGGGTCCACCAGCGAAACGACTGAGACTAGATGAACAGGCAGCCTGTGGTGTTTTAGCACCGATTGAAGAACCCGTGGAATCTTCATCCGCGATGAGTGATTCCTCTGACGAAACTGACAGTGACTTTTAACTGAGAACTGAACTAGTTTTCACATTTTTAAAGTCTAAGCTTCTAAATAAACATGTGTTTTAAACTATTACCTCTTACTTTTAATTCGCTTTTTGGCATAAAATTTTCAGTCGCGTGCCCAGCGAAAATTGCATGCGCGGTTCAACACTTGTGCAAATTTTTGAGTTTGAAAGCCCTACAATATAAGGAATTTGTAGCAACAGGAAGTGAGAGCCCAGTGTTATACACACATGTTTTTCATGGAAAAATTGCATAAAAGCAATTTTGCATAAAAGACTGCACCCTCATGATTTTAAACCTGATGAAAACCACACAGTGACACTGTGTGTTTGATAAACAGTACAGCCAAGTAGTTTTCAGAATAACCAAATACAATATGATAACCAGGGTTCGAATTAACGGTGTGCAATGTGCAATTTGCACATCGTTTTGACCCAAATAGTAAAAGTTGTACATCACTTTTCAAAACGATGTGCAGAAAAAATAGTCTCAGTATTGAACACAAACAAATAGTTCCGACAAACTATAACTTAAGTTAACAGTCCTACAGGTACTCCCCAAAGGTGGAAAAATTGTGTGTATTTCTCGTAGCCACACAACATTTGCTGTTAAAATTGTAAAGAAAAGCCATAATCGATTGACTTCGACATCATTTTTTGTGCATCTGCCCGCACAAAATGGTGGGCGAAATTTGATCTCTGTCGTGCATTTTAGTGAATTTATAAACTTTCGAATCTCTTAATCAACAGGGGCACCGAAAGTATCGCACGCCTAGCCTAGAATTCCTTTAGGCATTCAATTTCTTGCCCACCATTATTTTGCTTATATTGAGAGGGCCCGCCTGGATGTCATGTTTTTGGGGGGAAAATGCACATCGTTTTTACTCAACTAATTCGAACCCTGATGATAACATCATAGAAATGCTGTATTGTAGATATGGGCAGGAAGGAATAAAAAGAAAAAGTAATCTCTTCAATTTTATCACCAACATAAATCAAACCAAAACACTATTTAAAATAGATAAGTTCCTTTAAATCTTTCCTGTCTGGCCCGTCAAAAATCGGAAGACTAAAAACACGGCACACGGTAACGCAAGATTAAAAATAGAAAATCGACAAGCGCATGAGATCCAAAACTGGCATTTTAAATTTTCATGATGCTACGCAGGCATACAAGATGGCCTTTTCTAGAAAAATGAAAGTTTTCAACCTGATTTATGATAATTAACGCTAATTTATATCTTGCTTGAGAAATCTAAAAGCACTAGTAAAAGCCGGTTTATTGGGCTTTCAGAAAATGTATAGCTTTTGCAACAGTTATGGTTATTTCAAGAGATATCAATAAAATAAAGAGGTTGTTCAATTTTGGATGTTTTTCAGCCGGACAGGAAAGAGTTAATCCTTACCTTTTTCCTCAATCTCCTTCTTTCTTCTTGTACACCTCAAGGACGTTTGTTTTTCAAAAGCCACAGAATAAGGCAACGGAAAAGAAACACATAACATCATCTTCTTTGGAGCTACATTTCGAACACTATGAACACGGTAATCACCTTCTAACTTGTTCAAACCCAAAACAGATTGAACCTGCTGCTGCACATCCAACTCTGGATTGTCGGCCTTTGAAAAACAATAGCAATGGATTGTGGGAAGTTTCTGAGATAAACTATGAGAACAATGACTAAAGATTCCTTTAAACACATCAAGAAAGTGAACAGCAGTCGCTGGGAGATTCATAATCACATGATCCAAGTCACGTGTGTCTCTGTTCTCCACAAGATGAATCAGAAAATCCCTTGCATCCATATTAAAGCAATGAATATTCTTTTCAACATCATTTAGTTTGCAGTTCTTTTCCAAGGATGAAAATGACTCGGGATTCAAGTCATTGGCATAAACAACACAACCTTTCTTTGCTGCTGGAATAGCAAATGGTCCAACACCAGCAAACATATCACAAACGATGTCTGTTTTAGCAAAAGAGTCGACCAGACGTTTGTGTTCGTTTTGCAATCTTGAATTCCAATAAACCTTTGAAAAATCAAAACAAAACAAGCAGCCATGTTCTTTTGTAGTGGTGACCATTTCATCTTCTCCTGCCAAAAGTTCCATGTGAAAAAAACGAAAAGTTTCATCAATTGTATCCACTTTATTCACGACAGTCTTAATTTGAGGAGAATTTTTATCTAAGATGACTTGACCTTCACATTGAAAAGACAAAATAGTGACCTTAATCAGAGGCTCTAACATAATTTTTTAATTACTTGATTACCGTAGAATCTCGAAAGTAACCGCCCTCCAATAGTAACCGCCCCTTCTAAAGTAGCCGCCTTTTTTAACAATTACTATAAAAAATTGAAAGTAGCTGCCTTTTTTAACAATTACTGACTAATCGAAAGTAACCGCCTTTTTAAACAATTACTATGACTAATCGAAAGTAGCCGCCCTTCTTAAAGTAACCGCCCCCTCGAAAGTAGCCACTTGCAATATTTTTTGTAAAGAAAAACTTAAAGGTGCCGTCAAGTCCGTTCTGCGCATGTATCACATATCAAAAGTGGGGTCCCGACCTTTGGAATATATATTAATGTTGACTGCGAGCGAACGAATCGGAACGATCAATTCAAATTCAAACGAATCATAACGGTAAACTTGCGCGAGCTACTTAACGGAATAGATTTGCGACAGTTCGAAAGTGAGTATTCGTTAAAGTTGGCGAAGTCACGAGTGGTAGTTTGATATATTAACAACATTTAGGAACCAAACAGCTTCTTATAACACGCTTTTTAGGTGGAAAAGATCAAGCGTGTGAAAAAAATCCGCAATACTTAGTTCATGTTCAATGTTTATATAATGCAATGTGAACAAACGATGTAAACAGAAACGTGGACATGCGCAGAACCACCTTTAAGGCTGAAGATTTCTGTTATGAAAGAAAAAGCAATTAATAAATGGCACAAACAACTTTAGAAACGTTGTGCGATAATTAAGAGTGGTTCAAATAAAATGCACACTGCACCTTGGCTGATGGATAGACTCTCTGTCAATATTCGATGTTGGGGGAACCATGACTTGTAGATTTATATATATATTATCAACAGGAAACCAGCATAAATTTTTTAAAGAAAGTGGATACAGGTCCGACAATTTGTAGGGATATTTAGGGTTAGGAATAGGGATATTTAGGGTTAGGAATAGGGATATTCAGTGTTATTTTGTCGCATTTATAGTAGTGGGCGAGGTTCGGTGTCGGACCTCCATCCACGGCGTTTTTTAAAACATTTCCAGTTAAATAACTTACCAATGAGTTCTTTATAAGGCAATTGACATTCTCTCAGGTTCATATGAGCAATATGACCAATAGTTTCAAAAGCTGTGGTTATTTCTACAATATCTTCTGGTAATACAGCACGAAGAGCTTGTTCACAAGACCAATAATCATACCTCAACTGTAATTCATACACCAATTCCTCACAGCCACAACTCTTTACAAGGCATTCTTGGTCGTGGTCAAACTTTGTCTCAGAGTTTAAAAGGATTATTTTCTTTTTCAAATCACCACTAGTATCTGAGACGATATTTTTCAATCTTGGCTGGTTAAGTAGACACTTATTTAATCGTTTCAACAACGTTGAGCAATGCTTTCCTTCCACTCTTAACCCGGGGATATGAACTATCTTCTCAAATGCATTTCTCTCCAAACTTTTCATCCCTCGAACAGCTTCTGGAGGACTTAAAATCAATGGCATCCCTACTTTTATTTCTCCAATAATGGCGGTAAGGTAAAAATGAGGTTGCATTTTTACCGCCTAGCATCCTCGCGTGCCCCCATTATCCCTACGAGCACGGAAGAACCCCCGACCCAAATCTATAAATATATCGTCGTAACCTGTGCACATCCGGTAAGGTAATAGTTCAAAATGCGGACAAACTCAATTTGACTCACAAATGAGCTATTTTCTATTGTTATGGCCGCAACAATTATGGGTAAATGCGGACAAACATGGGACTGAAGTCATCTTGGTTTTAAACTTTCTTGCAGAAGCCCTTGAAACCAGTTTTGGCCAGAAGGCCAATTTGAGATAAAAAATTGAGTCGATTTTTTAGGTAAAATTCAAAAGAAAAAACAAAAGAAAAAATCGACATAACAGAGGTCGAGGACATGAAACATTAAAGCTAGCTATATGCATAATTCTTTATTGCTTAAAATCAGATTTTAGAGACAAAATTACTGTAGACTGTCTTAACTTACGAAAATCTTAACTTGCTACTTTTTACCCTGATTAAATGATAGACATTCATAATTATGTGATCTTTCCAGAAAATAATATTCTACAAATATCAAGAATGCAAACGAATCTCAAACCAACACCAAATGTTTAACTGACAAAAGGAACAGAAAATCGGTATATACGATGGATTGTGTAAAGCAAGTCATCATAGTTAGTAGAGGGGGGTGGAAGCTCCATTGTCTTTCAAGATGATGCAATGGTCATGTAATTATGTTGGAGAAAGGAAATTCTATGGACACGTGACGGCGAAGAACTCGCCACACGTGACGATGAAGGACTACACTAATTAAATCCGAACGTTGTTATTGGATGACAGCTCATTATACAGAAAATACAATACGTTCAGTTACCATGAAAGTGAACATAGAACAAGGATTTTTTCCGGACCTTCCAAACCATCCCTTCTACTAACTACGATAGCACACACGTTTAGTATAAAAGCAACCAAATTATTTCGATCTAGTACGACATTTTGAAGTTCGTTGCACATTTTTATCTCATTGATAACATTGAAAAATGTGACAGTATACAATTTAACACTCTAAAAACGCTACGCGGTTGTTAACATATATATGTTTCATAAAGATTAAGATCCACCAGGCTAAGATGATAAGACTAAAACACAGGAAATCCACTGAAACTGTTCAGAAGGTTGTCTAACTGACAAGGTTCTCTCCACAATCTACTTGGGTAAAACTTAATAAAAACCATGTTTATTTCTGTTCAATCATCATCTTCACCACCTACAATTTCATCAATTACTTCAAAACCATCGATAAACAAAATATCTTCATTTGGCTCTTTCGCAGCTGTGTTTTCTTCTCCTCCACTCTCTTCAACTTCTTCAACTTCCTCAACTTCCTCAACTTTTTTCACATTTTTTGCAGCTCGCGTGCTTCTTCGTGTTGTTTTCCCGCGTGTGCTCTTCGTGGAAACACGACCACGTCCACGACCTTTTCTGGTATTTCGTTTACCCGACACAACTGGAAACACAATTTCAACTTCAGCCTCTTCTTCTTCCTCCTCATCCTCTTTTAAACTAAGATCAGAAGGAGGTACTGCACGTTCTTCACTCTCTTCATTTTCATCCTTTTTATCTTCTTCGTTTTCGTCTTTCATTTCTTCATCTTCTGCAGTTGTATCTAAAGGAGTGGACTCCAAGAAAGGAATCTTAAAAGTAGAAATATTATTTCACACGTTAAAGGACATTGGCAACAAAAATTAAGTTTGTCTAATATGAAAAAACTCGTAAAATGATAGAGTAACACCTTTTACAACTTTTCCATATTTAACTTCGTTTTTGAAATATTTCAGTTTGTTTGATATGTAAATGAGATGGTCTCTGACGTCAGGTGCAGGGTGGAGAATTTTCACTCATTAAAAAAGTCTTATATCTCAGTGATTGCTAAGTTTACAATGTTCATTATCATGAGGAGTTATTATACGCACATTTTCAAGTAAACTTGTGGAACAAACTTGAAGATGGATCTAATATTTTAATGAGTGAAAATTCTCTATCCTGCACCTGACGTCTGAGACCATCTCATTTACATATCAAACAAACTGAAATATTTCACAAAACGAGGTAAAATACGGAAAAGGTGTTACTCTATCATTTTACGAGTTCTTCATATTAAACTTAATGGAATAAGAACTGGGATATAATGGTTACTTGGAAAAAGGGAAAGCTATTTGGCTGAAAAATTTATAATAGCTGGAATATTTTTGTGCATCTTAAATCAAACTTTCCCTGATCCTCTACCTGTACTTTCTCTTCTGAAGGAGTCGATAACAACTGTTCTTCTTGGCCATCTTCTTGGCCATCATCATTTTCCTCGGCATCCTCATCAAGCAAACTTTGTTCAACTTCCTCTTCAATTTTTTCCTCATCCCCCTTAGCTTCTTCAGCCACGTCACTTTCTTCCACAACTACATCTTCCTGGGCTGCCGGCGTCTCATCTGGAACATCTTCTGGAACAACATTCGAGTCCTCAACTGGATCATAATCATCCATGTTGTATGATGCACCATCATCCTAAGCACAGCAATAACACAATACAACTAAGCCTTTCGCTATTGTTTACAACATGCATACGTAAGTTTGGAGACGTTACACTAAGCTTGGAGACATTGCGCTAAGTTTGGAGACATTGCACTAAGTTATGAGACGTTACGCTAAGTTTGGAGATATTGGGCTAAGTTGTGAAACATTACCTACGTCTGGAGACGTTACGCTAAGTTTGGAGACGTTACGCTAAGTTTGGAGACATTGCGCTAAGTTTGGAGACATTGCGCTAAGTTTGGAGACATTGCGCTAAGTTTGGAGACATTGCGCTAAGTTTGGAGACATTGCGCTAAGTTTTGTGACATTACGCTAAAGCCTGGTTTCCATATGGTCGCTACGCTGTCTTTACGGTCAAGGAAGTGAAGCAGTGAAGCGTGTTTCTTTTGTCATAACAAAAGAAACACCTATGACAAAAGAAACACGCTTCACTGCTGCGACCGTAAAGACAGCGCAGCGACCATATGGAAACCAGGCTTAAGTTTGGAGACGTTACACTAAGTTTAGTGACATTACGCTAAGTTTAGAGACGTTACAATTACAGACATTACGATAAGTTGTACCGTGACAGGTACAATCTCTTTTGTGTGTTCATTACAAATTCATTTGCGCTGGTCATTCTGACAGGCAGCAAAAATAATTATTTCCAGGCAATCAACTTTAAATTTGTCTTTAAACTTAACCTTGCTTCATAATTTACACTAGCAAGCGGCAAGCAGAATCACCCACCTCATCCTTACTCTCTTCCAATTTACAATTCTCCTCTGCTTTTTCCGCTTTCTGTACTCCATCAACAGGTTCATCATTCTTCACTTCAAACAACAACACATCTTTGCCTTCTTGTTTCTCTAAAATTTCAACCAAGTTCTTGTTGACCTCAAGTTGTGTTTCAGGGTAGGTTGGATGGTCGTTCAGGTACCCCTTTGAAAATATTAACAAAAATGAATAATTTATGTACATAAAAAGCCTTAAAGTGCGAATAAACCCGAAATGGGTTTTTGGTGATTCGGATAGAGCATAAAAAGTTAGTTAATAAGTTCTGGATTAGTTTTTGCATTAAACTTTTAGTTTCGGAGATATAACGGCTCAAACATGCAAATTGTGCCATTTTTTTGAAAAAAGTAGCGCCACCAAAATAACACACAGGGACCTGGATCCGAGGAACCCATCTTCAACAACAACTAGGCTTTTGTATATGAGAAGACAGCTATCTTAAGTTTTTATTGAAAAATGCCCAAACGATGTGTCTTTACGATGTTACCTTGTCTACTCGAATTGTAATATATTTTTATAAGTGTTGAAACATAACACGTTCCTCAGATCCAGTCTCCCGGCCTGCGCTACTTTTTTTCACAAATTGTGACTTTGATCCCTTATATCTCCGAAACTAAAAGTTTAATGCAAAAACTAATCTAGAACTTATTTACTAACTTTTTATGCTCTATCCGAATCACCAAAAACCCATTTTGGGTTTATAAGCATTTTAAAGTGGTACTCGATCAAATTTTTACCTATCGATATTTTTACGTATTTATAAAACAGAGCTTCTAAATATTACTCGGTCGAAACCGTTTTGCGATTCGACAATGGCAAGTTTTTATTTTTCTGACTCCGAATCTGGAGTTGTTATGTCCGCCATTAATCGTTCATGACCAGCGTAACGAAGTGACGTCAGATTCTCAACGCGAAGACTCCACATGGCTAATTCTTCAAGTAAATCACAGTCGTTTTTCAAATTCTTCGTCTGAAAGGCTGAACATTTCATCTACTTCTCAAAGAAAACAAGAAAACAAGTAACCTCGACTGAAATTCAGGCATAGCATTGAGAATCTGACGTCACAAGCAATATTACCTTTTTGGAGAACACGTTTTTAGTAATGGTGGCCTAAATAATAGTGATTTCAGAGCTCAAAATACATACTTCAAAATACCATTTTTTAGTTTTTTACACATCGATGATCACTTTCGACCCTAAAATACTATTCTATGCTAAAGAAAATCTAAATGACGGGAATTTTCATCGTAGTGGCACTTTAAGTATCAGAATTTTCACGTTTTAAAGTTTCACATTTCACTATTTGAACAATAGTAGTGTGCTTTACACTACTTTTATATCACTAGAGTAAAACAAATTATAATGAAGGACCTTTGCTTGAAATATCAATATTTTGTGTTGTTTTAAAGATCTCACATTTGGGGATTTTACATATTCGTAATATTTAGGTCTTCCTGAGTAAAATCATAATATATCTTGTCAGCCGAACATTTCAGCTTCATGGACTTTTTTGCTGTTAACAGGTTGTCTAAACAGGCTGTTTAAAGTTCAAAGTTAACTTTCGCTGTATTTCATTGAAGGTTTACTCCGAAAAATATCGCGTGTCCCTGCGTTGACGTCACTTCTTGTGAACTTTAGCGGGGGAAAAGGGCATGAAGATGAAATTTTCTAACGACAAGATATACCGGTATTACAATTTTTCTCAGGAGAATCCAAAGATAACAAATATGTGAAATCCGCCACATAGGTACTTTAGTATATGCTACTGTAAACTACTCCATATTAAACAGGACAGTGTAAACAAGGAAAAAACTAGTGGTTTTTTATGAGCATGAACGACTTTCATATTTCACGTTTGGGGATTTTACATATTCGTAATATTTAGGTCTTCCTGAGTAAAATCATAATATATCTTGTCAGCCGAAAATGTCATCTTCATGGACTTTTTTGCTGTTAAAGTAATCGGATGTGATGTCACGGATGTGATGTCACAAGAGGCATTCCCCATCACATCCAGTAACTTTGACAGTGAAAAACTCCATGAAAGATGAAATTTTCGGCTGACAACATATGATTTTTCTCAGGAAGACCCAAATATTACGGATATGTAAAATCCCCAAACGTGAATTAGGCATTTTAAAGCTTTGGATTGCATGGTGGTATTAGAGATTTTCTAGGTAAAATATTTTATGAATACATCGTGTTTTTTGTTATTTAAATGACACTTGACCAACTTTTCATGCATCTTAGTTACATCTTTAATTAAAACTTTTATCCTTAATTTATTAGATCCAATTTCTTCTTAAAGAAGACATACGCTAGATTGTGCAAGACATCCTCTAACCATTGGTAATGTTGTATTTACATCAGCAAACATTCATTTCAAATATTTTACTAGAAATATCAGTATTTCTCATTTTGATATTATGGCAACCTGGCACTAAAATATTTACCTCATAATTATTTTTGTGTCTTTTCCCTTGGATATGTAAAAGAACATCATGACCAGAGCGCAGGAAAACTTTGCAAAGCTGGCACTTGAAACCAGAAATTGCCTTCACAAATTCAGAACCTACAGGTGAGCAAAGAAGTCACATTAACATACCTACAGCTCGCCTGCATCACAGACCCCGTAGGCTAACATACAGCATGATTAGTACATTGACTATGCTTGTCATTTTCTTGTCATACAATGTCATTATTTCTTGCACACTATAATAATCAGGGAGAATTTGGCATGCATTTGCTTCTTGGCAATTTTCTTGATTCTCAAAAGTATTCATAAAATTGCTGATCTTGTGCATTTCACACTCACAGTTCAATTGCTTAAGTTTCATTGCTACTGTAGCTGTTCGCTCAGACAAACAAACCAAATTTGACTCACAAATGAGCTATTTCTTTTGTTATGGCCACAAGAATTATGGGTAAATGCGGACAAACATGGATGCTGATGTCATCTCCTGAAAGTACTATTGTAACTTTTAATAATTAGCTAAATCGTTTTACCCATGAAATCTTGCTTGGTGGCAAAATTTGAAATCTTCACAGTGCATTCAGTTTGTGATGAAATAAAAACATCATTCTTCTCTTTTCTTGCAATCTTTCTTGTGTTACAAACATACTTCAACAACGCGCTGATTTCTTGGGATTTGGCACTATCCTCTTGTTCCTGTGTTTGTAAAAATAGAACTTTTCAGTAATGAAAAACAAAAGTTAAAGTAAATGCAAACCCCATTTCAGTGTTTGGAGAAGGTAACCCAGTGTGCTAACTCTTTCACATAACTTAGTCTACTAGTTTATCAGTTTCTACTGTAAAATGTTCATTACCTTCTTTAAATAAAGACAGAAGTAATAGACAGCACAGACCTCTTTCATAATGGCAACCAATTTAAATATCCTTTATGTGCATCTAAATTAGCCTTTATGGCCTCATTTGTGTCAGCATTACAAAATAATCCTTGCTTCCTAACGAGGTCGTAAAGGCTAATTTATATGCTCATAAAATAATATTAAAAATGGCAGCCATTATGAAAGAGGTCAATGGTATTTCATATTTTACCTTCATAATTTCAGGATCAAATGTCTTCCCCTGGCTTTCAATAGCGGCTTTGACATGACGTTTGCTCAGATAATGCTTGTAGATGTTCTATAAAAAGAAACAAAAAAATTGTTGATAATGGGTATACTAAGCCCTTTATGCCCCAAGGGTGATCAGCACCTAATTTCTCCTAATGTCAATGGTTAATTATAAGCATAAAGGTAATGAGAATACAGAAAATGATCACCAATGGTAAACTGACATGTTTTTAAAACAACTTCTCCCAGCTAGTTTTATAAGAAATGTTTGCAGACCAATAAGGAGAATTTATATGTTGATACTCAGTCCCCGTAATTCAACTCGTTTTGCGTCGGCAAAGAGCGCTTAGGACAAAGAAAAATATAAATTTACAATATGTTTACTACCATGTGCCTCGGCATCTTTTTTGCCGAAGCAAACCAGGAAATTGCCGAGGTGAATTACGGGGACTGATACTGGGGTTGAAAAGGACTATAAGATGATTACAAAGTACAAACAATATTTTCACATTAAGATAATAAGCTTACCTTTGATTTCAAGCAGACCACTTTACACAAGGAGCACCAGTAGCGTTTGCCATCAAAATTTACAGACACAAGACCTTCAATGTCTTCCCCAGCTGCATTCTTTTTAGATATTTTTTGTTCTTCACTAGTAATATCATCCTCTTTCTTCTTCACCTCTTTTTGAACATCTTAAAATATTACAATTTTTTTACTTTGTTTCACTCCCAGATAAAGACCTCCCAATCACTATTTTTACAGTAATCAAATTTTACATTTAGAGTTTTTATTCATATTTCTGCCTGCACAACACACTACTTTTATAAAACAATACATGATATTATTCAATAAAACAATATATGTGTGTTAATATATACACTGCTGTAGTGAATGTGGGAGAGCTTGGAGTAGACAGATGATACATGGGCGATCGTCAAGCTCGAAAAATGATTGAGTGATTCTCCTCAGAAAAATGATTGTGTAACCTTCGCTCTCTATCTGAGTCTCGGTGGCTCAATGGTTAGAGACGGGTTTGATTCCTGTCCGGGACTCGAGGATACGAGCTTATTTATTTTCTCTCAATTTTGACTGGGTGTGAAGTTGACACAATAGCTGCAAATAAATGCCTACAAATAATAGTCTGGGGTATATATTATATAGTTACAGTAAAACAATGTTACAGTCAAATACTCTTCCGTTCTGTATTTCAGTATTATCGAAAAATGCATGACATACCCTTGGTGGATTTGCTTTCTTTGTTTAAATCTTTTCCAGATTGAGCAGCCAACTTTTTGTTATTCTGATCCTTTTTCTCAGACCTGTAGGTAATGAGCCATCTTAAAGCTATAGTTACTCATATTTTTAAAATTATTGAATTTGTCTCACCACCATAATAGTTGAAAATGAATCAGAATGGGAACCAGTTATACCAGTACTCTTGTAACACCAAAAATATTACATACAGCACATTAATCTTAAATAGTATACTACATGAAGTTAGCATGAGTAATACAAGTACACATCCTTATACAACAGGCGCTTGATAAGAAAGCAGTAAGAGAAAATATTTAAAGTTATCTAGAATAGATATCTAAAACTATCCTATAGAATTTTAGTAGATCATTACTGTAACTCAGTAGATCAGACAGAGAAGAATGCTTGTTGTGTTGTCTTACAATGCTATGTGATAACAGTGCAATTGCAACAGTTCATAGAAAATAATCCAACAGATACAGGTAACGCACATGCAGTAAACAGTCTTAAAGCAATACAATATCCATGAAGAGTAAATACAGTATCTAGTCTGTAAAACCAAAATCAATAGAGCATGAATGTGTGAAACATTAGCATTGACATTTGTAAGAAATTCCAACTGTATTTCTGAGAAATATAGGAACATAGAGAAACATAGGAACAACATAGGAACATAGGGGATCATAGGGAAACATAGGAACAACATAGGAATTCAATGGCAACACTAATTAGAAAACTAAAAGAAAGATGATGTGCACACTTTTTCTGTTTTACCAACCTGTTGGCCTGTGTGGTATCCTTGCGGTCTCGTTTAGGCATTGGGTTACGAGGTGGAGATGTCCTTCTCTTTCTATCATCTCTGTTCCTGGCACCACCTCCAGAATGGAAGCGATCACGTCGACCCTGATTATTGTTTCCCTGATTATTGTTTCTCTGATTATAATTCCTCTGACCTCGAGGGAAACCACCTTGGATTTGACTTTGCATCAGACTTGGAGGAACAGCATTGGCCTGAGCTTGGACAGCAGCAAGTAATTGCTGTGTTTGTACCATGTTTAAGATTTGCTGAGTTTGATTATTCAGCTGGTTACCACCACTACCACCACTACCACCACGATCATTCCATGAATTTGAACCTCCAAAACCTCCAAGGTCATTAAGGCCTTAACAGAAATATACAACCACCTTAATACGTTTCTTATAGTTATCAAGTATTTTGAGATTTGTCAAACTACAACATTCAGGAACAATCTCTTTGTGTACTCCACAAATACAAATGAAACATGGGTAGGTTGACACTGAACCATTGGCCAAAATTATGGCAAAACAAAAATGGTCATTTGAAAGGTAAAAAAACAAGTTTCATCACTTATTTTGTTCAGAACAGATGAATAGTTGTCAAAACTATTTTTGAAACAAAGAAAATTTGTGGATTAGTGTTATTGAAATTATCAGATAGCTGGTCGACCTGAATGGTGGGGTTTTTCGTGTCATCTGATCATGGTGCCATCCTGGCAATAGGGGATAAGTTTTTCTGGTGAGAATCAGGTAGACAGTGGCATGCTGGCTCCCAAGAGTTGCCAAGGAAATTCTAATCTGAAAGGGCCCTCACTGCCATTGGATCAAATGCAAGTACTATTGCACTGAATGTCACTTTTAGGGCCACTTCTCAGCAGTGCACTAGTTTTCCAGGATTTCACCAAAATCTAACCAATATGCTACTAATAAGCACCACAAGATGGACTCACTGGGAAATCTCCAGGTATCCCAGTGGGCCAGCATGCCACTGTGCGTAGATGAATATTTTGTGCTATAATAACATTCATAGACTAATAAAGAGCCCTTTCTCAAAATGTCATCAATCTGTCCATACTATTTTGTCAGCCCTTTGTATTTTGAGAAAACATCACCAACATGGAAAACCTTTTATCACAGGAGAACTATATTTCTCCTTCTGTTTCCACCACATGTACTCTAAGAATGTGTTGTTTTTCTAACACCAACACCCAGACTTCTCACTACATAATCTTCATTAACCATTCAACAATTTTGGTTACGGGAAACACTTATGAAAAACAACACAGTGACTTTCTCAATCACAAAAATACCATTTACTTTGCCCATATACAGCTGTTGCATTCCACAAACATATTTTCAGTGATTTCTTCAGATTATTAAGGCACCACACCACATTAGCACAAAAATAACAAACAAGTAAGAAACCAGATTCACAGCATTCAATATGTGGGCTAAAAAATCTGGATATATGAAGCATGCCAACCTGATAATGAAGGGCCAGGCAAATTATCATTTACACTTGGGGCAGCACCCAAAATGCCTGCTCCATTTGATGACCCAAACTTGTCACTTCCTCGGCTTCTTCTTTGGTTGCCGTCTCTATCCCGCCGCTGATTGTTACGTCGTTCATCACGATCAAAATGCTGTTGAAGTCAACATCAAAAATATGAGTATGATGGAAAGTGTTAAGATGTCATCATCATTTTATAAAGTATCTAAGTGTCTAACATAAATATTGATTCAACATTTTCACACATATAAAGATAAGAGACCAGGGCTTTCATTAAGACCCGGCTCCAGCCGGAGCTCCGGCAGGCACTGTATAGCAAATCGCCGGCTATATTTTCCCAAGTCCAAGCAAAATTGTCTCTGTATGTTTATTTTTATGAAAAGCTGCTAAAATTCAATCGTCAGTGTAATTCATAGTGAATGCCAGGAGATAGGTTCTCCAAATGCTGAAAATTGTATCCTCAGATTCACATTTTGCTGGAGTAGTATAGATTAGACCGCATCCCTTGGCCCTCAATGAATCAGAATGTCCTTTTGGCACCCATGTCTGAAACTAACAGCAGGGTTCAAAATAAGCACCGAAACATCTTGATCGGCAAGAAATATATTGGACCATTCAAAAAGATGCATACGCATTCAGTTAAAAGACAAATAAAACACAGTCAGAAACACGCGAAAAGCATTTGCTTAGCCTAAGCTGAGACAGGAAACGACACAAATACTTTTCTCACTGCGGATATCATTAACTATAAATTACTGCTCAATCTGCAATTCAAACCGCTGACCACAAATGGTTCTTAAAAGGTCTTAATGCTGCTGTATTTTGCAGTTTTGCTATGACTAGGCATGACAACATGAAATACTGATAATTTGCCAGTTTTAAAAGTGTTATATGTTAAATGTAGTCGCATAATGCGAATTTGTAGTTAGATGCTTGTGAGTTTATCTGAATTCATACTTTGTCTTACTCATAGTCATAGTGTAGTGAACTTAGGAAAACGTTCCCAATCGGCCAGATTTTCATTTGATCGGCGGAAAATCATGATTGGCGATCACCATGATCGGGAACTTTGGGACAGTTATTTCCAGTACTGTAACAGGTACTTCATTAAGGACAGCCAGCCACTTACTTCAGAATTAAGCGAAAGCCCTGAGAGACATTGTTTTTTCTCTATAACTTTGGGAGAAAACAAATCATGGAACAGAAAATTTCAAACTGTTTCAACAGCAGAAGTATTTTGACAGATCACTAATGAGGAGTAAGTCTATTTTGTGTTATTTAATAGACATGCAAACTAGAATTTAATCATCTCAAATGCATTGTAAAACTGCTAGAATGTCAAATCTTTTATTAACCCCTGTTAACAGGGGGTAGATTGTAGAAAGCATGTTTAAGTTAGTGTGGGGCATGCCCCTAGCTTCTACTGTACGCCTATTAAATACAACTCTTTGACTTTGTGGCACTGAAGCAACAAGATGACAACAACTGCCAGAGAGTGACAGGAAAAATGGCTGATGTGCATTTAGGAACAGATTAACTGTTAAATCCTTTATTAATCTTAAAAGAAAGGAGAATAAAGAAACGAGAATAAAGAAAGGATAATAAAGAAACGAGAATAAAGAAAGAGTGAGTTGGGACCAGGCTAAAGAAGTCAAGATTAGAAACCATGGTCCAGGAGGTCATCAACACAATGACAGATTGGAGTGACTAGTATTATTTCTAGGAATTGCATCATAGTTTGTAATCAAAGGAACTAGAAAAACATAAACTGGAAATGGTTAGTAAGATTTGTAAAATATTAAAGTATGAAAAGATAAGACTGTATTGCATAAGACCCATATTTAAAGGATCAGATCCCATATGTGTACAGCTGGCCACACTGAATTTGGACACTTTTATCTTAGCCTTTGGTGCAATGTCCGAATTGCGGTCGTTTTGCCCCAAATCAATGTCGTTTCGCCTCCAATGTAGTCGTCACTATACTAAAAGCGGTTGCGAGTGAGACTACCTCCATTATGCGAAGTCTCAATTTCGCCTGAAGCTACTTCCTTCAACATTTTAGCAACAGATGTTGAACAGCTGTGTCATTCAGAGTTTTAAAACCTAAACTGACTATTTGTGAACTGAACTAACTCTATTTTTACTTCAGATAATAATTATAAAACACTTTGGTGAAACGACTTCGCATCGACTTCGACCAGTTCCAAAAGTGAAACTAAAAACCTGATAAAGCTGGTTCAATCTGTTTATATATTTACCCGAGGTGGAGATAGTGATCTTCTGTTACGGTTTCCTCCACCCATCGACTCACTTCTTCCAAAGAAATCGTCATCAATAGATCTTCTTTGTTTATCTCGATTCCAGTTCGACGACTGTTGCGAAGTCTGTTGTTGGTTTATCGACATCAAATCATTGATTCGATCAAAGCGTTGGGCGGATTGTGCTAGATTTCCTAGCGTGCTCATAGATCCAAGAGCACTAAGACCAAAAGGACTAAATCCAGACATTGTTTACTGTCTAGATTCTTAACGATAAAGCGCGAATAGGATAAAACAAATCGAGTTCTGTGATATCTCTGCTCAAAAGATGTTCTGCAGCTTTCTCTTCCTCGTGGGCAAGCGAAAGAACGAAATATGAACCTGCTAGATTACCCACAAGACATTGCGTGCTAAAACACCCCATTTGACCCCAACATCCCCAACCATCATGGAAATCCAAAGATTGAGCATGAGTAATTTTATATTTAAATTTCATACTAAAGCAATCATTTTGATATTTTACTCAGCAAAAAATGGTCCAAGTAACAATAGACTTAATCGTCAAATAGACAAATAGTGAAATCTAAAAGAAACGCATAAAATTGTACGATTCCTTGTTTTGGACCGCGAGGTACGCATTGCGTGCCTATTTTTTATCTTACGGAGACCCGTAATGGAGTGAGATGCTCTGTGGGATTTCCTTGTTACTCAATGAGTGGTAATGATTGTAAATAAATAAATTAAATCGAAAACTCTAAAAAGTCCACGAATCTCCCGAAATAGGACAGTGTATGTAGGTGATAATATAACGTCTCAGCTGGCCGCGAAGGTTCTTCGTCAGAGAGAGAACGAAAGGCCCTTCACTTGAAACGTTAACTCCTCCACACTATATTTCGGCATTACACCAACCTCTTAGAGACTTCAATTCAGGGGCGGCGTGGCCCACCGGGACATTTCCCGGTGGGCCCCCGAAAATCTGATGATGCGCAGGCTCCAAACAATGACACACCCTGCTCTCCCGCTCTTAGCAGTGGGCCCCTATCGAATAGTCCCGGCCCTATTTTTGAGCCACGCCGCCCCTGCTTTTCTACACTGATTTACGCAGCAGTACAACACTTTTATATATAAATACTGAATAAATAATGCGTTACAAAAGAAAGTAAAGTCTTTGTACAGAGTTCACGGGGACAGGAAAAACTCTGACAAGTGTTAGAGGTAATGTTTGAGACAAGAATGATTTTAACTGAGGAGCTGACAGCATAATATGACCAGTTTCAATATCCTGCTTTGTTGACACCACAATGTCAGAAAGATTAAGAGCTAGTTGAAGTTCTTTTGAAAATAATAACTTTGGTTGATCTTTTTTGGTCAGAGTTTCGTAGTAAGAGGAGTAATGTTTTACAAGATCTTGCTCGGAATCTTCATCTGTTAACACTCCCCAATCCAACAACTGAAGTTCCTTTAGACAACTTAATGCTGATAGGCAATTGCTGTTCACAACAGGACCCTGGAAAATACATATAAGTAAACAGTGTAAACTCACATTTTTTTAAGCACCTATCTCACGTTTGGGTATTTTACATATTCGTAATATTTGGAACTTCCTGAGCAAAATCATAATATATCTTGTCAGCCGAAAATTTCATTTTTATGGAGTAGTTTTCGCTGTTAAAGTTACTGGATGTGATGTCACAAGAGGCATTCCAAACCAGTTTTCTTTTGTTGCTTGCGACAAAAATAGGTACGCATTACGTACATGCGTCTACGTTTGGGATGGGGCGTAATTATTATCGTGGCAGATGCAGATGTACAGTATAGTAAAACTGGAAACAACAAAAATGCCTTTAGTGACATCACATCCGATAACTTTAACAGCAAAAAAGTCCATGAAGATGAAATTTTCCGCTGACAAGATATATTATGATTTTGCTCAGGAAGACCCAAATATTACGGATATGTAAAATCCCAAACGTGAGGCACTTCAATAGTGAAACAAACATATTCGCGGCAAGCACCAATGAAAGTCGTTCATGCTCATAAATTCTTAGTCTTCCCTTTACTCACCAATTCATCTTGGTTATCAGGCCATATTGAAAGAGACCTGAGGAAAGGCATGGCCACTAATGCCTCACCCATAGTGTTTGGAACACGAAACATTATTAACTCTAGATGAACAAGACTAATAAAAAAACAAATGTTAAGGCTTATTAAAATACTCAGGCAACTAAAAGACAAGCAATGCAGTTTTAAAATGACTTGAACATGAGCCAGACACTTCAACAAAAAACTGTGAATACTTCTTTAGAGTAGTAAAAGCAAGTAGTAATCCATTATCAGGGATTGTGCCACCACATTCAAGCCTCAGATGTTTCAATTCAGTCAACTGTCCGAGATGTTCATATGTCTAAAATAAGAAGAAGTACAAACCATCTAATTCATTCTTAATCTTCAACCTAATACAGGACATTGAATATACACATATGTACTGTACAAATTAAAAACGGTTTAATATTCAGTCTGCAATATTACCTCTGTGTCCCATTCCAAACAGTCACCAAGTTCTAAATCTTGTAATTGTTTAAGATCTTGTAAGAACTCGAAATCTTGTGAATTTAAACCTTTGAACGTTGTTAAAGCCTAAGGCGTCAAATTTATTAAATAAATATGTCATCAAAACATAAAAACGTGATTGCAGAAAATGCAACTTTTCCTCACCAATCGTCGAAGTTTGCTCAAGTCTTTTAAACCATTCATTCCACCACTAAACGCAAACATTGGCAACTGAAGTCCAACACAAGCTGCCCTCAGTCGAAGTTCTTTTAGATTTTTTAAATGTGAAAATTTACCAATATCAATCCTAGCAGTTTTGCTCCTAAAAAACAATAACAAAATTACCTTGGCTATAGTTACACTTGTTTTACAAAATGAAAGACAACATTGTATAGCTCAATACATGCTCAATCCTAGCATCCCAGCTCATGCTGTTGGGACAGTGTATACATCAATATGATACGACCAGTTTTAGATTATGGAGATATAACTTATGGTAATACTGGTAAAACCAAGTTAAGTAAGATTGATAGGCTATTGAAACGCTGCAAGAATATTGTGACTTTGAATAACACTCTTGATATAATTATCAACTGGCCAGAATTGGAAACTCGAAGGAAATACCACACAATACTGGAGGTTAAATGATGTTTAATCGGATCTGTGCCAGAACTTTGTAAACACTATACTTTAAACTTATTGATCATAATTATTCTACCAGAAGGAGAACTATCGATATCAAGGATCCCAAAGTTAAACTTGAAGTAGGTATAAAATGACTTTCCAGTAGTACATTGTAGACGATCTGCTGTCGGAAACTAAATTAAGTGGTACATTTAAAACCATCAAAACGAAGCTGTTCAAACATTTATTTCAAACTGAATAGTTTGATATTGAACCTATAGTTTATACATTGTGTGTTTTATATGTATGTATTATAGGTTATGTATTGTATCACAGCGCCCTCACTGATAACAGCAACTTTATGATGCTGACGAGGTGAGGCTGTTAAAATATTATTAAATTGAATTCATTGAATCCCTACATTATGTATGTGTGGTAAACATAAATGTATAAATAATTTCTCACCACATATCTGTCTTTCTATCAACATCAATAATCCACTGAGCAGTAAGAACCTCAAGACTGCATATAAAATAAAAATAATTACTAACCATTGACATTAATCTTGTTGAGGTCTAGCATAATTAAAATTCTACAATATTCAAGAGTAGCTAATACCTTTGAAGTGAACCCACTATATCGTGAAGAACACCCGATGGAACTTGCCCAAAATCCAAATGTTTTAAATATTCCATATTATGAAGTAAATCAGTTATCTTATGCCAAACACTAACTTTTTTATTTTCTAAGACCATCCCACGAAAATCCTAAAATTGGTTAAAAAAACGGTAGTAAAAAAGGAGTAGGAATAGAGTTAAAGTTCTCAAAGTAAAAGGAAATTAAGATTACAATCAGACTTACTAGTCGTTCAACAGAATACATAGTTAACCATTTTTCAGCCATATCCCAGTTTTTTACCAAAATACCATTAAAGCTAATTCTTTTCCACTGGAAAAATACAATTAAATATAAAAAATACAGTACAGTACAGTACAGTACAGTACAGTACAGTGCAGTGCAGTGCAGTGCAGTGCAGTGCAGTGCAGTGCAGTGCATTACAGTACAGTACACTGCATTACAGTACAGTACACTACATTACAGTACAGTACAGTACAGTACAGTACAGTACAGTACAGTACAGTACAGTACAGTACAGTACAGTACAGTACAGTACAGTACAGTACAGTACAGTACAGTACAGTGCAGTGCAGTACAGTACAGTGCAGTGCAGTACAGTACAGTGCAGTGCAGTACAGTACAGTGCAGTGCATTACAGTACAGTGCATTACAGTACAGTGCATTACAGTGCAGTGCATTACAGTGCAGTGCATTACAGTGCAGTGCAGTGCAGTGCAGTGCAGTGCAGTGCAGTGCAGTGCAGTGCAGTGCAGTGCAGTGCAGTGCAGTGCAGTGCAGTGCAGTGCAGTGCAGTGCAGTGCAGTGCAGTGCAGTGCAGTGCAGTGCAGTGCAGTGCAGTGCAGTGCAGTGCAGTGCAGTGCAGTGCAGTGCAGTGCAGTGCAGTGCAGTGCATCGTTTATAGCAGTATCAATATTTATCATAATGTCAATGTACCAAAAATGGTTGAGCAGCAACACACTTCCATGTTAAACAAACACAAAAAGCACTGTCAAACAAAAAATGAAAAAAGATGAAATATCATTAAAAATATATAATAGTGATAACTAGAAAAATGCAACAATCGAGACTGTCAAACAGTTTTGCTTACCTACATATATCAGTCAATGATAAAAATGAAAAGATCCTTAACAGACAATCAAATGATAGTTTAACAATGGGGCACAGATCAACAGTTTTAATCCGAATTTTCAGAGCACCAGGATCACTTGCCAGACAACATTTCTACAACAAAATGAATGAATTACCAGTTTATGTAATATCACATGTCACTGTAATAGTCTGTTCTTGCTGTAAAGTAAAGTAATAACTTACAGTGCATGTATAACTGTCTTTTATTTTCTTTACGTCTTTTGAATTGAAGAACACACATTCTGGATGATAAAATGATTTGCAGACTATACATTGTAAAGAAGGGCGAGCTCTATTTCTTCCAGGACAGAATTTATTACAAACAACAATGGTAGACCACCTGAAAAAGGTTGATTCAATAAATAAAGAACTTGTTGAAAAGGTAGTGTAGAAATACAAATTGAAAACTCAAAAGGTTGGTGTATTGCCAAAATAGTGAGGAGATTCAACAGTTTGATGAATATCATGGACAGTAACTTTTAAAGTTAAAATCATTCTTCTTGATCTCTGACAAAGGGCAGGGCTAGATTAACCCTATGGCAGAAGTGGCATATGCCAGGGGCCCTTGTGTGCTTTCGGGGTCCCCACGCCTTCTTGTTGCACAATTTTAATTTCAAACATTCTTTCTATTTTTCATTCTTTCATGCTCACTGGGGCACAAATAAGTGTAGAACCCTGGTGACCATGTTGCCCTGATGAACAGGGCATGAACATGAGAGCAGGACCCTGATGAGCATGTTGCCCCAGTGAGCATGTTGCCCTGATGAGCGCCAGGCCCCAATGACAGCAGGGCCCCAATGAGCATGTTGCCCCAGTGAGCATGTTGCCCTGATGAGCGCCAGGCCCCAATGAGAGCAGGGCCCCAATGAGAGCAGGACCCCGATGAGCATGGCTTTTTTAAATAGGGGACTTCTTAAGGCATCGAGGAAAAAAGGAAGATAATTTAATCTTATATATATTTTTCAAAGTCCAATTTTCCCTTGAGCTCATGGTGAAACCACTGAGCTTGGGGTCTCAACAGTGGCAAGGGGCCCTGCAGTGGCGCCGTATGTGCAGTACATCGTGATGTAGGTGAAGACGCAAACTTTAATATGCAGTATACCAGGCACGCGCTGTTCACGTGAAAGACATTCATTGCACAAATACTACAAAGGATGGTTTTTATATGTTTCTCAGAGTTATCCTGAAGAAAATCGAAAATATTTTTTCTTCCGTGTTAAACATCGCCATTTTTATTCAGCAACACTCATGTTACAATGGCTTGATTTTTTGTAAATTCAAAAAAATTAAAGTCTTAAAGTGTTGTAAATGAAGGAAATAGCATTCTAGAAAGTATGAGATTTCAAAAATTTCCGGTGGAGCATACACACGCCACCCCCCCCCCCTTGCCAAACCTGCCGGCACCACTGGAGGCCTGTGCAACCTTAACCAGGCCCTGCCAAAGGGCCTCAGACCTGAACCATTAGCAGTACATCAACCTTTTAGAATATTTAATTTAAAATAATTCTTACTTTGATTTTCTCCAAGGTTCTTGAACACATGCCATGTTAATTAGTCAGTCTAAATACAAAAATTAGTCTAAACATTCTTTAAATCCCTTCTATTGGTTGGTTGCAATCAATCCTTTGAGATTCAAAGAACAAAGTATGGGGCACGGCCATGTTGGTTCAATAACTAACTACATTTTTTTGAGGATATGAGCTTGACGATCATCCATGTATCGTCTGTTACTCTGTCTACTCAAATTCATCCAACATGGCCACTGTGACGTCACATGCAACCCAGCAATATAAATCTCTGATTGCAAAAAGTTTCATCATCTGCTCAATATGTGCACTCTTGCAATCTTTTTAGAAGTAAAAAATAACACTAACAACTCTTTAGTTTTTATCTGTTCTAACAGAAGAACAAAGAGAATTTTCATTACTTTCATTGAAGTGCGTGGTCTTAAGACTGCTAGATAATTAATTATACTCAAAATTTATAGTGTAGTATTATTTAATATAAATATATACTATGGTGTAGTATTTATAATTAAATATTGTTTAACTATTACATAATAATATGTAGTTCTCAAAAAGAGCATCATCAAATAATTTTCTTTCAACGCTTAATACAAGTTTGGCAAGTCATACCTAAGAATGAAATTTCCTGTTGATAAAAAACAAAGCTGTTGACTGTTCGGCAAACCATGTGGGAATGTTGGTTGGAATATTTCATTCATTTGACTTCGTTCTCGTTTCGGAAACTGTCGTAAATCGTCGTGATAGTAATTTAGGTCAGCTGTCTTTCCACAAAAAAGACAAAATGGCGGACGAATTTGATTTTTCTTCAGATGAAGAACAAAGTGATTGGAAATGCGATGACGCCGATGAGCAAGGAGTTATTGACTGTGTGGATGATTGCATCAGCTCCATAGACATAACACCAAGCGATGAAACGTGTACGAAAACCATTTCCAGAATGGATATAAATACAAGTAAAGCTGGCATGGAGGGGCTAGATCGTGATAAAATTAACCAAATTATTTCAGAAGCCAGTAAAGGTTCGCGTTTTTATGAAAACGAAAGAAAAAAGGAAAAACAAGTTCTTGAAAGGATCAAAGAGTTCCAAAATAAGATGGCCCTTTTGACAGATGAGCAGAAACATAAAGCGAAACACGAAATGGATATAATTGTCCAGGAATTAGAGAACACTAGAGATTTATCACGTACTATAGTGCATGTTGATATGGATGCATTTTACGCTGCTGTAGAAATGCGAGATAACCCTAAGCTCAAGTCAAAACCGATGGCAGTTGGCGGCAGCGCAATGTTGTGTACTTCTAATTACTTAGCAAGACGTTACGGTGTGCGGGCTGGAATGCCGGGGTTCATTGGAAAGAAATTATGTCCTCAATTGTTAATTGTTCCCACCAATTTTCAGAAATACACGAAAATCAGCCAAGAAATACGCGAAGTGATGGCTTATTATGATCCAAACTATCTTCCTCTGAGTCTTGATGAAGCTTATCTTGATTTAACTGATTTTCTAAAAACTCACGAAATTCTGAGAATGTCAGAAAATGAAAGGAAAACGAAGGATGAAAGAGCAGAGGTACAACAAGATGAAGTGGAAATAATTGTTCAGGAATTGCGCAGTAAAATAGAAGAAAAGACTGCGTTAACAGCAAGTGCTGGCATTGCCCCCAACATGTTTCTTGCTAAAGTTTGCTCAGATCAAAATAAACCAAATGGTCAGTTTTATCTCAAGCCCGAGAAGGAAGCCATTACAAAATTTGTTCGTGAACTGCCATTACGGAAAGCATTCGGGATCGGTCGTGTGACCGATCAAATCTTAAAGTCGGTTTTAAAAGTGAATACTTGCGCTGAGTTATATGATCAAAGAGATCTACTTCATCTTTTGTTTACTCCGACGGCATGCCAAAGTTATCTCGAAATATCTCTCGGACTGGGTTCGACGGTGATCGACATTGATCGTGAACGAAAGAGCATGAGCACGGAGACAACGTTCCGAGAACTTAATAAACCAGAGGAACACTTCTCAAAATGCTACGACCTTTGTCGTGAGTTATCTGAGAATCTAAAAGAAGCAGGCTTGTTTGCTCGCAAAGTTGGCGTCAAACTTAAGACAGTCAACTTTGAGGTAAAAACCAGGACACGTTGCGCACCAAATGCCGTTCAAGAAGCAGACGAGATCTTTGATTTGGCGAAGAATTTAATCTGTGGTGAAATCAAGGCTTGCCTACCACAACCGCTACGTCTGCGATTAATGGGAGTGAGAGCTGCGGAGTTATGTCAAACTCAAGATACCACCAAAGAATGCAAACAGCCGACAATCACGAGTTTATTAAAACAGAGTGGAGGAAGTGTTTTGGATTCATCAAAGATGATGATCCCGGATGTCTGCGAGGCTGGAACATCAGCTTTGTGTGGCGAAGAAGAAGAGAGTTTTTGGTATCAAAAACTACCGTCATGCGACAATGATAAGATTGAGAATAAGAAAATGATTGAGGATAAGATGAATGAGGAGAAGATTATGATTGAGAACAAATCCAGACCGTCGTACAGCAACCAACAAAATTCCGTGAATAATGAAAGTGAAAAGACGACAAACAACGGTGATGAAGAAAATAAAAAGTTCATTTGTCCAGTTTGCACGAGACATCTCTCATTCAGTTCTAGCAATGCACTTGTCGAGTTTAATCGACACGTAGATAAGTGTTTAAGCACGCAGGCAATCACAGATCTCTTGAAAGAAGATTCTAGGAAACGAGAACAACAAACATCTGGGAAAAGACAAAATAATTTCGAAAACGCGAAAGCAAAACGAAGGACTCTTGAGCATTTTTTAACGAAATAAACGAGATACAAGTGAGAGAAAAAAACAATGTTTTGTAACATATAGATGTTAAAATGTATAAAAATTATGAAATTATTTTTGTAAAAATATATATAATTATTTTTGTAATAACAGTAACTTCAAGAATAATTGATATCAATGGTATATGTTTCACTCAATTCTTTAAAATAATATCCTGACTTCCCATCACTTTCACTCGCCTTTCATTCTTTATTTTCATATTGGCTTATCATTTATGCAAATATACTTCAAATGCAAGCCTGGATATTAGCAGCCGGTTACGGGCACTGTCCGGTACAAATATCCCATTTCTATAGATATTTGACAGTTACAATATTAATATTTAATTGTGTCTGTCATTTTGTCCGATGCTCATTGGTCCGAAGATTATACTCAACTTTTTGTGAAAGTAAAACATTTCTGTGTTGAATGGACTGCGCATAGATTTCGTATTGTACAATCTCAGATGAGAGACATTACGCTAATTTTTGAGACGTTACCCTAAGTTTGGCGACATAACACTAACTTTGGAGACATTGCGCTAAGTTTAGAGACATTGCGCTAAGTTTGGCAACATAACACTAACTTTGGAGACATTACGCTAAGTTTGGAGACATTGCGCTAAGTTTGGCGACATAACACTAACTTTGGAGACATTGCGCTAAGTTGTGAGACGTTACGTTAAGTTGTAGGGTGACAGGCACAATTGTTTGTGTCCCCATTACAAATATATTTGTGCTGGTCATTCTGACAGGTACAACGGAAATAATTATTTCCAGGCTTGAAATGCTAGTTATTCTTGTATCATATTTCACTAATAATGGTTTGTTTTTTTACTTTTTCACTAATTTCACTAATAATGCAATACAATTTGTAATTCTAATAACAGCGACAGCTATTTTACATTTCAACAAGAACTCACATGTAATTAGATAGCCTTATCAATTTCTGTACCAACTTCTAAAATTTTAGGAAAGGTTTATGGTAAACAATATAAAATTCACCATGTTTTTGCAACGGGTTTAATTTTCATTTCTCAGAGATCTCTATTTCTGCAGCACCATGCTAGTTAAATCCACTTTTAAAAACCTTGCAATTTTTCCTCGGTTCTTTTATTGAATCTCGGTGACTAGGTCGATGATTTCAACGTCTCTATACACTTTAATATCCTTTCTAATTCTTCTTCAAGTTTTGACAAGGATTCCTTCAAAGAACTGTCTAATTCACCTGTCGCAGTAGCGCACGTGGAGTTATTCTAAAAACAGATAAAAAGTTTATTATGCATGTGGACATTCTGGTAGCAGACACTCCAAAGAGCATGAAATAAATGAGGAAACTTAAAAAGGACATTGGCCAACAAAATAAGTACCGTTTTATAACAAAGTACGAGACTTAAATAGCTAGAATATAATAGTTTATAGTTGTAAAAATGCTCGTAATTGGTTTAAAGGGTGAATTAGGGTTCAGTGCCAAATAACCTGTGACGTTATATGCTGGGTAAAGTGTGGTCAGTGTTGGCGAAAATGCAAAGAAATTAAGCTTCTTTTCAACGTTATTTTTGTAATCGCTATTACAATCACAACTAGGCAATACATAGCTGCACAGTGCGTAGTACAACCAGCATATTGAAAATGGCGGCCTGTACGGTTTAGATGGTTTCATAATTCATAATTCATAAATTTATTTAACGTGGTCAAATACACTTAGCTATAAATGGCACAATTCACGCAGAATAGACAAACACATCTGACGAGAATACACCAGCTAATTTACAGGTACGCCACAAATAATAAATTAAATTATTACAAAGAAAATCTGAAGTTATAGCTAAAAATATAAAATTACAATAGAATGGAAAATATTTACAGTTATGAATATAATTAGTAACCCTAATCTAATAATAAATTAAGCTATATACATGTAAAACTACGGTACATTTTAATGATTAACAATCAATATCAAAGAATGTAGGATTCTTCTAAAAGCTGTATAGCTAGCAGAAGATCTTACATCATCAGACAGACTGTTCCAAAGTTTTGGAGCATAGTATCGCCATGATCTAAGACCATATTTGGTGGAATTAACCTTAGGTATTTTAATGGTTTAGATTTTTTGTTGCCAATGTCCTTAAAGCACACCCGTTTAAATAACATGAACAATCACAATGACCTTAATACTTGACATGGTTTATGAAACATATAATGGTTTCCCAACCTTCACTTTGGTTAATAATCCTTTTAAGTTTAGTTTGGATGATGACAAAAGCTGGATGGATTTCGTTGTATTCTTTGTATTTTGTGAAGCTTCGTAATAAGCTGAAATAAAGCAATAATCTCGGAATATTAAAACTGAGATAGAGTATTGTTATTTTTTTTTATTAAAAAATTATTAAAATTATTAAAAATTATTATTTAAAATTATTATTTAAAATTATTGAAAAGTATTGTAATATAATAAACATTTAATGATGAGATTCGAGGGAATTCAATTTCAAATACCTTGTGAGAGTTCAAGAGAAAGTTTAATAACATCTTCGGCGCCATCTTTAGTTTTGATCCAGTCTGGTGTTTGCATCTTTACTGCATGTGCTTTGATCAAATATTGCAGAAACTGTCGGAGAATTATTTAAAATTTAAAAAGCTGTTAAAAATTTTTAAGTCAAATTATCTTTATGAAATACCTTTTGCTTTTCGTCCTCTGTTTCTCCATCTTTATAAAGTTCAGAGTAAAGTTTCCAAACATCACTATTACTTGTGATCTAAAGTAATAGATCATCATCATTGTTGTTGCGGCATTGTAGCTGTTGTTGCTGTTGTTACTGCTGCTACTGTTGCTGTTACTGCTGCTACTGTTGTTGTTACTGCTGCTACTGTTGTTGTTACTGCTGCTACTGTTGTTGTTACTGCTGCTACTGTTGTTGTTGCTGCAGTTGATGTTATTGTTACTGCTGCTACTGTTGTTGTTACTGCTGCTACTGTTGTTGTTGCTGCAGTTGCTGTTGTTGTTACTGCTGCTACTGTTGTTGTTACTGCTGCTACTGTTGTTGTTACTGCTGCTACTGTTGTTGTTACTGCTGCTACTGTTGTTGTTGCTGCAGTTGATGTTATTGTTACTTACTACTGCTGCTGTCGTTGTTGCTGCTGCTGTTGTTGTTGCTGCTGCTGATGCTGTTTTGTCGTTGTCGTTGTTGCTGCAGTTGCTGTTGTTGTTACTGCTGCTGTTGTTGTTATTACTGCTGCTGCTGTTGTTGTTACTGCTGCTGATGCTGTTTTGTCGTTGTTGCTGTTGTTGTTACTGCTGCTGCTGTTTTCTTGTTGTTGTTGTTGTTGTTGTTGTTGTGGCTGTTGTTATTGTTGTTGCCTTGTTTTAACATCGCGAAAGTTACAAAGTGTCTTCCTTAATTTCTAACCTGTGATGTAATCCTTCCCATGAGCTTTTTCAATTTGTCTTTCATCTGTGATGCTTTAAAATAAAAACAGTAGAAAGTTGAACAAAAGCTTTGATAAAGTGATTTCGTTATTTCTATTGTTACCTGGTACGCCTTTTCTGTCTTCTTTCCCACTAATAACTGCACTAACGAGGATTTGAAGAATCTGCAAGAAGAAGAACCTTTGACTTTAAAGTGTCTATCTCACGTTTGGGGATTTTACATATCCGAAATATTTGGGTCTTCATGAGCAAAATCATAAAATATATTATCAGCCGAAAATTTCATCTTCATGGAGTTTTTCGCTGTCAAAGTTACCGGATGTAATGTCACAAGAGGCATTCCAAACCAGTTTTCTTTTGTTACTTGCCACAAAAATGCCTCTTGTGACAACACATTCGATAACTTTAACAGCAAAAAAGTCCATGAAGATGAAATTTTCGGCTGACAAGATATATTATGATTTTGCTCAGGAAGACCCAAATATTACGAATATGTAAAATCTCCAAACGTGAGATAGGTACTTTAAGTTATATTATTCTTAAGCAAGGTTCTTTATGTATTTATATTGTGCCTACTGCCTACCTCTGCATCTATATACTTTTCTCTAAGGTCCATCAATCGATGTAAAGTTGATATAACTTCTTCAAAAGCACCGACATCTGTACTAACCTTGAATAAAATTACGTCATATTAAGTGCAAGTGTGTCGAAAGTGATTGTGCATGGCAACAACTCACCAGTAAGAAGTTCTCCCACATTTGCCAATTTTCATAATTAGCTTTCAGAGCTTCTTGGAGAGCTCTAAATGCACGATCTCTTGCAAAAGAAAATTATTATTAGAGAGCGAGTTTTTTAAGAAAGAAATCCGCATTAGCCAATCACAGTCGAGGAATATTTTCTTATTAATTTTGGAATGGTTAACTTACTTTTGATTAGTCTTTATATAAATGGAGGATAAATTATTCCAAGCTTCTGAGTTCTGAAAATACGCGAAAATCACTATGTAGTACCACAATATGGGGTATCTTCCATTTATTGCTATATATGACAATTAATTACAATTAGAAGAATTTCTCAGAGATACTTACGTCAGAATTCATGGAAACACACCACTGAAATGCCTTCGCAGCCAAATCCAGATCTTGAGAAAACATCGCTGCACAACCAAGAGAAAACCAAACATTTTCCTGTGGGAAAAAACAATTTTAATGTTATAGTTAGAAATACAAGATCTTTTAAACAAACATAGTTCTTGAATATCTGAAAAAGAAGCCAATATAACGCTATTTACCTGTAGGGAATTTATTTCTAATGATTTCTGGAAACATGGAAGACATTCTTTAAACTTTTGAGAATGAGAAAGTGTTAGTCAGTATTAGTCGACTATATTTCTTAAATATGTTTCTTGGGACAAAAACGTGAATATCCTACCTTTTTATCTCTCAAATAAAGGAAGCCCAGAGACCTTTGCGCTCTTGAACTTCGTCTTTCTGATAACTCCCACGCTTTGTGGTAATACTCTTCGTTCTAAATAATCAAAAAATTACATGGCTACATATTATAATGATGATGATGGATGGTGGTGGTGATGATGATGGTGGTGATGGTGGTGGTTATAGTGGTGATGGTGGTTGTAGTGGTGTAGTGATGATGGTGGTGGTGATGATAGTGATGATGGTGGTGGTGATGATAGTGATGATGGTGGTGGTGATGATGGTGATGATGATGATGGTAATAGTGGTGGTGATGATGATGGTGGTTGTGGTGATGATGGTGATGGTGATGATGGTAGTGGTGATGGTGATGATGATAATGGTGATGATGATGATGCTGGTGGCGATGATGATGATGGTCACGATGATGATGGTGGTGATGATGGTCATGATGATGATGGTGGTGGCGGTGATGATGATGATGGTGATAGTGGTGATGATGACGATGCTGGTGGTGATGATGGTCATGATGATGATGGTGGTGATGATGATGAAAATGACGAAGATTTTTATACCTTAGTAACGTCACCCAGTAAACACCATAATTTTGGAGTTTCTTTAACACTCAGCTGTTCTCTGACAACTGTTTCAGCCTAGAAAAATAAGTTCAGTATCACACGAAGTATTATACCAAAGTGTCTCCTTCCAAGCGCGAAAGAAGCTCTGACAAATGGTACGAGGTCTCTGGCTTAACACACTCTGAATTATGTAAGTGCTGTCTCCTTGAATCAAGACCTTACCTTTTCATACCTCCCTAAAGAAACGTAACAACTAATAACATCTTCCCAAAGATGTAATCTTTCGTAGATTTCCAAAGCACTTTTCGTTATAGTAAGTTCTCGATAAAGTCCAGCGAGCTCTCTCTAAGTAAACATTTTTAAAATATTGTCATTCATTAATTTAGATCAAGAGAAAGAAATTTACATGAATTACATGCCACACTTTACCTCTAGTTTCCACCGTGCAGGAAAGGAAATACTGTAAAACATTTGCAACCTATCAGATAACTAAAAAAAACTGACATTGAAAAAAAACTTTGGGTCATGGACAGTAACTTTCAAAGTTACGTTCAAAAAACGTTTTAAGCCAGAGTAGCATAAGTTACGTACAAAAAAATTTTTTTTAGCCAGAATAGCGTCAAACTAATGTCTGAAGAAAAACTTTTATTGGCATAAATCTCAAAAATAATCGTTATTGTATATCAAGAATAGAATTCGTGACTAGGCTCTCGGCAACGGTATCCGTAGCTCAGTGGTCAGCAATGCACTAGCATCGCAGGGTCGCGGGTTCAATTCCAGCCGGATAACCTGGATGTTGCATTTTTCACAACTGGTCCCAATCGCGGCGAACGCTCTGGTAACGAGATTGAACTGGTCCCGGTTTGGTCTTGAAATGTATATTCCAACACTCGAAAATTTCCTTCACCATAAAACCTTAGAACATGTTGTACATATACACAATGTTGTAGTGAATGTGGGAGAGCTTGGAATAGACAGACGATACATGGACGATCGTCAAGCTCATATCCTCAGAAAAATATTTCTCCCGGACAGGAATTGAACCTGTAACCTTCTGATTGCCAGTGAGATGCGCTCTAACCGTTGAGCTACCGAGATGGAGAGCGAAGGTTACAATGATGTATTTCTTATCAATTTCTTAGTTTCTTAGTTTAAACTAGACAACGTTTTCTGGGTTCAAAGAATGCAGAACCAATTGAAAAATAGATTGTATGGTGTACAGTACATGGATGTTTCACTAAGTCACTAACCTTTGCGTTTGATGAGCGATATTGCTCCACTAATTCCTAAAATATAAGTTACATACTGTAGTTTAAAATTAATCTACTACCTTTTCTAATTGTTTTAATACTTTGATCTCTATAAACTCTAGTTTTATAATAACATCTTAATTTCAGTTTGATTACCTGAACTTGCATCATACTTCGTTCCTTCCTTCGTGAAGATTTCTTCTCCAATTTACTTCTCAACAACAAGGCAACAGTTTGAATAACCCAAATTTGAGGTTGTGAGAGAAGCAACTAAATAAACAGCAGAGCACATTATGCACTAGATCATCCAAGAACAGCAGCACAGCTAAGTACGTAGTTCCACGATGCAAAACGACGACTCACCAGAGATTCTTTTGGATAAGAACAATTAGAACTTGAAACACACTAGCTGAAAAGCTATACCTAAGCATAACCAATCTGAAACTCTTTAAGTCTGTACTACTTAAATAATATTTTACTGCGTTAGAAAAGTTATATGACTGTGACAATCCGCGTACATTCAAGACCATCTGTTCAAAGTGCAACCGAAGTCTAATAGACGAAATATGCTGCTGCTATTATTAGAACTGTTTATATATTGTCTTTTGTAAATATTATTGCATGTATTTTAGTTCTTGGGGCCGCAGTAATTGGCCATGCTGTTGCGGTTTCCCAGCCATCGTTTATTTAGTATTAGTACTTTTACTTATATATAACTTGATGGCAAAGCTAATAAAAAAAATAATAAAAAAATAATAAATTAAATAGAAAAATAAAAAGAATAACGAAAGAGAGAAAAGAGTAATCAAATTTATTATTGAAAAAAAACTGTTTATTTTTTTTGTATCGTGAGCGGTCGGAATCCTAGCCTTTCCTGCAACCTGATTGGCTGCAGCAGCGGGCGGAATTTTACGATATTTTGACCATGGTCACGGAATCCTAATTGCTAAAAATTTTTATCGTGATTTTTGCTTCATTATTAACTGGAAACTGGAAAACTAATACAGAATTTGATTCAACTAAGCTGGAAATAACTATATTATACAAAAACTAAAGTATGTTGGTTTGTTTTTCTTTCCTTATCCAAATAATGCAGTTTTACCAAACTAAAGTAACTCAAGTCTTTTACCTTGTTAATAAAAAAAATAATATGTTATTTACCGTTTTTGGTTGGTCCTGCGGCCTCAGGCCGTTTTTGAGACCTCGGGCAAATATTTCTCTATCCAGGACAATAACATATTTATATAACATAGAGAGTAAACCATTACCATCACATTAGCTAAAAGTTCTTCTTCCACTAGTTCATGATGAGCCTGGGACTTTTGTTTGTAGAAGCTATGAAAGCAAGATTTTTAAAAAATGAGAAAAAGTAACATTAATGTAAAGTATCATTACTAGATGAATAAAATATGCAGTATTAGCTGTATAGTTAGTTTAATATGCAACCCACCAGACTGCCCAAACAGCTGCCTGGTGCCAATTATTCAATTTTTCTTGGATTGTGCTATCAGAATTGGTGAATTTAGTTTTATTAAGAAATGTATCATCCTCTAATAAAACATCCTGAAAAAAGACGAAATAGCCATACAATATACTGTGAAGTAAAGTAAATGGTTTGAACCTAGGAGTATCATTAGATGTGTGAACTTCACACAGTGAAGTTGATCATCCAGGTTGTTGTAGTCTTGAGAAAGACTGTTGTTGGTGACTGATGTTTCGACGGCCTCAGCGGCGGTCATCTTGATTCTGAAGATGACCACCGCTCTCTCTAAGGCCGTCAAACGTCAGTCACCAACAATAGTCTTTCTCAAGACTACAACAACCTGGACGATCAACTTCACACATCTAATATGTAGAAGCATAATAAAAGATGCAATGATATATTATTTTCCCCAGATATTTTTTATTGAAACCCCCAACCTTCTTATCTCCAGTTAGATACTCTAACCATTGAACTACTAGAATTCAAATGGCAAAGGTACTGTACACAATGTAGCCTTTGCTCTGTCATCTGAGTTCTGGTAGCTCAATGGTTAGAACTCTAACCAGAGATCAGAAGGAAATTGTGGATCTTATTCCTGAGTTTCAGCATTAAAGCTTGAGTAGCAAACAATTTACAATATTAAAATAACCAAGGTGCAAATCACCTTTAATATATATTTATAATTATACTGTACACAACACTCAGTTGTCATAAAATTCATTATGCTCAGTAATTTTACCTTTGGTAAATATTCACAATCTTTCTTCTCACATACATCATTTTCTAAAATATAAAATAAAATATTAATTATGTGTATATATCCAGATAAACTTAAAACAGAGAGATAATTATACAAGTGTGTCACCTTGCTGGTTGTTTATTTTGGCTTTGGCTATGAGTTGAGTATAGTCAATTTCTTGAAACTTTGTCCTCTTTCCTAATGCTCCTAAAAAATGGTGGAACCAAGAGATCACTTAATTATTAGTCATTACACTGAAGTTATTAAACAGTTAAAGTTACTATTAAGGTAAATGCAAGATCTTTATAGTAAATATTTAATGGCCATTTACAACAGCACATATTTATGTCCAGGGGTCAGTACTGTGTGGAGTAGTACATGTGGTACAATGCCACCCATAGTCAGTATAGAATAGTCAGTATAGAAATTAATCAGTGAAACTGGCTAGTTTGTTAAGAACAGATAATAAAGGATGCAGGTATTTCCCCTGACACCCCCTACTGCCCTACAGGGGCCGTGGAGCCGGGGCGGGGGCAAGGGGATCAATTGCCCCCTCCACTTTTTTCATGATAACAATTTTCTTAAAATGGGTTGTAAAATAAAATTGAAAATACGAACAGTACATCTTTTTCTGCACCCCCCCAATCTTAACCACATGAAATTGCCCCCCCCCCCCTCTGAAAAGTTATTTTCAATTTAGTAATAATAAGTTTACCTTCAAGAGATATTTCTAATCCTAGACATTTTTGGGCAGTCTCAAAATGCTCCTATAGAAACAAAGATAAAGTAGTTTGGACTACTACCAAAAGTTACTATCAAAGTTAAAACCAATGTTGCTGTTACTACCTAAAGTTACTACAGTATGAAGATAGTTGAATATATGTTTCAATGTTTTAATGTTACCTTTGATTTACTATGTTCATGATATTGTAGCAAATGATAGCCAAACTCCAAATGTATACTGCAAAGCATCTCCCTTGAAAAGGAACCAAGAAGCTGAGATATTGCAGGTCAAATTATTGCACAGACAAAAAGGCAAATAATAATATTGGAACATAAATTACAAGTGTACAGTACAATACCTGGATAAATTCTTGTCATCAAAATTAACTAAAAATATTGAACATATTATCATAATAAATTTATGAATGAGAAAATAAATAGATGAACATAAATGTTTGAAGGTGCCGTCAAGTTCGTTCTGCGCATGACCACATTTCTGTTTACATTGTTTGTTTACATTGCATTATATAAACATTGAACATGAAGTATTTCAGATTTGTTTTCCACGCTTGAGCTTTTCTGCCTAAAAAGCGTGTTATAAGAAGCTGTTCTGTTCCTAAATGTGGATAATATTATATCAAACTACCACTCGCGCCATCGCCACCTTTGATGAATACTCGCTTTCAAACTGTCACAAATTTATTCTGTTAAAGTTTGTTGACATATGGAGTCCCGCACGTTTGAAATATCACACATGCGCAGAACGGACTTGACGGCACCATTAATTTATTTTAACTAGATTCTAGATTTATAGCACATGATAACCACTCACATCTTTCCATCGCAGAAAAGATTTCAATTTTCAAGGATGGTGAAAGTTCATCTAACAACTGTTGATGAATAAGATTACACCGTAATTGCCAGAGAGGCAAGGTCTGAAAAAATAAAGAAGACAATCTATTACTAGGAACCTAAATACGGTTATGTTGGTGGTATCTTGAGAATGAAGAATTCTTGCATGAACTTAATATTTGTACTGTACCTTCATATCTATTAGCAAATGACCACAATCCAATAAAATAGTTCTTGCTATGAGTAAGAACTCAGGAAATTCAACAAGAACATAAACATCCTAAAAAATAATTGAATAAAGGTTCACATACGTAGTAGAGTTCGCTGAAGAAGAATGCTGAGACTAATCAAAAACAGAAAATATGGAAGAAATATAATATAGTACCTTCTCTTATGGTACCTACCTCGCCATCTTTTCTCAAGCAACTAAGAGCTTGATTTGTTATATCAACCTAAACATTAAACCAGAAACAAAATACATTGTTGAATTACAAAACAGGAAGGATTCAAGTACAATCTCACTAAAGAAAGAAATATCATTAACTGGATGACACTGGATTCATCAATTTTTATTATTAAAGAATGCTGGTGGCAGAGAATGAAAGAATACTAACTATAAACCTTTCTTACACTGGGTTGCCATAACTGAACTGCCACTGCAAAACAGTGCAGCTTTATTAAATATACTCATTTACAGTACATCATGTACTTCATCAACATTTCAATTAAACTATACAATCAACCTGCTTGTTTTGCCAACTGGGAGGGTAGGTGGAACACTGCTCGCACAATGGAGGCAAAAACAAAAAGATGCTACCCACCTAGCACAATGACTTAATATTGCCACTGTCATAAGCCCCCGGTGTAAGAAATATGTGTCTTGCTTATTTTGTAAATCCAGACAACTCAGACAGTGAGAAACTCCATTACTTTAATTTCTTAGTACCTTTCCATCACTTTTAAAACAAGTTTCGAGATAATTTATTTCACAGCTGCTTCCATTCAATGGTGGACCAACCCAATTCTGTTGAATTAGTAATTGTAAACAAGATATACCCAACAAAAGAATGATCAATTGTCTAAAATAAGATAAGTAAATAAAATATTATGTTTTTGTTTTAATTACATACTTAGATATTCATGTTTGAAATATGAACAGCTGACATTCATTAATTTACCTAACATGAAGAACTTCCTTGGATTGGGATGACAATAATTCATTTGATATTTGTTCTTTTAAATATGTTCCATAATCTATCAAAATTAATACAATAAACTAAAGTCTATGACCAGATTATGTCAATAAAACTAGCATACATCTAAGATATACATTATAGGCTTAATCATAGGGGACAGATTGGGATATTTTACACAATTCACAATATATGCGCATTACAGTACATATAAAAATAGGTACGCAATGCGCATATGCGTTTAGGTTTGCGATAGGGCGTAATTACTATTGTGGCAATTAATATTTTGTATTTTATGTCCTGTACAAACTATCTATACATGTAAACAACTGAAAGAAGGGAGATAGCTAGCTTTTTATTAATATCCTTATTTTATATTTTGGGGATTTCTTTCATTATTTTCCTTATCAACAAACATAATCACCTGTCATATCAACATTATGGCCTAGTAATTGTTTGGCAAATGGTCCACCAAAGATTGAATGATAGTCTCCAGCTGGTAAATATTGTAATAAATTTCTAGTTTCAACTGAAAGACATTTAACAGTATACTAGATTAACATAATAAAAATAAACTTGAAAAAATGATAATTTAATAGTGATATCTTCACATGTGAAGGTAAAAGTGATATCTTCACTGCTCACAATTGGAGGGGCCTTTATACAAACAAACAGACACACAGACAAGTGTATTATTAAATAGATAAACCAGCAATTATATCTCAAGTAACTATAACATACATGTCTTTATGGTGTATTAATTGCATATGAAAGCCAAGAAACAGGGCCACCGAGAGCCAAGATAGGCCCAGGGGAAGGTGGGATTATGGTTTTTTAAGGGACCCTAAATGCCCTAGAAGCTTCATTCTATGTGTAGGATTTGCATAATGGTTATTGTTTCGAGCACCTTATTTGGACCAGGCCCTGGGCAATTGCCTTGGCTCCCACACCCTCTCGGCAAGGCTACCACCCTGTCTCGGCAAGGCTACCACCCTGTCTAGGCAAGGCTACCACCCCCTCTCAGCAAGCTGCCACCCCCTCTAGGCAAGGCTACCACCCCCTCTCGGAAAGGCTACCACCCCCTCTAGGCAAGGCTACCATCCCCTCTAGGCAAGCGCGAAAATCCGTGTCTGAAAGTGGGGGGGATGACTGCATCGTTTGCGGAAAGTCAGAAGGGGATAATCATACATTGGTCAAAAAGTGGGGGGGATACGTCCAACCTGTCCCCCACAGGATTGACGCCCTTGCCTCTAGGCAAGACTACCACCCTGTCTCGGCAAGGCTACCACCCTGTCTCGGCAAGGCTACTAGAGAGAGTTTTCGAAAGGTAACAAATAACACGTGTGTTACGTTATCCGAGTCCTGTGTGAGTGTTTCTTCTGGCACGCTACAACCCCATCTCAACAAGGCTATCACCCCCTCTTGTCAGAGCTGCCAAGAAAGCTATTTGATCAATTATAAATTAACAATATAATTGTAATGCTCTCAGTCAATTAGAATGCAGTAATTTTGGTTATTATCTATGATTTTACAAACACAATGTTCTATTTTCCTCACCAATAAGCTCTTCATATTGCTCTGAGTTACAACAAGTTAATCTCTCAAAAGTTTTATCATCAATGTTTCCGTCTCCAGTAAATAGAGAATATTCAACATCATTAATAAGCTGCAAAAACTTATCACCAAAACCATCACACGCGCTCTGCATGTTGTTGTGAGTTTCTGTCACACGACCATTTCCGAATAATATCCGTACGAGACCGAGTAAATCTTACCCTCATAAATCCCCCCCTGCGGGATTTTCCCCATCCGTCAAATTCACAAATCGTAAATTTTGAACGTTATCTCGTCCAATATTAAACAACCGATTTCAATTTTGAAAGCAGATTTGGAATTACCGAGTTTAAATACATAATATTCCTGCCTATTATATTACGCCTGGCAACTACGATTAAAACTAATACTCAATCATTAGTACTCAGGCCCACCCATAAAATTTAAAATAAATGCAAATAAAAGTCAATTGATGATCGTTCATCTTCGAATCAATAAGTTGTCAACTGGCGTGAAAGAAATATGGAAGACATCAGTTTACAGAGTATAAAACTGCTTGATGAACGAGATGGCAAGAATTTTTACGCGCCTGAAGAACGCGCGTTGATTCGAGTAGAAGAAATTGACACGAATTACGGCAAACTCCATGTTACACTTCACGGCACCGAAAGTAAACCAGCCATCATTACTGTTCACGATATTGGGCAAAACCACATCACAGCTTTCCAAAGCTTTCTAAACTGCAAAGATATGACGCCAATTCTTCAATATTTTTGTATTTATCACATCGATGCTCCGGGGCAGCACGAAGGAGCTGTCCAACTGCCTGAAACATTTCAGTATCCGAGTTTGGGAGATCTTGCCGAACTGGTTGGAGATGTCGTGCGTCATTTTAAATTAAAGTCCTTTGTAGGGCTTGGTATTGGAGCTGGAGCTAGTATCCTTTGCCGGTATGGCTTAAAATATCCGAAATTGATCGATGGCTTAATGTTAATCAACTGTTTCTCTGGAAAATCTGGTTGGGTTGAATGGGGCTATGAAAAGGTAAGACACAAAATGTGTTGTTACTGTTGATGGTTTGATTCTCACTCTTTAATGAACTGTTAAAATAATTAAAAGACGATTATTTCAAATGATTTTTGCCATGTTCATGCCACAGTGATAGACGATTGGTGGCCAAAGTAATATAAAATAGACGATCGGCTAAAAAATACATATATTAATGGCATTAATAGAAGTAATACGCTGCGCTTAGCCTGTAAACAGGCTGAAACAGCTGTCGCGTTCAAGTGCCATGGAAAAAAGATAATCGACATGATCTCAACTCTCAAGAAAAGACGTAATTTAATATGCTAATTATAGCCCAACAACGTCCTGTACAATATACTTAAATGTTTTTTTGGCAAACCTAATTTGGTTAATCTTAAATTTGTTATTAATGATTAATAATTTAGTGTAATACCTTATAAGATTACAACATGCCTGTCAGACTTTAATATTTGTCAACTTACTTGACATTTTTCTCTCTTCTCAGTGGTTTCCTGTATTGCTGATTTATATAATCACTTTAATATTTTGTAGCTGTTGCTCTCTGAAAATCCAATAAATGCACCATTTCTTGGAATTTGAACATCACATTCAATTCTGCAATTATGTAATCAAACATGTAAACCAGAGGTGTTTGGTATGAGAAATGATGATGATGATAATAATTTATCTATTACACCTGTTTGTTATTTTGTAAGGATGAGCTGTAATAGACGAGTTTCAGGGTCATGCGCAGTAGCAATTTTATTTCAAATTTTCTTATGAGGTAAAAACAACTGTTTTAGCTAGAAAGATCATATTAAAAATAGTAAAAGTGCAAAGTTTGAAACTAATCGGGCAAATAGTGCGAAAGCTACACACTTTGGAAGTTTTGCTCTTCACTATGGATTTAATAGGGATTTTGGCTTGGCGTGCAACGCCCGCCCGCCAAGCCAAAATCCTTATTAAATCACTAATAAATCCCTTTTGAAATGGCCAACTTTCTGCTTGTATAACTTCTTCCTTTTTTACACAATTCCTTTCAAACTTTGAACTTCTACTATTTTAAATATGCTCTTTCCAGCTGAAACATTTGTTTTTACCTATGATGAAAATTTGAATATTTGTTGCTACTGCGCATGATCGTGAAAGTCGTCTATTGGTAGAAGCCGATAATCAGCAACTTTCAGACTGATCTGTTATTGGCCGATCACATCAACATATATCGGCAGTTTGATGAATACTATTCTGAGTTTTATACTTGTGAATATCATTTTAATTAATTTGATAAGGTGCATCATGTTTAACACATCATATTTCTTGTTTGGTGAAACATTTTTTGCTTCCAACGTTCGTCAATCGTATTTCATTTTTCATATTTCAACTTAAATTCCATCTTGCTGATGGTTAATGATCACATTATCTTTGTCAAACAATATACAATGTTATGTTTTGCTATTGTTTTGCGGCAAATTCAAGTGTTGGGAATTCCTGTTGACAAATATCGGTAAACACCGATAAATCAGCAGATCAGGTTGTAAATCGTATTGGAATTTATCGGTTTGGTAAAATTTGATTTTTATTGATCGGCTGATCCCTATTATTTTTTACTTCAGATTTCAACACACCAACTGCGAAGTAAAGGAATGACCCCATTCACAGAAGATTACCTTGTCTGGCATCATTTTGGGAAAAGAGTTGCCGAGCAAAACATAGATATGGTGAACGGGTTCCGTAAAAGTCTGGAAACATCCTTCAATCCGTTCAATCTAAGCCTGTTTGTTGAAGCATTTAGTAAACGATCTGAAATCAACATGAGACGACCTGTTGAAGGTACCACATCAAGCACACCATCATTAAAATGTCAGGTATTACTGGTGGCTGGTGATTATTCTTCCCATCTTGAAGAGGTTCTTGTGACAAACTCCCATTTGGATCCAACCTGTTCTTCGTTGATGGAGGTTGCAGATTGTGGTGGTATGCCACTGGAAGAACAACCGAACAAAATGGCAGGAGCATTCAGGTTGTTTTTGCAGGGTTTGGGATATGGTAAGTCCAAAGCTGCTGTTTTACTGTACTGTATACCACCAGTGAAAGCTAAGTCGATAACTTGAATGGATGTAATACTATATCTGTCTCTCTTAATAGATTTAAGCTGGTAGGAATGATATATTAGTTTGCTTGGAGTAGGATCAGGTTGACTGAGCCTATTGGTCCTGATCCGATCACCAGTCAGGCTTACCTGTACCCTTCAAACATCAGTTTGTGATAAACACAAGAACTGATGGGATTGATTTTTTTTTTTTAAGGGTGCCATGGTGGGTGAGAATTTCGCTTGAATGTACTTTGTGCCGAGCGTTTATCTCGTCGGCCTAGAGTTTGCTTGTTAGCGTGGGCTTGCGCTTTCCGGTCTCCCTTGCGCTGCATGACGTCAGGGTTACCCATTTGAGTTTGAGTTTATTGGTTGGGTGACAGGCAGACTGACTGGTTGGTGCTGGCATGATGCGTGCTGTGGTCCTAGTTGCTTGGAGTAGGATCAGGTTGACTCAGCCTGTTGGTCCTGATCCGATCACCAATCATGTCTCGATTTAAACATGTTGTTTTTATTTGTTTTAGTCCCAAATTTGGCCATGGTGATCCCAAAGAAACCTTACGATCCTCACAGTGATCATCCAGCTGTTGAAGTATGAACTACAAAAAAAGACTCCTGTATGATAGACATTGACTAAATATCTGAACTAATTGAAGACATCATGCATGATAGACATTGACTAAATAGTAAATATCTGAACTGATTCTTACATAATAGACATTGATTAAATATCTGAATAGATTGAAGACACCTGCATGATAGTTAGGCAATGGTTAAACATCTGAATATATTGAAAAGACTCCTGCATGATAGACATTGACTAAATCTCTTAACAGATTGAGGCCCAGCAGCATTATTGAATAGAATATTGCAGCCAGCTGAGGGCACAATATTATAATTACTGAACCTTATCGAATCTCAACAGCAATTTCTCATTTTCCCAAACTTCCACTTGCATTTCTATAACTGTATGGAAATATAAAGTTTAGATATCACCAAACGTCATCTGATTAGTTTTATTTAATGTACTGTACAGTGTATTTCCCAAAATTCTGTCAGGGATTTCTTTCATTTTTGACTCACTTGGAAGATTGAAAACACCACTGTTTATTTTTCAAAATAGCTGTTACTCAGTAATATTGTCCAGAGGCTTCTTCTGCAAGAGACTTCCTAGTACTGTACTTTAAGGTAGCAAGATCCCTCTGAATACATTTTTAATACCATACAATATAACAATTAACCCTTACAACCATTTGATAGAACATATGACAAATAATATTTCCACACAAAAAGTTTGCATAAATTATGCTAATTAGCTGACGAAATGGCCGCCGATTGGTCAAAATCGGGATATACTTCAAATAAATTTGCCATTTTCCAAACACTATTTCTCCCTCATTTTCCCATATATTTCAATAAAGTTTTCACCACAGCCTCCTAACAGGAATATCTAGGGAATGGTGGTAGAAATTTTGAATCTGATTCATACTTGTTGAATTATCTGACATAATTAATATAATTTAGGTGGTGGAAATTGAAAAAAAAAGAAAAAAGCATGTCAGAAAATAGCTGAAAGTTTATATTGAAAATGCTACCACCAGAATATGCCTTAGTATATAAGCTATAAACTCAGAAACTTTCAGGACCTTATCTCTAAAACTGCCTGAGAAATCTTGTTTGAAGTATATCCCGATTTTGACCAATCGGCGGCCATTTCGTCAGCTAATTAGCATAATTAATGCAAACTTTTTGTGTGGAAATATTATTTGTCATATGTTCTATCAAATGGTTGTAAGGGTTAATTGTTATATTGTATGGTATTAAAAATGTATTCAGAGGGATCTTGCTACCTTAAATATATTTATATAATTCTGTTGTAAAATTCACATACTTATCAAGCAATATCCCTAATCAATGCACACAGTTTAATGTGATTCGTTAAAGATTCTGTGTGCTGGTGATTGCAATAAGAATACTGTATTCTGTACTCTGTAGTTTGATTTCTAATGTTATGTGAATGTGGCCTAACATAACTTACCCTTGAGAAAATGTTACTTCATAGAATCGATTTATTTAAAACTGTACAATTAAAATAAGTTTGTCAGGCTCCAGTTACGGATGGATGCATGCAGAAAGTTGAGAGAGTAACACTAGCTTTTTTACTTCTCTACTTATAACTTGCCAAAACACGAACCATTATTTCTTTCAGGACATAAGACGCAAAGTGAAAAACAAGTTTTAGCTTGTGGATTATAAATAATTTTAGTATCCTTGCGGAATCCGAAAATTTTGAACGTTTCTGATTGGCCACTTAAAATATGACGCACTGACACACACGACAGCCAATCAGAGCGTTATATCACGAACACTCAAAACACCAAAACAAAAATGAGACAATGATATTTGGAACAATTAGGGCTCTTCATCAAAGTAAATATTTACTCCATATTTTACTCTGACGAAGGACGTTTCTCGAAAAGTGTCGCAATCATTAATTTTGTTAGTCCTCCTTCGTGTAAACACCCCCACAAGCAAAGGAATGAAACTGCGTTTCAAACGAGGGCCTTTCAGGCTTTCATTGCTTTTTCAGAAAAAGAATCAACTTAATCCTAGCCTGCCTGCGTGTATTATCAGGTTAGAATTATTTTGCGAATGAAATTACGAAGATATGTTTGACGTTTTCTGTTCAGAAATGATACAATGTCTCATGAAGTTTATGAACTGAAGTTATCAAACAGACCATACCAAACAAAAGATATTAAATTTGAACCAAAATCGTGTTTCTGAAAAACGTGTGCCACTGCATTTCTTATCATTCGATACTTTAATTAGACACACTACCTACGCAGTAATATGATATAGTAAATTTACTCCACATTTTACTGTGATGATGAAGGGCCCTGGTTTACTGAAACATCACAGCGCAACACATTTTAATGCATAATAGTTCTATATGTTCGAGTAAATTCGATACCTTTATAATATTGTGGCGATATTTTAATTACATCACGCTGTGGAAATTGTAGGTCTACTAACGTTTCGCCTGTTCGTCCGCAGAAAGTGAAACATAAACGATAATAAGAGAAATATTCTAGCAACATTTAAATATCACTAACGTCATTGTTTGAATAACTCCTTCAGACTCTCAGACTTCCTGTCGTCGTGATTTATGACAGGAGGCAGGCTAGCCCGATTAGTCGTCGTGCTGAGCTACTAAGACACCCAAAATGATATTTCATTTTTCATTTTGATTGTGTTGTGCTGTGTAGGTAGTGTAGAAATACAAATCAAATATCTAAAAAGGTTGGTGTACTATATAAATAGCGTGTAAGTTGTCTAACGTTTCGAGCAAAGGCCCTTCGACAGAGAGTGAAGTTAATTCAAGTGATCTTTTTGGGCGAGGAACTACTCCTCTATAGTGACACAAATCAGCCTGGTTAACCGGGGCTACCCCATGAGCTCATATAAACAGCCAAGCCCCTGGGAGTCTATAAACTAGACAATCCAAGTTGCTTATCAAAATATCCAAGACGAAGTTTTGAAAAAGGTAATATTAGCCTAGTTTTCCCTTAGTCTAAAAACGTGTCCCCTGCACAACCAAATTCATTGAATTCTGTGCCCAAACTAGTGAAGACAATCGCTAACATACCATGAATCACTGAGCAGAAAATCCCTACCGTTGCGTCTGGAAATTGCGCAGTATAGGCTTGTATGCTTGGAACAAAAGCCAAAATCTGCAGTCAGTACAACGATATTTAATAAGTTATTTAATAAGTTCTATTTAACATTTAAAGAACTACTGTATTATAGTAAACACAAACGAGAATTTTCCGCTCATGTTCTGTCTGGCGGGTCCATTTTGGCAAACAGACGAGAAAGTCACGAGATGGTAAGGAGGTGGGCTGACAGATTTTCCAGAAAACTCCCCTGCAACGCCATATCGCTTTGAATAATCTTGAAGGCGATTACCTATATCCCTGCACCTTATGTATTATCGGAGTTGTTATCATATAACTTGCCCATAATTACACTTTATGAATATATTAAAATCCTCTCTGTGTTTAATATATAACTTGTTGTTCTGTTATAAATTATTTATAAAACCTTTCAAGATAACCAGAGCAAGATAACTACACGTGTTTCAAAAATCATTAATAATTAATGCCGTTGTAAAGAAATACAACATGAACGCGCGACTTATATTACGCAACACAACACAAAATATAACTCATAAAAAACACACAACAAAACACACAACACAACGCAACAAGACACAACACAACACAACACAACACAACACATATAACGCAACACAACACAACAAAAAACACAAAACAACACAACGGCAACAAAAAACACAACGCAACAGAAATAACAATGACAACAAATAAATTTGGGGGGATTCACACAACTTGCTCATGGATCAATGTTAACTTCTTTAATAATAACGTGGAATTTTTGGAAGTAGTGAACTAGCGAAGCCAATATTTGATGTGAGCAATCCGGCTATTCAAGGTCCCCACGACGGAATAATTACTGACGTAATCTCATGTGACATAAACATTACAGTGTCAACGCCAGCAGCTGCATGTTGCCTACTCCACCCGGTGAAGACAAAGTGTCGTGTTCGCTTTCAGGTTACGAAGAAAAAGAAATATAGACAAGAGAAATATACGGTGATAGTTGCAAGGTTCAATAAATAAAGAGATGAGAGACGAGAGCACAGGGGACAATGTCTCGTCATCATTGTGTGCTGACTCTACACCGCCTGCCTCAAGAGAAACAGTATCGTCGACAGCCGAAGATGGAAGAATAATTATTACTGAGACATCTGACGAAGAGCAATCGTCTCCAAGGTAGGAATAAAACATATAGCTAAATGGAAACTTTGTGTAGTTTAAAATACAAGATACATAATGAGAATACGTGTATATTTTGAGAGAAAAGAGAGATATGAAACGACGGTTTAAATAAGATTACGTCTGATCGACGGAAAATATTTTGATTTCGCAAGTAAACAACAGAAGAGTTCAAGAGGGAAATATTCCTATACAGTTTATTCAAAATGGTAATATTTATAAAGAATATCACCAATAAATAAAACGTGTTCGTATTAAAACCACCGGTGAAAGAAACTGTGACTCAACACAACGAGTAACGTCGACCGACGACATCAAGCTGAAGATCTAGTTTTCCGGTTTTAGATAAATACCGACTGACCATAATGATTTATTTGACGAGAATGTATGAAAATACATCGAGTAAGTTCAAATCGTATCACGCCTATGCTCGGCCCCTTTCACTTGTAGTAAACATAGGGAGAAATCATTAGCCGTGACGATAGTCAAACGACACGCAGTTTCATTAATAGAGATACGCCGAGGATAGTGGACGGAAGAAGATAGAAGGAAGATGAGGGCTTGGAAAACGAAAGAAGGACTCGCGTGAATATTATCATATGAGATACGTTTCTCTGGTACAAAGTTTACCCATAGATTTACCTGTATGGTTTACCCCCTATGGTCGACGTTCTTCACTTCATACTAGGAATTACAAACCTAGCAGTACCCGTAATGCAATCTTCCGTTGCTACATGTTTCATTACCATTGGGTGGTTTTGAAACCGAGCAGAAACAACAGTCTAATGGTTATTATTTTATAGTGTTCTTTCCAAAAAAGCACAGCTCAATGCTGTTAGGTAGCGAGTGATCTAAGTCGTAGTAATCTGTCTACTTGTTCACGGAGTGATCGTAGAGTCTAGAGAGCCTATGCCGGGGATGGTTGTAAGTAAACTCATCAATATCGTGCTCATGGGGATGAGTGTTTAGTTAAGATGAAATGGTAATTGAGCTATAACCTATGGCGAAACATTCTAATATCGAATATATGTACAACATTCACTACGGTCCCCATAAACTTCGAAAGCCATTTTAATATCAACAGCGAATATTCACAGAAATCTGACGCACCATATTAGACAACGTGGTATGCTAAGCGGCTTGAGATTCTTAAACTTATAAATATTGTAATACTTAGAGATGTATAGCTTAAACTAGGTTTCCACTTTCACCTCAATTAGAAAAGCGCCCGTCTATAAAAACGATAAACGCAGTTCAAGTTCCGCGTGGAATACTAGCGCACGTCACGTAAAGAGGCTTAGGAAGAGCATGGGAATTCTCCATGACACGTGAAGAAAACCACCAATCATTAATACCAGACTTAAAGTTAATGTCCTGAGCTAAGAGCAACGTCGATCAGAGAAGCTTGAAGGTGTGTTTATATTTAGAAGGGTAGAGGCAAAGGTAAGAAGGAGGTGTGTCTAGATAACCGCATGTGTCGACAGACAGTGTCGTTAAGCACGAACAGAGTCGTATGTAACTCCAAGAATGTAACAGACAAAACTACGAAAGACGCCACACCAAGCATTTTTAACCAAAAGAAGCACGAGTTCCTAAATCCAACATATTGGAAAAACGGTCAAAAAACCTGTTTCGAAACTGGCTACTACCACCGGAAATAATATTGCTGCATTTCAATAATTCCAAACGTGCTTCAGGTGACATTGACCTGATCACATAAAATATTCAGTTTCGATCAAAACAACACTAGCCCAATACGTGTTATATCATGGTTCAATATGTACAAGTCAATGCACAAGTTGATATCAAAGCACAAAACTCAAAGCATCAAACATGAGTTATACACATTAATACTAACTTGATAACGTGGGAGGTAATTATTATTGAGATTTGTATAGAAACGAGCTGACGTTTACCTAGCAACCATTGTTGGTATTCAAAGAGCGTGCGATTACAAGTTTGGTAACGAGTTCTAACAGCCATGCTCTATACAGTATGAAATATTAATAACCTGTTTCAACACATTTATCATGTTAACTACGGTATGTATACTTCGTTATGTTAGTATATTACAACGACCAAAAGCTTTTCGAGAAACATTGTTTAATTTATGGAAATGAAAAATGATATCACATCGTGGAAATTGGTTAAGGCATTCCTGACCATATTGTGTATAGTGCACATTGATTAACTTGAATAAAACATCTCGTGAGATGAAGTGCCATCAATATTTCGCAGATTGTTATTATTATGTACTATTTATTTCAAAACGACAAACTAATAAAACATAAACTCAATGCGGCAGCACCTTTCCTCAATTACTGACACATTCCTTCCCGGCGTGGCGGACGGACGGACGGAATTGGGGGCGGGGCGGAAAATGGAGGGCATTTCTAAGAGTTCTTTATTGGGGAAAAACATGTCTCACAATTTGAGCACTTATAAAAGTGTTAGGAAGTGTAGAAATATAAATTGAGAATCTTAAAAGGTTGGTTTACTGTGGAAATAGCGTGTAGGAGGTGTATGGCCCTTCATCAGAAAGTGAAATAGCCAGGGGTGTAGTGGAGGGGGGCTCAACCCCCCTTGTTAAAATTTCCCTTTAATTTGGGGGGACTCAGTCCCCTTAATATTATTTATCAAGACCGAAATAATCTTTCATATTATAACAAATTATGCCAATTTGCCAATGTTTGATATATTTTACAATTAAAATACAGACATTCCTATTAATTTCTATTCGATTTTTTGAAGGATACGATTTTTATGCTAATTTTTTCTATATTTAGGAAGATATGTCAGTGAGCCCTGTAGTCAATGTATTTAAAAGTATTTTTACCATTTTTAGAACCATAAAACTATCTTATAACGCACATCAGGAAATGGTGTTTCAGAGACCCTATACTAGGAACCCACAATTTTCCGCCAAATCATGCCCCCAAACCTCCCTAGTTGTCTTTCACCCAGCAATTTTGTGGAATTGTGGTGAGCCCCCCTTGTTAAAATAGTTAGGACTACACCACTGGAAATAGCATTCATCAGAACTGAAACGTAAAATGAAGCAACCTTGGCACTCAAAACGTTAGACCGCTTACACATTATCTTTCTATCGTTTTCAAAGTGCTTCATGGTGTAGCTCCAAAGTGTCTGTGTGATCTAATAGTGCCCTATAATCCTGGCCGTACATTATAAGATCGTCATTTCAGGGTCTACTGTAATGTAGAATACAAATCAAGAACTTAAAAGCCACGGTTCAATTTAAAGTCGTATATGGTGATAGATCGTTTGCTTTTAAAGTAAATGGTTTGAACCTAGGAGTATCATTAGATGTGTGAAGTTGATCGTCCAGGTTGTTGTATAGTCTTGAGAAAGACAGCGGGGCCGGGCCGTCGAAACGTCAGTCACCAACAATAGTCTTTGTGAAGACTACAACGACTTTTATTATATTGTTATTTGGTATATCATTGTATTTTGTAGTATAGATTTACTCTTAATTTACTTTTAGTTAACTGTAAAGCGCAATTGGACCATTGGGAAAAGCGCTATAAGTTTTCGACTTTTTAGGATAGCTTTTCGTTTTGCGTCGGATCTTATGTTGTAATCCAAAGCATTGCCAATGTCGCTAACAGATTAATGTTTATTTTTCAAGATATTCTTCCTTCGTGGTGAAGCATCCGTTTCTTCTCTTTACAATCATACTACTCTTGGTTATACTTTGTGCATGTCTCAGTTTCATTCCTTTACTTGGAGCTCCACCATTGCCAAACTTTGCTGAACCAATAAAGGTAGGTAATACTAACGTTACTAACGAAACTTTTAACCTTGACTGTCCTAACCGGCCTCTTTCAAGCAGATGGCTTCCATTAAAGGCGATGGGCGGTTCTCATTTGTGGAATGTGCAAAAATTCCGATGTGTTAGACTTCCTCGTTCTCAATCCCTCGTTGGTCGGAAAACTCCTGATCGTCGGAAAACTCCTGATCGACGGCAAAATGTTTTCGTGAAGGCTAGTTTCCACTCAGGAACATCTTCCGCAGGACCGGAACGGACAGGGAAGCTTTCTTTGTCTTGTGAGCTCTCGGTTGGAACTAACAACTTTAACACAAAGGAAACTTTCCTGTCCGTTCCGGGCGGAAGATTTTCCTGAATGAAAACTAGCCTTAAGGGATCCGTCGGGGAGAGAAATAGATTACCCAACCAAATTAAGATCCGAGAAATTTAACCGTCCCAACCATTTCTGGGTAAAGATCTTTTACCCAATCCAAGAAGAAAAAAGTTAGATAAAGCCCAATTCCCGGCATATCGTCGATACAAGTTTTAATAACAAACCCAAATAGATATACAGAGAGATCCTACTGTAACTTTCAGATTATTATCTCCCCATATAGAGTAGGAAAAAAGGAGAGGAATACAATAACAAAAGCTAATGTGCAATGATGACTAAGGAGAAACGGATGATGAGATTCCAATTTTAAATAATGAACTCTTAAATTTTTTTATGTAAATAGTCATGAATATTTTGCTACCCAACCCTTCAGAGAAGTGATTTGTTTTTACTCAACCATTTAGGTTTTAGAATTTTCAGTTACCCAACCATTTTCTCTTCGGCCCCCACCCTGGCCATAAATAATGACTGGTCCCTAACCAGTGGTGTAACAGAGGTAGATGGGGCACATGTCTTGGGTCCGGGGGCCCCATGAAGGCTCGACTATAACTTCTATATTATCACTATACAGTACAATGTTAAACAATTGTGAACACCTAGACACCTATATATTCCTTCCTCCTCGAGTTAACGTTGGCAAATCGGTAAATCAGCTCTTTCTTATCAACTGAAGGTCAATCTCCCACCCAGCACATTAATGATTCTTCACCATAAATTGCTGGTCCGGGAGAATCGATTATCTGGCATTATTATAGTTATCGGGACCCCGTAAATTAGTTCTGACTAACATATGACGGTGAAATATGTCAGTAATGTCGCTGTTAAACCGTAATTTTTCATTATAATCTTCCACTCCATTTATGGCAAGGGCACCACTGGGTCGGAGGCCCTTAGTTCTCGACCTAACCCTACCTAATGAGCATTAATTCCTCTCATGCAAGTTGGAAAGCATCCAAAAAAGAGCGCTTCGTATCATATATCCATCTCTTACTTACGAACAAGCCCTAGTGAATGCTCAGCTCTTAACCCTTGGAAAAAGAAGGCACTTATTATGCGAGACATATATAAACAAAGTCAGACAAGAGAATCACCCAATACACTTTCTACTGCCTAGATCAGAATCACGTGAACATAATTATAATCTCAGATCAGGTATAACTACTTCCATCAAACTTTACAGAGATAACGAAAAATGTAAAACACAACGATCGGGAAATTTTATAACTTTCAAAGTATTCCTGTATGTAATAACCATTGTATATGTTCATTTTTCATGTTATGTAGTTTATACCTTATAATATTTCATTATATTTGTAAACTTGCTCGTTAATTTAGCTATTTAGCTACAATAGAGTTCATTGAACAGTCATTATTATTTTATTATTATCTCTAACTGTTACCAGGAAACCATATCTGTTCATTGAATAATTATTTTGTTTCAGGGATTTGAAGCACGGGGCACGGTGATCAGTAACCGATGGCGAAGTAAGTTCAACCTGGTGGAACATGAAATAAAGGGTCGTATAACACGAATTCCTGAACAGTGTCAAGAAAATCATGGTGGACGGGCGGACATACAAACACGAGAACCTAAATCTGTATGCAATGATCGACTTACATTCAAACAAGGAAAACTAACTATGAAATTGGTGTTTGAAGACAAAGAGAACGGAAATCTAATGACTGTTAGTAATTTGAAATCCATTTGCCGTTTGGAAGAGAGAATTGTCCGGAGTTTCGATAACTTTGATGTACATTGTCATAAAGCGAACGACACACAAAACTGCTGTCCAAGTTGGTCTATTGGTAACTACATCGCAGCTTTACAACACAGAGGTTCGTGTTTGGACATCACTAAAAACGATGTGAAGAAAATGAAAGGATTGCTGAAGAAATGTTCTACGTATTATTACCAGGGAACATTGACAGAGAATTGTTGGGACTTTCTACACAATAAAGCATCAGGGGAATGCAGTACGGTTCATAAAGAGTGTACACGTTATAACGCTGTTTATAATATCTTCCATTACTTAACAGATAAAACGTTTATGTCTCCAGGACCTGATACAAGTCCTCATCTTCGCTATAGCCTCGTCTTGGTGCCTACGAATGCAGACGAAGCATTCCAAGTTGATATTTATAAATCTCGTTTGGTCCGTGATGACATCAGTGATGGTGATGTTGTTTTGACTGCGTTTGAATTGAGTGAGTTGAAATTCGCGATATTCAATGAACGTTTATTAAGTGATATATATCTCGCAGCCATTGCAATGTTTTTTATTGTAATTATCCTTTGGTTTTATACACGTTCATTTCTCATCACATCGCTGGTCGGTCTGATCGTGGTCTCAGCTCTAGTTATTGCTTATTTTATATACACAGTCCTGCTAGGCATGAAGTTCTTTCCATTTCTAAACATATTGACTCTAGTGTTTCTGGTTGGCATTGGAGCTGATGATGCGTTTGTCTACATGGATGTATGGAATGAGAAAAAAAGAGAATACAAAGCTAGACGAGGAAGTACGACCGCAGACGAAGTCACTACGCATGATTTAATTAATATTACCGCTGATACAATGAAACATGCATCGTTGTCCATGTTCGTTACCAGTTTGACAACGGCGTCGGCGTTTTTCGCAAGCCTGACATCAAATATAACTTCTATTCGTTTGTTTGGTCTTTATTCCGGTATCGCTATCCTCTGTACACTCTTCCTCATGGTCACATGGCTTCCCGCAGCCGTCATCATTGATCAAACTGTACTCACCAACTGTCATGTTTTCTCATCAAAACCTAAAGTATTCTTTTGCAAGAACTTGAGTGGAAAGAAGACTCTAGGACGGCTCTTTAACTGGCACAAAACATTCTTTAATAATTTCCTCCCTAATCTCATTATTAAGTTAAGATATTTTTGGCTCGTCAGCCTCCTAGGTCTGGCTGTAGGTGGGATTATTATAGCGACCGTGAAGCCTGGTCTCCAGTTACCATCATCACAAGATTTTCAAATGTTTCACGAGTCACATGATCTTGAAAAATACTCCTTGAAAATAAAGAAGAATTTCCATTTTGAAACGTCGTGGAAATCATCTCCATTTTTAATCAATCTTATTTGGGGCATCAAACCGATAGACAACGGTGATCAATTTGACCCGTATGACACTGGTACCCTCACGTGGGACAAAGACTTCGATGTGACCACCGCTCAGGGACAAACATGGTTATTTAAGCTCTTGAAAAGCATAAAGAAACAACCGTTTTTCGCCAAAGATCAAGGCCAGTTAAATAATACGTGTTTCATTGAGCAATTCTTTAGTTTCATGCAAGCCAATTGTACAAAAGAGAACAAACGATGTTGTAAGGACTCCACGTTTCCTTACCCTAGCTCTGTGTTCTCGGAATGTATTCGTCAAATGCAATGTCAACATATCAAGGAATATCGACACACTGGACAAAGTTTAACTGATGGAGCACCAATCTTTGATGAAAATGGCACGTTGAAAGTGATCTCGTTGAAGTTTGCAAGTGCTGTGCCGTTCACGTGGTCCTACGATCCAGCGGATACCTTCTGGAAACAAACAGAGAACTGGGCCACGAATGAGTTCGTCAACGCTCCTGACTCTGCTAATGGATGGTTTATCAGTGAGTTACAGTTCTATGATTTACAAAAAAGTTTATCTAAAGGAACGTTTCTCTCGATGGGTATTTCACTAGCAATAGCTTTCGCAGTTATGTTGCTGACAACGAGGAATATTTTCATTAGTATATTCGCCATAATAACAATAGTTTGCGCTCTGGGTGTGACCGTTGGCTCGTTGGTTCTCATGGGATGGAAACTTAACATTCTTGAATCTATCACGCTGTCGGTTGCTGTTGGTCTCTCTATTGATTTTGCATTGCATTATGGGGTTGCGTATTGTTTAGCTTCGGATAAAACAGACAGAAAGACCAGGGTGCATATTTCGGTGTCTCAAATGGGTTCAGCTATTACCATGGCAGCATTTACGACTTTTATAACAGGTAAGACAGAAAGGGAGGGAGAGAGGAAGGAATGGAAGGAATGAAGGGAGGGAGGGAAGGGAGTGAGTGAGGAATGAAGGGAGTAATGGATGGATGGAGAGAGGGAGGAAGGAAGGGAGGAAGGAGGGAAGGAGAACGGACAGACGGACGGGAGGAAGGGAGGGAGGGAGGGAGGGAGGAAGGAACGAACGAACGAACGAACGAACGAACGAACGAACGAACGAACGAACGAACGAACGAACGAACGAACGAACGAACGAACGAACGAACGAACGAACGAACGAACGAACGAACGAACGAACGAACGAACGAACGAACGAAGTGAGTGAGTGAGGAATGAAGGAAGGAAGGGAGTAATGGATGGATGGAGGGAGAGAGGATGGGAGGGAGGAAGCGAGGAAGGAAGGAGGGAAGGAAGGAGAACGGACAGACGGACGGGAGAAAGAGAGGGAGGGAGGAAGGAAGGGAGGGAGGAAAGAGGGAAGAAACGACGGGACTTTCATTAATAAGGCAATCATTTTCTGTTTTTTCCAGGTGCCATTGTTACGCCGTCTCAAGTCTTATCGTACATCCAGTTGGGTCAGTTTCTCATGCTTATCATGTTCGTGAGTTGGCTCTACGCTACATTCTTCTTTCAAGCATTGTGCAGTATCTTTGGACCAGAAAACGATACAGGTCAATTGACATTATCGAAATTAAAATCAGCGTACAAACAACTAAAGAAATGCTGTTGTTTTATGAGAAACACGTCTGATTATTACCAAGTGACGAGAAATAATGATGGTGTGGCCGTTAAGAAGCGGGTAAAAGTCGTGTACATAAGGTAAACCAAGTGATTATCACAGGAGGAAGGTTATCAACCTAAACACTGTGTGTGGCGGAACATCTGTTTAAGCAATTGCAGCCAAAGAAGATGACAAGATAGGATGAGGAAAAATAGTAGCGATAGAAGCTTAGTATTTTAAACATTGTAGATTCCTAATATTTCGAGCTTCATTATTTATCTGCCAATGATACTGCACACATTTTGCACCAAACCTTAATTTTAGTTGTGTTTGATATCGCTAATTAAGGACCTTATGATCTACAACGTGGCAACCTCGACAACGCGGCCAACAAAACGTTAACAAGCAGTGTGAATTTAAGCATTTGAAAGAAGCCATCGTAAATTGACTATCGTGTATGAGGTTTGAAGTTTGTTTTATGACCTCCAAAACGCTCCAGTAAAACGATCGTAGTGTTTGTTTCTGCTAAAACGACTGTAGTGTTTGAGCTGAAGTCAACATTAAGGAACAACTCTCAGCGAGTTCACGTCGCCCTGAAGACGTGAAAATGCTCAGAGTTGCGTTGTAAACAGAACGAGGACGGTGTTGAGAATAATCTTGCGACTATAAATTATTCATTCTCTTTGTTTCGCATGAAGAATTCTTTTGTTTTGAAGGCCGCGTTGTCAAGGTTGCCACGTGCGTCGTAGATCTTAAACTCGCTATTAGCTGACTTAGTAAAACACTTAGGCTAAAAGGAGAATGGTCAAAAAGAGAATCCGTAAGTAGCAATAAAAAATATAAATACAGTAGTAAGTAAGTATAGTAAGTAGTAAGTAAGCAAGCAAGCAAGCAAGTAAATAATTAAGTAAGTAAGTAAGCAAGCAAGCAAGCAAGCAAGCAAGAAGTCGCAAGTAAGTAAGCAAGTAAGTAAGCAAGTAAGTAAGCAAGCAAGTAAATAATTAAGTAAGTAAGCAAGCAAGTAAGCACGTAAGTAAGTAAGTAAATAAGTAAGTAGCTAAGTAAGTAAGTAAGTAAGTTAAAGACAGGATTAAGCTCGCAAGTTAAAGACAGGATTGACTAAAAAATATCAATATCCGTTTAACCTTAGCGACTCTGAATAGAGAAGTTAATAAAGAATATTAAATTCTATGTAAAAATTCCATATTGAATATTGAGAACAACTTAATAGCAACCGAGGCTGTTCCGGTATTATTTCTTAATAGAAACATGTAGTCAAAAACAATATACCTATTGCTTTTTAAAAAGCTTGTTAAAACGCAGTGTTAAAAAACTATAAAAAGAGACTCGCTCTGTAAAGAAAAAATATACTCTCTCGTTGACGAAGCAGATGTATTTCAATTTTTGAATGTATTCGGAAACCAATGTAATCCCAGGGAAATATTAGAAAGCTTGAAATTCCTTTGGAAAATATGTTGTATTTAAATTGTGAATTGAATCGCGATAAGCATATAAAACATGTATATTATTTATTCACTTTTACATCTTGTATTATATATTAGACAATTTATTTAAGTTTTCATTATAAGTACTCGACTTATTCAATATAGCTACTGCAGGATGTTGTTCTTAATACTTTGTAAATAATTAAGAAAGTGTAGAGGATGAATAAACTCACTCACATAGTTGTCTTGACATGATCTCTTTTTCATCGTGTTATAATTTCTGGCTGACCTATAGATATAAAACTAGAAGTTACTATCGCAAGGGAAGTGCTGCCTCAAAAGCCATCGGAAGACTAATTTTTGATAATAGGAACTGTACAGTGGCGCTCCCCCCCCCCCCCCCCCCCTTTAAAATCCCGCAAACAAGTGTTTTCTGCTTTTTACCATGTCAATGGTTCTACTTCTGAGTTTTTCTGAGTACTTCTGAGTTTATATTAAAGTGTTTCATAATCTTGATGCCCTTTGTAATCGTGCATTTTTAGCAACGGCGTGGTGACCAATTTCGCAAAAATTCTTGTCAGAAATCGCCGGAAAAGCACTTCTGGGCTTTGCAAAATTAAACATTTTCCTGAGGGTCATGTCCCCAGACCCCTCTAGTGGAACGCCTCAAACATACACCACAACGTGTTGATTCTTCACGTGCCCCCCCCCCCCCGCCCTTTCGAAAAACCCTGGATCCGCCACTGCTGTACCCAAGCATATCATGTTTAAAAATATTAATAGTTTTACGATAACTGCTCTTGTACTCGAGAAATAACGTTTTTATTCTCGTTTTTATGCTTCTGGACGCCGCCATTTTCGAGTTTGTTCGACGGCTCAAAGTTGATGTACAGCGGTGGTTTTCTTTTCAATTTTGACGTCATTGAGTGCAGTGGCGGCACTATGTGGGTGTGGGCCCCGGTGCGAGAAAAAAATGTGGGCCCCCTCCCACAAAGTGACGACATGTAGAAAATCTTTGAATTTAGGGTCTCTGAAATGGCCTTTCCTGCATTTTGCAGAGCACTTTTGAGTAAAATCTAAAGACCACAAATCACTTTTTTGTAGTGTATCCATTATTTTTAAGAAAATGTTATTAATAATAGCACTAGTTTGCCGGATGGGCTGATGGCCCCCTCGGCACATGGGCCCCGGTGCGGCGCCACTGATTGAGTGCTTGTCTTTTGTTCCTTGCACTCAATGACGTCGAAATTGAAAATAAACCCCCGCTGGACCTCGAGCAAACTCTAAAATGGCGGCGGCCAGAAGCTTAAAATACGAGAATGAAAACGTTATTTCTCGAATACAAGAGCAGATATACCGTAAAACTATTAACATTTCTAAACATTATAGTTAAGCCCCTTTTATTTAAAAGTGTTTTTTTTGTACAATTCCCATTTAAGTATGTTTCTACCAGCGAGAAATAATACTACAAAAGAAATAATACTACAAACTAACAAACTGTCAAAATGTTTCAAAACTCGGTTTTGTTGAATTCTGCTACTAGTCCCAGTCTTTATTTCAAAAGATGTGTGTATCGTACCTGCCATTAACTCAGGAGGAATATAATCCGTTGTTGTGGTGGACAATGTTCGTTCTAAAAAACAATGAATGAACAATATACTACTTATGAATTTTATACTCGTTAAATTCACATTTTCTGTTTTTTAAGCCAGCTTATTTCCACAGGCCTCCCGCATAGAGCCCACAGAAACCTAATATTATTACTTATTGGATTCCTCTGAGCCCAATATTACAAAAAATATTTAAGTCGAGAATTCAATATTGGGCGAGACAGAAGGTCGAGCCTAATATTGCAAGTCGAGACTTAAATATGTTGTAATATTGGGCAAAATATCTTAACATAAAGATGTTTCTTCGCACGTAAACAGTCCAAAGGTTGCTGGTCATCAAAAAGAATAATAAAAAGACTCGAAAAAACACATCACATTCCGCGAGAAAGCACTTCAACCAATGAAATTTCGATTTAGATAAAAGGCACGCGAGTGACGTTGTTTTGTACGTGAACAGCCCTTGTAAATAGTCCAAAGGTCCCAATATGTAGCTGTCCTACATCGTAAAATATTGGGTTGCCAGGTGATGCTATTAGAGACAGGTGATTGGTGGATTATATGTGAGGGTATAATATCGCGCCTTGATCACCTATCATTATTATTACCGTAATTTGTGAAGCGTAAGGCGGGGTCTTACGAATTTCAACAACTATCATAAACAAGAAAATATATTCGTCTTCAATTTTCTTCTTTTAACTTTCTTTTTTATCTCGAAGTTCTTCATTTGTAGATTATGCCGGAAAAGCCAATGTAAGTGTACATGTAGAGGCGTCAATCGATGTATGCGGTTCATTGTGTCCTTAGATCCTTGGAATGAGGATACAACGATATTTTTCAATATTCAAACCTTCGACAAAGATATTTTTCTAATAAAAACTCATTTTCCGTACATACGAAAATACCATGAGTCTACCCCCCATCTTTGTCCGCTAATGTCATACTCTCCCCCTCCGTGTACTTAATGGATGCCATACTTACCATTACCATGGTTCATATGAAAATAATGTGAAGGTGCAATGACTGATGGGTATTTTAAACTTAACGCAAGTATTCTACGTTGAGCAGAGGAGACCCTGAAACAGAAAAAAATACCTCGTTACAAAGAAAGGTACCGCGCTAAATATAACATATACGAATAAGAGAATAAAAAATATTGTGCTGCGTAGGCAGTGTAGAAATACAAATCGAAGAGGTTGGTGTACTACAAGTCGAAATATTATGTAGGAGGTTCAGAGTGAAGGCCCTTCCAGACCTGGAGATAGTGGTGCATCCTCCTGGGATCCTCGTTCACAGAAAATATTTAAGTTTCATGGGCTGGCAAGTCAGGCTTAGCCAAACAGGCTAGGACTGGCCATTGTGCCATCTTGTGCCAGAACAATGGCCAGCCATTGTGCTGCCACAAAATACCATTGTTCTGGCACAATATGGCCAGTCCAAGCCTGAGTCACAACTCCCGACTTAACTATACCGCTTTATTAAAGGGGAACTGTACCCAAAAAATAAATTACTTTCAAATAAAAGGCCTTTACGTATAATGTTTAGAAATGTTAATAGTTTTATGGTGTCTGCTCTTGTACTCGAGAAATAACGTTTTCATTCTCGTATTTTATGCTTCTGGACGCCGCCATTTTGGAGTTTGCTCGACGGCTCAAGATTGATGTACAGCGGTGGTTTTCTTTTCAAATTTGACGTCATTGAGTGCTTGTCTTTTGTTCCTTGCACTCAAGTGACGTCAAAATTTAAAAGAAACCCCCGCTGGACCTCGAGTCCGAGCCGTCGAGCAAATTCGAAAATGGCGGCGTCCAGAAGCATAAAATACGAGAATGAAAACGTTATTTCTCGAGTACAACAGCAGATACCGTAAAACTATTAACATTTATAAACATTATACTTAAAGGCTTTTTTTTAAAGTAATTTATTTTTTGGGTACAGTTCCCATTTAACGATTGTTTTAGACTTTTAGTGCTGCGAAACGTAGTGCGACCGTTTTTTCGAAGAAATTATTTGGTCCTTATAGCGTATAGGATCCAAGAAAGGTTGGAATTATTTCCAGGTCTGTTTGGGCCTTCGTCGTGGCAGCAAGTGAAACATAAAACATTACCTTTGTTTTATTGAAGGCTGGTAATCAGTCTGCATTACTGATGACTTTCTAGTAGATTCATCGTATGATTTATCTTGATTATTATTCCTGAAGATATAGAGTAAAAACCCAATCACGTTTCAGAGAAATTTAATTTTTCCTTTCATGTACATTTTAAACACGGAGTGCTCGCATAAAAGGGGAAGCCCATCCCCGTCGAAACAATGGAGTCTTTGAAATTTTAAAAATCAACTCAGACAATGGAGTCTCGAAACAATGGATATTTTGTTGTTTTGATTACTTCTCATTTCTCATTGTTTCCTGACCAATCACAGTAATTGAACTAATTATGATTGGCACGGTGAGCATCTCACCGCCAATATATGCAAGCACTCCGTGTTTAAGATATTTCATAGCCCGAGCGGGGGGTGAAGCCTGCGCCTGAGAGGGGGTCTGATCTTCTCAGGCTAGATATTTCATAGATTTAATATAACACTGCTTTTGATTTGCCATGAGCAAATGTCGCACGTGCTTCGTTTCTCTATGAAGCGCGGGAATTTTATGCCACCAATCAGAAACGCTTCACATTTTATGCAGTTTCCGTAAGGAGAAAATAATTTTTAATCAACGAAATTGAAAGTTCAGATATATTGTTGTCACGCTATGTAAGTCAGTGGTGGATTTATAGGGGGGACAGGGGTGTGCACTCTGTTGGCCTTGGTCAAGGGTGCAAGCGGGGGTGCAAAAAAGGAATTCAAGGCAGCACTAGTTCAAAATACCCAAACTACTAGGTGCACTGTCACGACAGCACGCTGCTGGGGCCCGCGCTGGGCAGTGCTGGCCCAGCACTGATGTAAGTATAACAATAGCTGATAGTTAAGGCACAGATACATGTACATCTAGCGTACCTATTTTTTTATTTTGTCTTATTCTCTGTTATAAAAAAATGGTTCATAGTTCGGCCTGGTCCGTTGAGCTATGGTTACACGGACCGTTTTGCCGAAAGACACTTTGCCGAAAGACATTTTTTTGCCGAATGCACAATTTAACGAACGGACTTTTTGCCGAAAAGACATTTTGCCGACGGGACAATTTGCCGAAAAGACATTTTGCCGAATCGGTTATTTCCGCAAATTAAGACTCCGAAAACGAACATCTTTCGTTTCATATGTTTTTGAGTTTTTGACATTTTGCGGAAGAGACAAGTTAACGAACAGACTGTTTACCGAAAATTCGCTAGGAATAACATGAATGTTAAGAAAAAGGTTTATTGTGATATAATGCAGTAGAAATACAACTGAATAACATTCGGAAATAACATCCGGCAAAATGTCTTTTCGGGAAAATTTCTTTTCGGCAAATTGTCCCTTCGGCAAAATATGTCTTTTCGGCAAAATGTCTTTTCGGCAAAACGTCCGTTCATTAAATTGTCCATTCGTTAAATTGTCCATTCGGCAAAATGTCCGTCGGCAAAATGTCCGTTCGGCAAAATGTCTTTCGGCAAAGTGTCTTTCGGCAAAGTGTCTTTCGGCAAAGTGTCTTTCGGCAAAGTGTCTTTCGGCAAAGTGTTTTTCGGCAAAGTGTCTTTCGGCAAAGTGTCTTTCGGCAAAGTGTCTTTCGGCAAAGTGTCTTTCGGCAAAGTGTCATCTTTCGGCAAAATGTCTTTCGGCAAAATGTCCGGCCACTGAGTTATGAATGGACTTGGGAAGCTGGAAGAACATTATTATAAGCAACGTTATACGAATGTAAGTGGCAAGCTAGGGAATATTTCCTCTACCTTACTCTAGAATTATCAGGACTGCATACAATAGCTGGCAGTTTGATATTTCCTGCAGCTGGGTAACATGGATCTAAAGGTGTTTTATGAGTGAACTGATCATGCTAAAAAACAAAAAGAGAAAAAACGTTTTAGATCAGAATGTGCGTTCAACAAGATAGCAGTTTTTGTCGTACCTGTTCACTTTCAACAGTGCTTAAGTAATCAGAGCCTAAGGCAAAGTGCGTTTCGTGATCATCCCTGGATCTGTGATCATATCCTTTACTGGTTGAAGACTGATTTCCATCGAGTGATTCCCCGCAGAGGTGGACCTAAATTCAACACATAAACAACGTTTACAGCAACTGGATAAAGAAATCAAACTATGCTTGTTCATGAAAATATGTATCACTGATGTAGTTTATACCTTACGAAGTTCACTGTCCATTTGTGTTGTTCTGTACTGTGGCTCTAGTAAACCTTTATCAAGTAGTATATAGTCGTACTTTGGAGCAGGTCTGCGGTGTAATGTGTGAGAACGAAGTAGTTCAGTTGGCGGTTCTTGATAATCTTTCAAAGTCACTGAAGGGAAAAGACAATAATTGGGTTTTTTCTCTGCAAAGACAAATGGCTGATTTCATGTTATTTTTGTATCAGGCTTACTTACTGGAGACTTGTTTCAGGGGGGTCGTCTGGCCGTCTTGATCACCCGACAACGCTACACAGGAAACTTTATGGCGGCCCTAATATGCAGAAATCATGTTGAGGAAAGTATGTTGAGGATCTCAGTATGATAAAAAAGTAGTGTACTGCATAGGCAGTATTAAAATAAAAATCAAATAAATATAAATTAATCAAACAGATACAGATAGGTAGTATTAAAATAGAAATAAAAAATACTAAAATGTTGGTAATCTGCCGAAATTGTGTAAAATAAATGAATTTTAGATTGACAATATTTCGCACAATATAAATGATAATCGCACTAAATTAATGAAACAATAAGAAATTACTCTTTACCTGGTTGCGTTCAAATTCACATAACCGATTCTAGAAGAAAAATATTTTTTATGCTGAAGAGCGATTCAAATTATTTGCGGAAAAAATACCATGTAATTAACATTAATTATGTCCCAGGGCTGGTCAGCACTTAACTTATCTAAATAATATCAATGGTTAACCAAGCTAGCATATAAGATGTGTGAAGTTGATCGTCCAGGTTGTTGTAGTCTTGAGAAAGACTATTGTTGGTGACTGACTTCACACATCTAATGATACTCCTAGATTCAAATCGTTTACTTCAAGCTAGCATAAGTAATGAGAATAAAGGAAATGATCACCAAAGATAAACCAACATGTTTTTAAAACAACTTCTTCCAACTAGTACTATAAGAAATGTTTGGAGATCAGTAAGGAAAATTTGTATGTTGATATTAGGCCGGCTTAAAGGATGAATGGTTATATATTTGGTTGCAAGAGTTGATCATACCTTTACAAAACCTAAGGCTTCGTTGTGTTTGACACAGACAAAATCTGATTCTTTAGTTGATTTAGGATACACCATGCCTGGAGTCTGCTGCAAGAACTGCATGGAGATATGAAATGAGAGAAGGAAAAAAGGGGGAATAAGAAGGATTTGAAAGGGGGAAAAAAGAAAGGAAAGAGGGCAGGAAACGAAAGGAACAAAGGGGAAAGGTAAGGAAAGGAAAGAAGAATGAAAGGAAAGGAAAAGAAACGAAAGGGGAAAAGGAATGAAACGAAAGGAACAAAGGGAAAATAGAATAAATGGAAAGGGGAAATAATGAAATGAACGGAAAGAAAAGGGGAAGAAAACGAAAGGAACAAAGGGGAAAAGAATGAAGTGAACGGAAAGGAAAGAAAAGAAAACGAAAGTATAAAAGGGAAGTAAACGAAAGGAAAAAAGGGAAAAGAATGAAAGGAAATGAAACGAAAGTATAAAAGGGAAGTACATGCAAGTACATGCAATGCAAGAGTTTTGGATATCCAATTACGTATGGCCAATCAAAAGGTCCCTCGTGTAACGGCACGCTGTCATACGAATACACAACAATACATATGGTTCGTGTTCACTTGACGCAGTCCACTCCGTTCTGCGCATGTCCCCGTTTCTGTTTACATCATTTGTTTACATTGCATTATATAAACATTGCACAAGAAGTATTGCGGATTTGTTTTCCACCTAAAAAGCGTGTTATAAGAAGCTGTTCTGCTCCTAAATGTGGATAATATATCAAACTACCACTCGCGCCTTCGCCACCTTTGACGAATACTCGCGCTTTCGAAGTGTCGCAAAACTATTCCGTTGAAGTTTGTTGACATATATGGGGTCCCGCACGTTTGAAATATCAAACATGCACAGAACGGAGTGGACGGCACCTTTAAGGGAAACAAGTGTACGCATTGTGGATCTATTTTTACTCTTTCCTTACCTTGGATGATTTAGGTCGTGCTGTTTTTAAAGGTTTTAGTGGACATTGTGATTTTTTAAGAAAAAAATCTGGATAAAAACATAAAGTAGCATGTAATGTATATATAATTACTTTTATGTATATATGTATATATAATTACGTTTATAATTAGTGTGAAAATCAAGGCATAGAAATCTTTAAGTGAATTCTTTCCAGGTGTTGTATTTACCTTTTTGATAAAGTGAAGAGCTAAGACATTTGTCATTTCCTAGCTGTGAAGAAAATATTTCCATAATTAGTCACAGCGTGATAGAGATTGTTTCCAAAACCATATTTAATAATTTATTTAATAACTTGTCTTTACATATTACCATAAAATTAGTAGAGTACTTGGCAAGAAATCCTAAAAATGTACATAAAAAATAAATGAACCACTTTGCACAGTCAAGTAATCAGACAATAATTTCATTGATTTGACTTCAGATATTTGCAATTTTTACCATTAATTCCAGTTTGAGTATGACTATTCTTACATACTTCTGAGCTTTCATAATTTCTAGTATTTCTGTAGTAGATCAAACAGACAATGAAATAAATAATCAAATAATTTAAATGTCAGTATTAAATAAGTTCTCTGTGCAGCCCTGCTGAGAGGGTAGCCGGAGCAACTGCCCTGGGCCAAATAAGGGGCCCAAAACGATAATCATCATGCAAATCCTACACATAGGATGAAGCTTCTAGATCATTTAGGGGCCGTGCAAGACCATATATAACCACACCTTCCCCTGGGCCTATCTTGGCTCTCGGCAGCCCTCAGCTCTGTGGATATTCTAGTAGTCCCTACAAGGCCTTGGTGTACAGAACAACAGGTAATGACGGGAGTTAAATCCATTGATCTGTGATACCTGTATTCCTGCACATTTGGGCTCCTACTTTGTGTACGGACACAGAATATTACATCATTGAAATATTCAGTTTAAAAGTAGGGTTAGTAATCCTTTATTTCAGGGATATAGGACTAGAGTTTTTATTTGGGTTATGGTTAGGGTTTTTGTTCTTGTATTTAAGCTTCTGAATCCCAAGAAAATAACCTTGATATGTGTCTATGACGTAGTCTGTGTCCATTGTGTGTGAGGTAGTCCGTACACAAAGAAGATTTGCATATATAAAGATTATTCTATCCAACATGACTCCTTCATTCTCTGCCAGGTAAGTTGCCATATGCTTGATCATTACCAGTACTAGCTAAGTTAAGCTACCTTGAGGTGGATAAAGCTGGAGAAGTGAAATCATTTTGACTGACAGATGTTGTAGTGATACATGCAGGTCCCTTCATGTTCCAGTCTCCACAACGAAAAACAGAGGAGGCACCAGTTTTGGTGAAAGCAGTTTCACTGGGATTCTTAGTCAGGTATCTGTTGTGGTATGAATGTAGAGTTTCTGAGAAAGGAATCCTGAAAGAAAGTTGCCATGGTTAAATTAGGGATACACCTATATGCATCTAAACACACTTGGTAAGAATCAAACCAGCTGTTGTAGTCTAGTGGTAATTACCCTGCACACATGTCTATGAGCTGGGAGACCCAGGTTCAAATGTTGGGTCAGACAGACCACCATAATTTAATGCAATTATGATACCATAATTTAATGCATATATATGATATTCACTAAGGCACACATATTGAATAAATATAATTACAAAATATGAATACAATCTTTATGTAAACCTTTGTTTATTACTGCCAAGATTGAAATGTGTTGATCGCATGTCATCTGTTTGTTTTCTTTGCATGTCTCGACTTGCTTTAATCCTGCTTGTCTACAAAAATAGTTGATTAAATATATACTGATTAAAATATCAGAAATTTCATAGTTGAATCATGTTAATATTATATAACTTCTCTATAATATTATAGTTAATACATAAAAGTAGTTAGAATAAAGAAAATGATCACCAAAGATAAACTACATGTTTTTAAAACAACTTCTCCAATCTAGAAACTATAAGAAATATTTGGAGTCCAGTAATGAGAATATGTTGATATACTGACAGCCCTGCCAAGAGAGGGAGAGGGTAGCTGGGGCAACTGCCTCAGGGCCCGGGCCAAACAAGGGGCCCAAAACGATAACCATCATAAATCACATAGAACGAAGCTTCTAGGGCATTTCATAGAACACGTGAAAGACATTAACCCCACTTTCCCCTGGACCTATCTTGGCTCTCGGTGGCCCTGTATACTAAGGCTTAATTGGATTAATGCAATATTTTTTTTGAACATATATAACATACCCCAAAAGTTTGATAACTTGAGCCATATATTGAGCCATCATCTCCAATCATTTTACCTTGTGTGTGGGAAGGAGAAAAGTCCTAGCAGTAGAATAAACAATTTATTATTTTCTCCTAGTCAGTAATCATATAAAATTACACTTTAATTCTCATTGGCATCAAACAAGTTGTTTTTATTATATTAAGAGGTTAATTGGTACACAATACAAAGAGTGCCTGTGGTTGCAGTAGATATCTTCCAATGCTGGTTACCATAATATATTGATTATTATACAATCACATGAGTCCTTATGTATGCATTTTCATTGGTTCTTGCCATGGCATCAAATCATGTCAGCAGGTGTATTTTCCTTTTTTCAAGCCCCAACAGCTTTGATAAACCTTTGATTGTATAAAACAAATAGATTCCATTTTTTGTTGCCTGTTCAGTTATGGACAGAGGACGTCAGAATGTGGTAAGAACATCAGTGACCCATTAGACTCTGTCTTGTGGGCCACATTTTTGTTCTTACCATGTTCTGACGTCATCTGTGCATCTATAACTGAATAGACAATGGCAAAATGGAATCTATTTGTTAAATACATGTATATAATTATACCACAGTATTAATGTCTTTAAAGTGCCCATAACCTCAAAATGTTTTATTGTCTTGTTTGGAAGAACTTTTAAAACGATAAAGTAACTTCTTTTGAAGATTTTCGTTTCTTTGCTTTCTTTTTTAGATATATCAGTTTGTTTGATATGCAAATACATATCTGGAATTTCGTCACACATGCATAATGACAATTGTTGGAGAAATGTGTATATCTCTTTCATTCTCGAACGAAATACTTTAAAATCAAGACGTTTGGTGTTGTGGGAGAAACACACACACGTGTTATTCACACTTTAGTGTTTTTATTTCATGAACGCAAAGATATATAACATTCTCTGATAACTCATTATGCATGTGTGACGAAATCCAGATATTTGCATATCAAACAAACTGGTATATCTAAAAAAGAAAGCAAAGAAGGGAAAATCTTCAAAAGAAGTTACTTTATCATTTTAAAAGTTCTTCCAAATAAGACAATAAAAAATTTTGAGGTTAGGGGCACTTGAAGAGATATTTTAAAAGGTAAATTTGAAGTATCTATCTATAGAAACACATAAGTATACTCTTCCATGCTTAAGTATTTGTCAACATATATATTGAAGTTCTCTTATTTCTCCTTTTCATATTATATCCACCTAAAATTTCTATATATGGCTTGCACAATTATTATAAAGTTGTAAATCATAACACTGTTGTAATTCTTACAGGGATGTTAGTGCTGTAAAAATCATGAGCAACACTATTAGCTGCTGCAGTTGGTAAAACATGCTTGCAGAATTCAAATGAAGTGGTTGTCATCAAAGGGTGGTGGTTGTTCATTAAATCATAACCAAATTCAAAATTAGATGTTCTCTAAAATGATAACAAAAACTTGAAGTTAATAAAGACGTATCACAGAGTATTAAGTTCAGAGTCAATTTTTGCAGGTGTGTCAAAGGGCATGTGATAAGAAAAGGAGAGGGGATGAATAGCAAACATTATGCCCCAATATTGCTACAGTATATGGTGTAATGAGGGTAGTGGAAAGTCTTTTTGGTTGAAGGATTTTGTTATGTCAGAGTTGGCTAGGGTTTTTTGGTATCTAAGTGGAATTTGCAGAGGTGTAGCCAGGATTTTCTGTCAAGGGCCAGGAAAAACCTAAGAGGAGCCAGCCTAACTGAGGCAAATGAAGACCCAAGAGTACAAATTTTCTCAAGGGGGGGCAGGAATTTTGCCAGGGGCCCCAGCCCCCCTTCTGGCTACGCCTCTGAATTTGAATTGGTATATATAGTATTCCATCGTAATTTGGGTATTTAGAATATGGACATCACCAATTTTGGGTATCCTGTATTCTATTTCAACTATTTCATACTTTTGTTGTTGTCAATATCTCACACACTGGCACAGTATTAATAGAACTGTAATTTGGAAAACTGCCCTGCTAATGCAAAAACTCCTATGCAATTAAGTGCAAGTAGTAATAAAAAGCATTTTAAGATGAAATATCCTTCATTTCAGTCACTGTACCTGTACTTCTGTGCTTAGCCTCGCCGTCTCTCTGTCAAGTTTTACAGTCTTCAACAATTAAATGGAAAAACAAAGTCAAATTCTGGTATACTAAGTAAAAAGACATTTTCCTGAGGCTCATAGTGCGGACTGTGGAAGAGTGAAGTTGGTTTGCATGTCATATCTTAAATTGTATGTCGTAAACATCTGCGTACATTTCTTAAATCTTTAAAAACAACATATTTCTAACCTTTTTTCCAAAACACCCATGACTTGTTGTTTGCCATTGTTTTTTCACTTCACAATCATCTTTTGTAAAAACATGATCATTTAACAAGAAATCCTTAATAGCAGTGTTCGTATTTTCTCTTTTTGGCCCGTAAAGATAGTTTCTTCTCGATGAAATATCAATCATAGTTGAAATATCGAGTTGAAACATTAAAAAACTTTTTTCAAGAAAATATCCCTGTTGCTAGGAGACACTCCGTCAAAAAGACTGAGTAATAGTTGCAAAATAAATTAATTATTGAAATTATTATAATTTATTGTACAATTATTAATAATTCATGAAGAAAATTCAAAATAAATTAATATTTAATCAGCATCTTTAACTCAGGATAAAACATTGATTAATAAAACATCAATCTTTTATCAAAGTTATCTTGCTCAAATTGAGCTTTTTCGAAGTTAAAATAATTTGTTTGTTTCTACAACTTCCAAACAAACTATGCATCATAAATTCTATTCATTTTACAAGTTCATTAAAATATTTGCAGCCAATGTTTATGGGCAACTACAACAGCTCGCCTGTGCAATGCCCATATCTTGTATCAGGACAATGTACAACATACAACGACAAAACATGGAAGAACAGAGCAACTTTATTCTTTGAATGTATCTCTTACTTTAGTGTATAGATAATACATTCATTAAAAATTCTAATTTAATATTACATATGTCATATATTATTATATTATATTAGTTGTATTCTTCATTTTATTGTAGCAAACACTACTGGGTTTACTTGAGTAAAAGCAGTAATGTGACAGAGTAAACCATTGCTTTTTTATTTTAGCCAATTACCTTTTTTTATTTTAGCCAATGTTACAAGGTATAATAAGTAATTTGGATAAAAGTCAACTCTTAAAGGTGCCGTCAAGTCCGTTCTGTGCATGTGTGATATTTCAAACGTGGGGGACTCCATATGTCAGCAAAGTTTAACGGAATATAGATTCGCGACAGTTTGAAAGCGTGTATTCGTCAAAGGTGGCGAAGGCGCGAGTGGTAGTTTGATATATTATCCATATTTAGGAACAGAACAGCTTCTTATGACATGCTTTTTAGGCGGAAAAGCTCAAGCATGGAAAACAAATCCGCAATACTTCATGTTCAATGTTTCTATAATGCAATGTAAACATTAAATTATGCAAACAGAAACGTGGAGATCCACAGAACGGACTTGACGGCACCTTTAACAGACATCTCACTGAAAAAACATCTCGGTGACGTTACATGGAGCTATTAATAATGACTTGTAATGTAAATAATATTCTGCAATATTATCCACAATACAAATCCTTGTTAATCTCTGTATAACATAAGCTCATCAACAGGGTAATGCAGATAGTAAATTTCCACTGCTTGGGCTGAACTTGCTGTCCAGTTTCCTTAGTTGCATCTGTGAGTGAACACTGCCAAATATGGGATTTTAGAGCCAAGTAAGGAACAGTGTATACTGTAAGGAACAGTGAACAGTGTATACCCGAAAATTCTGTTGATGGAAACCAAAGATGAAACGCTTTTCATGATGGACAGTAGAGTTAATGTGCCATGTTTTTAGAGAGTTGACTTTACCAATAATTACAAAATATATACATATGAATTTGTCATACACCTGTATTTACCAAAGATTGACAATAGTCAACCAAATTTGAGGTAATGAGAACAAACTTAAAGAGAAAAGATTAAAATAAAAATATTCCAATATTTGTCTGCCACTTTCTCATACACCAAGATATTGTCGAACCTAGATTTCAAATTAAAAAAAATAAGTTAAGGGTCATTCACTAAATATGTGATGATTTGTGTGTGTGTTAGCCCTAGCATCGCATTACATCATAAGATTACTCCATTGCTAGACAACTGGTTTCTAAAGACAAGTTTAGCACCCAATGTATTTTGGGAATGGACAATACAGATTAGTAACCAAGATAATAGTACTTATATAATATACTTATATAATATATACTTATATAATATACTTAATATATATATTAAGTATATATATATATATATATATACTTAATATATTAGTAACCAAGATATTGTACTTTTGATCCCCAGCCTGATGGCCTTGGACTTTACCCTCAACTATTAACCATATATATATACCACATATAAGACTGTCTTGGTGTTAATTCTAACCTTCCTTAGGGAGCATTCATAACTTACCTAGAGGGGAGCTATGGCAATTTTGAGGGGGGGTCATAATTTGTCAACAATAATTTATTTTTTGGGGGGCTTTTGAAAATCACCAAAATAAAACAGAGTGCAAGGGGGGGTCATCAAAAACGTTTCAGACATTCTGTCAACTACAATCATCAAGCCACCTGATATAAAAATATGGTTGTAGTTGGCCATGCATTTTTGACATTGACAATGGTATTAAATATAGTCATACACTTCACTCAAGGTGAACATGAAGACACATTAGAGTTGAAATTGTACATTGTTGTTTAGTTCATTTCTGGCAAAATTGTGTAAAGTATGGGAAGATTATTTGTATTGGAAACCATCCAATTATCATTAATGGTACTTTTTAATTTGTAATGTTGTGAAGGGTTTCTGTTTGTGAAAATAAAGTTTAGTTATAAATGATGGAAATACTGACGTGTAAAATACTCAGATGCAAAATGACTGTACAATTATCACTCATTTTAGAGGAAGTCTGATCAACATTAGAGTAGGGGGGTCACACAAATTTACCTTTGCATGGATGGTATTACATTAGGGGGGGTAGAATAAATCACCATAGCCCTCCCCCCCCCTTCTAAGTAAATTATGAATGCTGTATCGGTACTTTCCCAGTTGTGAAAAATACAACTTCAAGAATCAATCCATTTGTATCTAATTTATCATTTAGTATACTTCAAGTAAAAAGGCTTGTTTCTAACCAGCGGGGTTTCTAACCAGCGGGGTTTCCGATAGAAGCCGGCTGTACGCCAATTCACCACAGTCTACTGTGAGGAATTTTTCAAATAATACTAGTTTTATATATTGTTATGGCCACATTGTGCCGTCTGTAATAATGTCAAACACCTCCAGGACAATAAAATATAGAGGAATAGCCAGTAATATTGTTGAAAGAATGATTGAAGTGCTACTTACCATAATAACATGCATTTGAGAAAGCACAACTGATATTGCCAAGGTTGGTGGGCCAATATAGTTCATTGTCACCACCCATTTCTGATGAGTTAAAAAACAGGAAACATAAGGTATTGGACTGCATAACAATTTCCTTACAAGATATCTTATTTTCTATACAATATTCAACCATTCTGTCTGTTCAACAGAGAAATTAAAATTGAAAGTTTATTCTTACCCATAATTTATCAAAGAAAATGGCCACAACGGTTAACTCTAGAAAGATATCTGCTGCACAAATTTTCCATAACCACATCATTGCCCATGTACTGTGAAAGCTCATAGCTTCAGCTTGTAAAACCTAAACGATTTTTAAGTAAAAAATAGATCAAATCAAAGTGTCTCAGTTCCCCGTCATTTCAGAGGTTACCTTTGCCACAGATGGGTACATGTTTGTACAGTCTATTTGTTCTAGTAGATTCTGTATGAATCCCTTGGAGAAATTGCAATGAATTTCAAAGTAGTGTAAACCTTAATCAATTATACGGTGTCGCCATATCCCTGTTGTTATGCACATATTGAACCACCGCAGAGCACCGCTTCCTTTGCCATTTACCACTCCATTTTCTTAATCTAGCTTTTTGTGATATCATAACGCGTATGTTGATAGATAGGACTGCTCAAAAAACGCATGTGAAAGATATCTTAAGGTTATTATGTCACCAGATGAAATTGACACGAAACTATCATCAGTTTCATTTCAACTTGTAGGTTGTTGATATTGCTTCTTGTTTGAAAGCGATGGGATATGAATCCGAAATGATTTGCAGTCACAGTAATTGTTTAGTATGGACGACAATTAAGTGAAAAAAAGAAGCAGATGGTCAATGTTTTAAGATCCATTTGAAATGATTTGAAATGCAACCGGATGATACATTATAATTAACATTTTGAAACAAGCAGACGATGACAATACATTAGAATTTACATAATATACATATGCTGGAACTTTCTATTAAAGAGATCGTAAAACAAAAGTGAAACAATTCAAAATAAACTATCAGCTGTGTAAATATACTTACTGGAGAAATCGAATCTGATTTCACTTCAAGAAGTGTGTGATATTCGTGAAGGAAATGATCCCAAAAGAAGGAACGCGCAGATATTTGTATACCATAAGCAACCATCATAATAACAATTTTCTTTTTACTTTCACAAAGCACAACCTCTCTTAATTTGTACTCAGTTTTAGTTTGAGAATAGTCAGTCAATAAAGCGACCTCGGCATCATCGGAAGGATATTCCCTTCTCTTTGCGGGCGGGTTTTTCATAAAATACAACACACAGGCACACAACACCACAATACAGCCAAGAAAATCTGCAGCAGCATCGACGAAATAGCCATAAGTCCCCCAACCATTTACAAAAGATAACTTCATGTTTGATTGTGCTCGGTAAATAACGCCGTCAAAAATATCAAGGAAACACCGAAACTCGAAAGCGATACAACCAAGTCTTCGGATCCAAATACTGTCTTCGTACATTAATCTACCAGAAATGATAGCCACAACTAAATGAAATCCACTGATCAAATTTGGGCTCATCCAACTTAGCTTTGAAATTTGGTATTTTGCGTCGATGTTCTGTGACAAAGGAAGCCAAACGTAGTGGCTGATGTGATCCTGCATTCGTACTTTTACAGTTTTAATAGGAAACCTCGAGTTGACAGCTGAAGCGACAGAAGCGTTTGCGATAAGACCTTGCTCTTGCATCTCACCAAAGAAACTCATGTCCATCCAGACAAAAAATGTTAAAGACGCAAAAACAAAGTAGAATACAACGTTGTCTTCCCAACCCATTATTACCAATCTTCTTCGTAGCTTCAACCCAACGTAGCTTCAACTACGAGTTCTGTCCATCTGTTCTATGTCACACGACGCTCCACAAAGACTCCCAAGTCAGCAGTGTGTGGCAGCTGTTTATTTATGAAATTATAATATAAAAGACAATTTTATAAATCAGAAACACTTCTTTACATACAAGGTTGGTTTATGTGAAACTTATCCCGTCGTTGAACTCATTAGTTTGATGGAATAAAGCTTTACTACAAATAAAGGTTTGTTTGAATCGCCACATCACACCACCGTGGCCTTTGGCCAAGCAAACGCGCGCATTGGTCAAATCCTAGATCTATTGTTTTGACAATTTCCGGCATTTGGTAGGGAAAACACCTGGTATATGCCGGCCACAAAAACAAATATAAAGACATTTCCATAATCATTATATATTCAAGTGCAATGCAAAAAGGTTTGAGGCAAGAAATGAGCTGTGTTCGTGTCTAGGATGTGAATTTTACACAGCGTGCAAATGGCATATTAAATACTGGAGGAGATTGACCTTTATACCTGTGCCATATATGGTGTCATATTGCATATTTTCAGGCAGTTTATTGTTACCTGGCTTCAGCACAATACACAGTGGGATAACAATGGGATTGCTATTATGAAGAACGAAAGTTCACGTGGAAGGTGGATGATAATGAAAATACAATGCTATTCATAATTAGTCTCATTATTTTTCTCATGATGGTAGCGAGCTAGACTTGCCGGCAGGCGGAAGAAAGCGAGAGATTTGGGCGCGAGGGGGTTCTTCTGGTACGCAGTTAAAATTTTTACGAGACTTCTTTATAGTTTCTTGTCTTTTGGCGGACTTTAATTTCATCTTTAGAAATGCAATCTTTAACTAAAAGAAGCTAAAAGTAATTTATTTCCTGCAGATGGTGATTATAATACTGCGTTCAAAGTAAAATTGCAGTTTTATCGCCCATGTTTTTTGGAAATAGTAGCTGTCCCACCAGCACCTGCTAAGCTTTGACTCCTTATCATTCTACTTGATCGTTTACCACCATTACCAACAGCGAAGTTACTTTTTTGCTTTCTCAGTAAACCCATACTCCCTCTTCTTCCAGAAACTTTACTCAGTCTTGGCCGCTTCTCGTCTTCTTCGGGCGCGGTCTGCGAATCCACCAGTTCTTCATTCATTTTTTGGTTCAGGTTTCCTAAATGAATGAATAGAAATGAATACAGGAAATATCATAAAACAACAAAGAAGAGAAATGCACGAATGTCTCGTACGTCAAAGACTGATCAAAAGTTTGAAACTTTGGCTGAAATATCAATTTATATATTGTAACATACGCAAGAAATCTTTATCGCCTTGTAAACTTTCCAATACAGGGACAAACGTCTCTTCGATAGATCCAGGAAATCCTATAAAATTTTTGATAATTTCAGCTGCAGTAGATACGATAAAATAAGTAAGAGATAAATCCCGAGAACGAGGGATGTATGCTACTTTTTATACAGCCCCGAGGATGCGTAGCGTTCGAGGGATTTATCTGACTTATTTCATGATTGAGAAGGTTTTCCAACAAAGATTTGTCTATTTTTTCCAACTTGGATAAAGAATTTCCTAGTTTTTTCTTCATTTTCTTCATTTCTTATCTAATTAGTATTCATAGGGCTGTATCCAGTATGCTATATACAGCGTGTGAGATAAAATCGACTCAACCATGAAATAACTAGCAATTCATCCAACAATATTAGTAGTATACAATTACTTACTTTCTATTTTAACAAGAATTAAAACCTCTCTTTCATCTATATGTTTAATGGCATAGTCCATCGGGCTCAAATAAAGATTCTTTCGGACACCACTTTGATCTGAGAGATCTATGATATCTTGAAATGAAAATGATGGTGTTGAATACAGTGAGATTATTCATTTATGTATAGTACAGCAAAATGTGTAATATTATTAGTTAATGTTTGACTGTTCTGACCGTGTCTCAATAGCTCAGTGGTTATAGCGCCGATACGTTGATTCGGGAGACCTCGGGTTCGATTCCCGGTTGGGGCAGTCAAATTTTTCATATACATATATTTTTAGGGTCTCATCTTCATCTAAAATTATTAGATTAAAATAAAATTATAAAAGCACTTTACGTTTCTCTCTCGAAATGTTATAGACATCCTATTCCCTATCTTCAGGGCCTTCGCTCGAGACGTCCGATGATATGCCTGGTGTCACCCACAGAAACATCATGACAAGTGCCACTGCCTTGAGATCAAGCTGGACTTGACGTTTCGTCAAGATTATTTCAAGATTATTTCTGGCTTCAAATACCAGCCAAAACGGATTTAATAAACGGCATTAACTTAGTCATAATTCGTAAGTCGCCCTCGAGTGTAATCGATGTAATTCATGGTCTTGGAAAGATTTCTGCGAAATATCTCAACCCGCCAAGTGTATTCAGGACCTAAAATTAGAATTACAGGCTGATGCCGCTATACAAAATGTATTTTGCGCCAAATGAGTCTTAAATCCTAACCCTAAACCCTAGAGTTTCATCCGAACCCGTCTGCGATTTGTGTAGCGGCTTTAGTCCGTAATTAGAATTTTAGAACATGACAAGTAGGTGCCGATGTTCTAATTGGAGAGAAGATTTTTACTCCGAAAAGGAAATCCAAGTCCCAGCTGCCACAGCAAGAAGTAAAATGATACCTGTCGCGATTTAGGGTTCGCTTATTATTTTATATTGATATATACATATTTAGTAATTCCAAAATAATTAGTGAATTTTATTAACAAATACCGAATACTACCCCTAATCCTAACCTAATCCTAACCATAACTCTATAGTGTGTAATATTATACTACATCTGAACCTTGACTCATATGAGTAAAGTTATAATGTAAATAAACACAAGACTATGTTTATATTTCAGTACCTTCCGTTTTACAGTCACATCTTTCTCTAATGTTGGCCAACAAAGCACAAACTCTACTGTGAGGATTAAAAATCTCTTGTTGATTATCTAGTAAAAACAATATTTTGAATATAAGTTAAACTATATCACACGAACAAATTCCTAATATATGTTATATTAAAAAACAACGTCAGGAATCGCCATTTGAACATTTTCCTTTTTATATTACAACAATACTCTCACCTCCAAATCGTACAGTGATGAACATCTTGTTGAGACAAGAAAAAAACTAAAGTTACATCAGTTGAAGGAGAACTTTATCCTGAAGTTTCATCATATAGTCATGTATGTTATACATATATCATGTTAATGATGCTATATACATTTATATACGCTGTATTGTTGTTGTTTTGAATAAAGCAGCAAAAAGTAAGCAGCTGATTGGAAGATATGAAATTTCACCTGCTCTCTACTCATGATGATGTATATCGTTATCAACATTTTAGTCTTTATTAATTATTTAAAACTTATCAAAGTCAGTCTCAAGGCGCGTTTCGGCACGATTCGACAAAAACATGCGACCGCGTGCCTTTACTACTCTCAAATTACCCAGAACTACTGTACGCACTCACTCCATTACAACGGAGTGACTTAGTCTCCTTTGCAGACGTTCTTAAGTGAGTAACGAGGGCAGGAGACACTAAGAACATTTATTTCATGATTGACGGTCGGTTTTCTTTGATGTACCGCAGGCTGTATATAGCATACACAGCCCTATGAATACTAATTAGATAAGAAATGAAGAAAAAACTAGGAAAATCTTTGTCCACGGTGGGAAAAATAGACAAAACTTTGTTGGAAAACCTCCTCAATCACGAAATAAGTCAGATAAATCCCTCGAACGTCGGGATGTCAACGATATACACAGCCCTCGGACGCTACGCACCTCGGGGCTGTATATATATAGCACATCCCTCGTTCTTGGGATTTATCTAGCTAGTAAAAAGAGGGCGATCGCGTAGTTCTTGGTTCGTGAATGCAGTCTTACGGACATGAAGTAGAAGAAAAATTATAAAATATAAGTCTATGTATCAGAACAGTGAGTTTGCATTGGATTTAGCCCTTAAACTCGTTTGTTTATTCAGCTATCATGACTCAAAATATTTCATGTTTGTCCTCCCACTCCTCCATAAATAACGGAAAAATAAAAATAAAGGAAAAGTTAAGACCGATCGGACAAGGTTAGTACTTGGATGGGTGACTACATCGTTCGATTCCTGAGCTTCATGAGATTTATGTGAGTAGAGTTGTTGATTCTCACCTGCACTTCGAGGGTTTTTCTCCGGGTACTCCGGTTTTCCTCCCTCCCTAATATCAACCCTAACACCAACTTTAGCTGTGCTCCGAGGTCATGGGCACCTTTACTAAACCTTCGACTCGGGCGCGTTGAGCTACGTCCGTCGTGTAGTTCGTAGGATGATTAGCATGCATGACCCCTTTACCTTTATCTTTACCAAAAAAAGCATATTCCTCTCATATTTGATATAAAAAACAAGACTATACATAAATCACACGGTTTTCGCTTTTTCCTTTGTGACATTTTGTTGGATTCAATAAATTAATATATTTTGTGTTCAAAAGTCACGGGCCCGTCACGAGCTGGAGTTGAATACAACCATGACTAGCAATCTGTGATATCCAAATCTTGTTTTAATTGGTCTATCATCTCTCTCATGTGCTCCTAAAACAAAACAAGACAGCGTTTTACATCACTGCAACGACATATCATTCCATCATTCCCGTATATGTCACACACACTTAAAATTCCATTTCATCAGTTCCAGGAATCATATTTTCAGGTTAAAAATGAAAATACCTCGTCTAGATCATCTTTTCTTTTGTCAATATGTGATTCAAATACTCGATTTAAAACCCTTAAAAGATGAAAAAAAACACTCCACTGGTTAATAATTTGACTACGAGTTACATTAGATGGACTTTTGATAATTATTTGAAGATGACTAAAAATGATAAATTACCGATTGGAAAACACTCCTCTAGCCAGGACGTCAGTGGTTACTTCTGATATGAAATGAAGATACTTTTGTTCTTCCGTCCTGATTAAAAATGAATTGATTAAAAAAGATCTGACTCCTATAAGGTTGTTAGACCAGTGGTGGATCCAGCAAGATTTTTTTAGGGGGGTGCTGGGCGAGCAACTGAGCACACCGAACCCAGCACCTTGTAGTTTCTTGGTTACAATAATACAATTTACAGATATATTGAATAAATAGAATAAATATCTTTCAATCTTTGTGCCTGATTAAATTTAAAATATATTTGTCCAATAGCGCTCCGTCGAGATGACGTCAGTACCGATGTTTGTCCGCTTTTACGCATAATTCTTGCGGCCATAACAAAAGAAATAGCTCATTTGCAATCATTTGTGAGTCAAATTTGGTTTGTTTGTCCGCTTTTTGAGCTATTAATAGCAGCCAGACTCTACGCTATTGTCCCAATATTGTTATGACAGCAAACATGCGTTATTTGTTGCCAAACTCGCTTGAAATGATGTAATCATTGTAATCATGTAATGATCAGTTGATCACATCAGTTGATGTTAAACCATTTAACCATGCACATAGCAAAACTCATGCTTTTTCACATTTGAATATTTGAATGCTTTTCTATTTTCATAATCGAATACTTATAATGTTAGACGTTTACAGCAAAATTAAGAATTTGCTTTATTCAATCAAAGTATCAAACTAAATTAATTATTAATATTGGGTATTTTGAACTAGTGCTGCCTTGAATTCCAAAACTTAAGTTGGTCTAAGGCTGATAACAAGTTTTGAATACCTCAAACATTTAATTTTTTGCAGGGGTGCACACCCCTGTCCACCCCCCTATAAATCCATCACTGTGCAGGGTTGGTAGATTGGCCTCTTGGAGGCCAAATAACTCGATTTTGGCTTCTTTATTGTTTGTTTGGCCTCGAAAAAAATATTTGGCCTTTTGGCTCCTTTTTGGTCTCTTAACAGTTGACAAGAATTTTTCGAATATTTTATCGATTTTTTGTAAAAACATTGATTGTATGGAGGGTTGATTGTATTTGCAATGTAAATGTCATTGTCAGAGCTACCTGGTTCATGAAATTTAGCCATTTGTAAAGCTGATAAACTAACCAATAATAATTCAACATATCACTGCGTTAACAGATGTCTGCTTGAAATTTTTTGCCCTTTTCTCCGACATAACGGTCCGATTTGGCTCCTTTTTGGCAAAAAATAGTTTGAAAACAAAAGTTTTTCAAAAAATAGTTTTTCAACAAAAATTGTTTGGCCTAATTTGGTAGATTTTGGCTACTTTTCAAACGATATTTGCCTCTGAGCATGCGCTGGAGTCTACCAACCCAGCTGGCACTGTGTTAGACTAAAGGCTAGTTTCGACTCAGGAAAATTTTCCTGGGACAGGAAAGTTTCCTTTGTCTTGTGACCTCTCGAATGGAACTAATGACTTTACGACAAAGGAAACTTTCCTGTCCCAGGAAAATTTTCCCGAGTGGAAACTAGCCTTAACGATTAAAAATAACAAACTATACTGATTAAGTATTATAAGTATTCTGCAATATGAGTTGCCGTGTTATATCGGATATGCAACAATATTAAATCAATTTCCATTCTTAATAAGGTTTATAAAAGCTTATAAAAGTTTTGGCTCCACATTAAGTGCTATTTTAAAAACGTTGGTGCTTTATTGGGATAGGACCTGATGAAAAACAAAACATTTTATACGTTCTTTGTCGTAGTAATTTTTCAAATCGTTGTTTGAGCCGTAAATACGAGCGAGGAATTTTGTCGGCACATCGTCCGCAACCGGCGTCTATGGAAATACATCTAAGTACTTTCACTGAAGTATTTCTCGACATATTGAAGTTCCTTATTTCTCTTTTTTATGAATGATTAATGAGTATATTTGAAGGTCAGTTCATAATTTGCCTTTTGGCAACAGTACGTATTCGTGAAATGCATTTCGATATATTCAATCAAGATCAAGCAATTTGCTTACCAAATTATCTCTTCAGACCTTTTCTTCCTCCTCGTTCTAGGGCTTGGTGGTGTTTTATAACTAAACGAGATATTCGACATCTGCAAAGTTGGATGCCTAGCTACATCGTCTTCATGTAGTTCATCTTCTGTTTGAGGTCGTGGTGTACTAGTATATACATGATGATCAAATGGTGTTCTCAGTGAAGGATCAACCCTACGTGATTGCTCCAAAACCTGTTTCCTTGAACTTTTATAATTGTATTGAGTCACTCCATTTGATTGTCCACCTATTTTGTTGGTTCTATCACTATTTTCTCTCACTCCAGTTGATTGTCCACCTATTTTGTTGGTTCTATCACTATTTTCTCTCACTCCAGTTGATTGTCCACCTATTTTGTTGGTTCTATCACTATTTTCTCTCATTTCATCCATCAACATATTTTCAATGTGTTCTCTTTTTCTTTCACCCATAACTTCAAATGTTCTTGGAGTAGAACAAGAGGTTTCACCTTGCATATCGCTGGTATCCTTGTGCTATATATATAAAATAATAATTAAAGATTTATATAAGATCAGTGTACCACAATGAATAATGAAATTCCTATACCTTTCTTTCGGAGTGTTTTTGACTTGATGAACTCCTGACTGCTGTAGCTTGAAAGGAGCTGTGAAAAGACTCTTGTCTCTTTCTATCTTTCTCTATAAATTAAAAAATATACCCATTACGGTTACAACGATACAACACACCCATGAGTCTGTCTCATTTCGAAAAAATCGAAAAAATCGAAAAAAGTCGAAAATCGGAAAAAAATCTAAAAATTTAAAAAAATCGAAACATTGAAAATCGAAAAATCTAAAAAGTTAAAAATCTAAAAAAAATTAAAAAATCTAAAAAATTTATACCTTTCATAATAAGTTTCATAGACTTTGGAGCTGATGTATCAACAGTTGCTAGATCATAATCAAGACAAAAAAACATTTTCAATAGAAAACTCTCACTACTAACAAAACATGTTATTGATCATTAATCTTGAAATACAGCCTCCCAGAGCCAGAGGGCTCTTTACATGCACCTGTTCAGGGAAGTACCAGGATTGAGATTTTTCATATTTTTACTGATGTCAGGGTTATAGTTCTTTGAGGTTCTTCCTTCAGAATATTTTGGAATGATAGATAGTTGGATGAATTAAATCTGCATTTATTTACATGTAATACATGTTTTCTTGGTTGTCATATCAAATAGTTATTGGTATTTAATGTGCATAAGCAAGATTTTATGACAAATTTACAATAAAGTCATGAATCTGATATTTCTCTGACCTACTTGGTCCAATCTCGTACCCAGACCCAAGCTTAGGTCTGGGTACGAGATTGACCTTGGCCTATAAGTGGTGGTCCCCCATGATCCCCCATGATCCCCCTTAGTATAGTTGACAAATACAGAGCAGTGGTGAAATTTATCATTTATAGATCTGGAGTGAAGGAAATTCAACAATGTATTATCCCGAGTGATATTTTGTTAAATTCCCCAAGCGGAGGGTCTATAAATTATATATTATACCAAAACAATCTTGTCTATCTATGATGCGGACGCATCCGAGACCTTGAATACTGTCTTCAAACGTCTTTGATCTTGTTCTGCCATTGTTGATAGACTCCTTTTGGTTTACGTGTAAGCTCAAATTCCACACCACAGTGGGGCACTCCTAAAATACAGCCCTGCTGAGAGGCGGGGTTAGCCGGGGGCAACTGCTCCAGTGCCCTGGCCAAATAACGGCTCCAAAATGATAACCATATGCAAATCCTACACACAGAATGAAGTTTCTAGGGCATTTAGCGGACCGTGAAAGACCATAACTCCACCTTCCCCTTGGCCAGCTATCTTGGCTCTCGGTCATGGCCCTGCTAAAATATTCCCTGCTTGGGCGAGACCAAGCTCATATCTTTATCAATCTTTATTGATAACTCTATATATGTTGACAGGGATCAATACACAAGTTGGTCCATATATTAAAATAACAATCTAACCCTCAAAACCTGGAAAGAAATGTGGCATATATACCTTTTGCAGAGGCAATGCGCTGATAATGAGATTTCATATGGTTGTAGACAAGATCCTGAGACATCCTTGACATGGATGTTGGAGAATATACTACAAGAATAAAGGGTTTTTCGTTTTTGATTGAATTTTTTAGATAACCAGCATAAGGCAGAATATTGAGGACAATGTTGAATGAGTTCAATTCATACAATTCTTACCAGAACTTTTGTTAGAGAGATGGCCAATTAATACGATATTCCTAGACCTTTGTCTTGGACGAGAAGTACGATAAATCCCTCGCCTCATTATTATCATAATATTTACAGCTCAATCCCACATTTTCTAAACAGAACAACACGAAAATGATGGTGGCGTCTTCTGTAACCAAGGAAACGAGCTCAATAATTATCGAAAACCGACCTTAAAAAAGTTCTAGATATCAATAGGGACTGCTAGAAAAGCCAAAAAATATGCGGACACACAACCCATTTACTATTTACAGAATAAATTTGGTAAATCAATCAATCAAAGATTGCTTTCTTTCACTTTCATATAGTTTGTAAAATTAGTAACAAAATAAACTTGTAATTACCTGAGCCCACGGTGTAAACAAATATCATTCCCAATACGTCGTGTAATAAAAAATATTTGGTTATATACGATGATCAGGTTGATAATAATGATATCATAACCGTGATATCATGGATCGTTTCCAGGTGAAAATTCGTAAGTTTGTTGATGATTTAGTTGGAGATGGCAAAATTGGGATATGTAAGGATTTAGTTCGCGTTGATCAAATCCAAAGTGGGTGAGGATTTGGATTTAAGATTGCATTTGTAAAACTTGCATATTTGTAATTACATCAAGAACGCCATGTAGAAACAGGAATTCTGGAAGTTTGATTACTTATCGTACTTATCGTTGTGTTTTCACTGTAATTTCTCCCAAACATTCACGAGTGTTTCTATAACTTTATAGGAACACGGAAAAATGTTTTCTATTTCTTTTATAAAATTCATGAAAATGTAAATTCTCCCTACTTACACAATAATCAGTCAATGACTGAATTGTGCGAGAAAAAACAAAATTGGAATTAAAAAGTGGGAGAAATGGTGGGAAAATTTCTGTGTTCTATACAAATGTTATTTTATAGGTGTGTGTATAGCTACTAAAAGTATGTACATGTATAACCAGTAACGCAACCACAGGGTGGGAAGGGTGGTCAAACCCCACGGGTGCGAAAAATGCAACATCAAGGCCTTCCGGCTCCCGAGCAAAATGGAATTAATTAGGGCCAAAGCATTTGGTTACGTGATGTCATTATTAACTCTTTCCTGACAGGCTGAAAAACATCCAAAATTGAACCACCTCTTTGTTCTATTGATATATCTTGAAATAACCATAACTGTTGCGAAAGCTATACATTTTCTGAAAGCCCAAAGTCCTGGCGCTTTTTAATCTTGCGTTACCGTGTGCCGTGTTTTTCGATTGACGACTTTGTGGGTCTTCTACGACCCATTTTGACTTGGCCGGTCAGGAAAGAGTTAAGCTGCAGGAGAGTTTAGATTTCTTATTGACCCGGGTAGGGGGCCCCAAGTCATAGCCCACGGGCCACTAGTTGCGCCACTGTGTATAACATATAAATATATCAACTACACACAAATCTTAAATATTTCATGAATATTTAATATTCAAGATATTGATGAGAATATTAAAGATTTATGTATTTGTATACTGTAGTTGATTTAGTTATGTTGTATTACCTTATGTTTTTCATGTTATATAAATGTTTTTAAACTAAGGAGGTATGGAAGATCATTATTTAATTTATTGTTTTAAAGATCTGATGCAGTTAAAGCAAACAATTGTGATCGCTTCAGGCTCTCGATTCCATATGGAGGAACAACTTTAAAATGTATGAAATGTAACCATTTGATATAACAATAAAAAATTAAAAGCACAATATAACTTAAATCCCTTCTGTTGCTTACACAGTAATATTACTTTTAATACTGATAAATAATTATTTTAAAATAATACATTTTATTATCTTTTTATAGGGCAGATTTTGTTTAACTCAGAGGAACCACATTTGCCACCAGACTTCATATTTGGCATTAATGAGCAAGATTTTGAACCAGACGTACCAGTATTTATCAATTTTACCATCATTTCTCTTACTATGCAAGCAATATTAGTACAGTGTATTTATAAATCTTCCCTTTTTAATTTATTTCAGCATTTAGATATCATTTTATTTTGCATAGTCTTTACAGGATTGGAACCCGTCAAATCCACACATGTTGACAACAGTGGTAAAAGAAATTGTTACTCAATACAAGCAATATCAGTATCAACTTATAAAAGGATATTCAAAGAAAGTACAATTTCAATATGATTCTCTGAAGCAACTTGATTTTCTCAACAATACTGAAGTATTTCTGAAAAACAATGGACAGGTACACAAATACATATTTTTGTTTTAAACCTTTTCAGTATGTATCTTCTCCTAATAATATCAATGGTTAACCAAGCATAGAGGTAATGAGAATAAAGGAAATGATCACCAAAAACTAACATGTTTTTAAAATAACTTCTCCCAACTACAGTAGTCTATACAGACTAGAAAATTTTGGGCCATTGTTATGGGTCGGCATCTGCAGACTGTAGGAGGGGTGTCCTCCCTTTGAAAATTGATTGAGGTGATTATAGAAATCGCGTGCGCTGATTATACGATGTTGAATGGTAAATATTTGTTTGAATTTACTGAATGATTTATGACTGTTATTATTATTTGGGCCCCTAAAAATTTCGGGCCCCTGGGCACTTGCCCAGTGTGCCCATTGGTTAATACTGCTTAAAGGGCTAACTTAGTTAAAATTACTAAAAGTACTATATATATGGGGACAAATTTAATTTAATTTTCTTTGACAATAATTACAGATTTCTAGTCAACAAAGTGCCAGTTTTATTATCAGACTTCCAATCAACTTGTCAAAACTACCTGCCTACCTAACAAATGTAACTATCAATATCTTGTTTAATGTTTTAGAAAAACTGTATGATCACTGTATACTAGAAATATACAATACCTGTACTGTCAGACATTAATAAAAAATATGGTCATCTGATCTCTGAAAATATTAATATCTGATAAGAAACTACTTTAGTGAACATTAGTAACCAGTGAACCCCATCTGAGGCAATGGTTTGATCAACATCAATGTTTTAACTGCGAACACCAAGCTACCGCATAACCTTGTGTATAATGTATTGTAACTCTACTTTGCTTCTCTGTAATTCTAGAAAAATCTTGGCGAAGATTATATCAGCCTTCATATTTTATTTGAGGGTTATGATGGTTTATCAGTTACACCAAGAATATATTTGTCTCCAAGAGTGGAACAGTAAGTTAATTTTCTTAGTCAGTGATCACAATACTGTACTGTATCATGTGAATTAACAATTAAGAACCTCAATCATAGAAATAGAGATTATAGATAGAGTGAGATAGATGTATATAATTTAAATGAACCAGAATTAAACTAATTTAAGCATTCTTTTTCTATACTTTCTTTTTCTATTTAGTGCTTTTGTAGAATCATCTTTGCAATACCCAAACTGGAGTGCTGGTGATGAATGTCTTGTATCTTATATTGCTATTGTCCAATCATTCTTTGCCAAAAAGGTACGTAATAATGTATCCTTCATACAAAATAGTCGGCACTTAGTAGCCTGGCTATTATTTCCTCACTTCATTAATATTTCATAACAATATATACTAAGATTTAAATGTTTCAGGTGGAAGAAATTACCTCACAATATGAATACAGGAGAGACTATATTGCCTCGTTCCTTAGCTCATTTGGCAGGTATATATTATTTTAGATTGTTAATAAATATACTAGGCTTTTGTTGTACAGTACAAACCATGATATATTTTAATGTGTTTTTATGTATCAGTGCTGTTATAGAATATGATGCAGAAGCTTTTACAAAGATTGCATTTCTCTTTGACGTACAAGGATTCTATTGCATTGTAAAGAGTACGTTTTTATTCAAATAAACTTGCATGTGAAGTGAATCATTGGTTTCTGTTTGAAATGCTTTCTTTTCTTTTACACAGTTGAGATAGGTAGAAATTTTCCTGATGAACAACCATTATTTGTACTTCAATCCATTTACCATGTTTATAATGAAGAGCTGTATGAAGCAAATGATAATGTATATCCTTATAGTCCAAGGTGGAGCTCAGCTGAAATGGCAGAAAGAGCCAGGTACTATATCTGTGTAGATAGATGAATATAGATAGATATTTAATTCAAAAATCACCTTGCAGGTGTATTAGGATGTCTTCAGAGCCATACTCAGAAAATTTTACAGCGGGGTGTAAGCTCACTTCAACCGACTGACGCACAACGGCACAAGCTCGTACTGACTACATCCTATCGATTGAAGCTTGTCAAAATATTGTCTTTCCGTTGGGCCGGTGCCTACTAAAATGACCCTGGTCAGCTGGTGAAATGGTTAATTTGCCTACGTTAATAATGCACTCTCGATACAAAATGAAAAAATTATGACATTTTTATAAATTTATGTTTTTGGTGTTCTCTCATTGATTACATTTACATATAAACAAAACATTTTACATCAACATTTATTTAGATTTGTGAGTCATTTAAATTTGGAAGTGGTAAAAGTTAATGATTCTACTTGTCCATGTTAAATCGAACATGTCTAAAAGTAATTATAACTTCTGCTGACTGAAACTTGTAAAAAGATTTTTGGGGGGTGTGTTGCACCCGCGTAGGACCCCCCCCCCCCTCGTAGCTCTGGGCCTGGATGTCTTGCATAATTTACAAAATAATTAATAATAAGATGTGTGCGAAATATTTTATAAATAATATTATACTATATGTTAAATGTAGCTTTATTTTGACATTATTTCAACTGATTTTTTTCCCTGTAGGTTGTATCTCCAGGTTGCTATCCCAGCATTCAAAACATCTTCCATATCAAACAGACCTTACCAACCACCACTATGTTAATAACCTTAAAACCTGATGCTATATCTAGCTAATAAGGTTGTAATATTTGTAAAATTGCAAATACTATAAATAATCATCTAATTAGATTAGACAACTCACACAATTACTTGTAAAAAACTTGACTCAGTCAATGTTGGTTAGTGAATGGTTACTGAATGTATTCTCCAAGAGCCTAGTGTATTGCAGGCTAGTACTGCATGTAGTGATAATGAATGTACATTGTAATTATTTTATAAATTTAAAATACTGTCCTAACAATACTGTTACCCAGTTAATTTCCATTGACATGTTTTACTATGTTAGATTTCAATTCATTGAAGTCTGTGTATGAAAACGTTTCCAAAATGGTATTTGCTTTCTGTTCTGTCATTGAGTCGTATGCTTCTTTTTCTAATAAATCAAATAAAAACCCAGAGTTTGATACTGTAAGATTGAAATGCTTAAAGTGCATTATAACGTCTGTGGGAATTTAACATTATATGTAATCTATCGATTCTCATGAGAAAAATTGTAATATATCTTGTCAGCTGAAAATTTCATCTTCATAGACTTTTTTGCTGTTAAAGTTGACGGAAATGACATCATAGCGGGAATCTGTAAAGAGGTTTTCATATAGACAGATGCCCGCTATGACATCATTTCCGTCAACTTTAACAGCAAAAAAGTCTATGAAGATGACATTTTCAGCTGACAAGATATATTACAATTTATCTCAGAAGAATCCACAGATTACAAATATGTTAAATCCCCACAGACGTTACTGTATATGCACTTTAATATTTGTTTCACCTGTTAATTGTGTTCAATACCTTTAATTGGTAGATATCCTCCCAATTCATATGCTGCACAATTAAAACAGTCATCACACATCCCTTTAGCCACAAGTTAAAAGAAAACATTAATATTTATTAAAGGAAATGTTGGTATTATTGTACCTTTGAGAAGCAAGTATCCTGCTGGCTCAAAAGATGATGCCACAAACTCAGAGTATTTCTTAGCACCTGCAGAATATTAATATCTGCTTTATAATTACCATTATACTCAAATATTCTCTTGATAAAATACAATTATAGTGTATTTTCTTACCATAAATTGGCTCTCTAGGCCACAGGAAAACTCGAAGTGTAGTTTTATCTGGATTTTTAAAACTCTTGCCTCTTGTTATAGTTAGATTATGGGCTATTTCATTCTCAGTCAAATAAGATGTTATTTTGTAAATCAACCTAAAAACACAAAACAACGGTCAAACCTTGCTTTTATAATTGACAGAGCTTATTAGCCTGTGAGCGGCTCTCCTTTGGGGCTTATATAAATACAGAACTATCACTTATACATGACAAATTTGTCTCTTTCCAATTATAGTTGAGCATAAACTACCTGGCAAGTTGTTCTGTTGAATCATGACCATCTAATTGAAATGCAAAACCACGACTTTTGATGAAGGTCGTCTCGTAAATATCATTGCAAACAGACGACACAGCCTTGAAATGTTAATTATTGATGCAGATATAGTAAGACAAATGTGAGAAAAAATACATTTATGAGATTCTCAAAGCTGAATCTATATTTACCACATCATCCACCAATATCTTGTAGTCAATATAAAGAGCATGAAAATGAAGATGGTTGACAGAGGCAAATGCACATAAACTATTCCAGCCAACTTTAAAACCTCTAACAAAATATTAGTGTTACTAACAGAATATTAGTGTTACTAACTACACTCTTATGAGTGACATTTGATATACAGTAACATTCTCCAATAAACCTGTATTTTAAGAGAAAATTAAGATGAAGCTAGTTATGTTAATTTATATAAATTCTTCTTCACATATATCCAAATCTGTCTAAACACTAATTTCCTTTGTTTCACCTCTATAAATTTAAATTGAGTTTGAGATATATTATAAAGTATAAAGCTCTTGTCAACCCTTACCCATGTTTACTCAACAGAACCATGTCCAGAGCAAGAACCAGAGAACTAACAGTAAGTATCTATATGACAAGTGATAATATACTATTAAGCTGGTAATTTTGCTATGATTCTTAAACCATACAGTGCTTAAATAACGTGAACTTCTGAAGTTTGGAGAAACAGAAACTTGCCTGAGGTAGAAATTGATCAACGTATGGAACTAATAAAACATGACCCATCTCAATTGGACTAACATTAATGAGAACTTGATGTTTTGGCTAAAATAAAAAACACATTGTACAATGTTTTATTTTTTTAATAATTTTATTTTGAGAATCATCATTTAACCTAACGTGATGCATGGATATAAATGAGATCATATTATTAATATACCTTGTGTTCAAAGTTTATCATTTTATCGTGCGTTACTCCATCTTCTGGATAAAGCTCAAATAATACCTAAATCAGTAAAATAACAACCTCAATAGAACTTTTTTAAGCTGTACTGTACTTGGGAAACAGGCTAAATGTTTGTGTACATAAACTAAAACTAAAATGTGACAAACTTGCTAATTCTAATAATTGAAACTTAGCAGTATGAACATAATTTGACATTACCTCTTTCAAAGGAATTTTGGTAAAATTAAATTTTTCTTTATCAAAACTTTCTTTTACACTTTTTATGAACTCTGGTGGACGTCGGTTTGTGGCTCTTTCAACATTCAGCTAAATAATCAAAGCTTTGTTCATAAAGCAAAAATAGTTTCCTAATTTTCATTATTATTACAGTCAAAATTGATTTGAATGTCAAGATTCTTCAACTTTCTTTAGAGTAAATTCAAAATTTTAGTTAAAAAACCTCCTTGATTTAGAGAATAGCTTTCTTATATAGCCAACTTGTCAATCAACATTTGCAACTTGTTAATATAAAGGCATGTGAGGGGTTGTTGCATACATATTTCTAGTTAAGAAATTAAAAACACATCACATGTGATTATCTGATGGCACAAGAGATGCGCGTAAAATACAAGGCGATAGCCGACTAGCCAACTGTTTTACTAGCTTCTCGAGTGCCGTTATAAACAATCAAGCAGCCATATTGATAAAAGCATGTGGCCCAGGGCCAATCAGAGCACTGCATGTTGTCACTCATTTACTTTTCTGGTTATACAAACTGCATTATAATTTTTTTAAGGATGTGTATATAGGTCTGACAATTTTAGGGATATTTAGGGTTAGGAATAGGGATATTTAGGGTTAGGAATAGGGATATTTAGGGTTAGGAATAGGCATATTTAGGGTTAGGAATAGGGATATTTAGGGTTAGGAATAGGGATATTTAGGGTTAGGAATAGGGATATTTAGGGTTACAAATAGGGATATTTAGGGTTACGAATAGGGATATTTAGGGTTACGAATAGGGATATTTAGGGATAATAGTAACTTACCTGGGCCACATATTTATATTCCCCTGGGATAACTTTGGTCTGAACTTTGTCCAAATTGTATCTAAAATATCCACTTTTCATCGCAGATTTCCATTTTTCTTGTAGACATAGATCAAACTGCGAGAAGGTGCAAGGTGTAAATACATTTAAAATAGGGTGGCGGCCTCTTGGTTTGGTGGCCGTGAGTTTCATATAAATCCCGAAATGACGTCACTATAGACTATATCTATTGGTAGTAAAATTCGAAATTAAAATCAGCTGTTATTTCTAAAATAAAGCATTATCGTAAGAGTTAGGGTTAGTATTAGGTGTAGGGTTAGGGTTATGTTGGGGTTAGGACTATGTTTTAAATTCGGGATATTTATATGAAACGTCAGCAAATTTTAATTTTAAATATAATTGTAACATTTGTTAATATCTAGCCTGTTATTGTGTTTATCCCTCCTCGTCATCCCAAAGCCAGATCAATCATACCAACCTTGCTCAATTGAGTCTCGTTAACATTTTCTTCTGTTGGCCAAATAATGTCACCAAGATTTAAATCATTTTTTCTTGAATAACTAAATTTAAATACAGAAGGATCGTCCGCCATTTTCAAATTCACCGCTCAGGCCCAGTCCTTCAATCGGTCAGTGCGTGAGCGGGCGCGGAGCAGAGATAAGACCCTGGGTACGAGGTTACGATGACGCATAATTCGGACCGAAAGTCATTTGAAGGTGTTAATCAACTTTAATTTAATTATTTTTCTCAGATTTTATCAAAATGCGTTCAGTCATCCACATTCTGTTTTATGTCATATGGATTGACGTAACTAAGGTGAAAAGAAGTAAAGTTGATCGGCTGTTTTCTTTTCAAAAAAGGAAAATTCTCCTTTGTCGTGGGAAAATTCCAAAATTATTACCACTAGTCCGCAGTACCATCAGAGACGTTATGTGGAGCTATTGAATCGCGATGACGGTGGTTTATTACCAGAAGCTTATTTGCATCTTGTTATTACATAACGTCATCATCGATTCTATGAGGGTATAAATAGGGATCCTAATAAGACACTGGTTGGAGTGTCGAAACGTTGGGTCATGGACAGTAACTTTTAAAGTTACGTTCAAAAAACGTTTTAGCGTCAAACTATGTCTGATTTATCACCTGGTTGCGTTGGGAAATTATTTGTTAGGGAATAGGATAATCATATTACATGAAATATGATGCAACTTCAATAAAACTTTACTCAACGCATTAGCCAAAGGTGTCGTATTCCACTAAAACAAGCCGCCGACAGAAATATTTTCGCGATTTTATTGCGCGCTAATCAACAGGTTTATATTATGTTTCTCTTCCTTGTGATTGTCAACCAGGTTATTCAATCTGTTAACTCTCATCCACAGTGTCTAGATTCTCAACCACCGTTTCAACCAAAAGGAAATATCACATTCTGTAAAAGCTATTCTCATCTTGGCTGCTGTACACAACAAGATGACGCCAAGTTAAAGATCTTATACAATGAAGCTTTACGTAAATCACAAAGCCCAAATCAATGCCAAAGATATCTTTCACAGCTCGTTTGTCTTAGATGTCATTCATGGTCAGCACATGTCTTTAACGCCGAATCCAATCCTAACTTCAAACCGAAGCTCGCTCTGCCATGTTTGGAAGCAAAATATTGTGAACGTTTAATGAAGAAATGCAAGATTGCAGTAAAACACATTTTTGAGAATGCGTTGCGAGCAAGAAATGTAACGCTGGATACCTTCTGCAAAGAATCTAACACCGCCTTAAATAAAGACTATTGCTATCCAAAAATTACGACAACATTGAAACGACTCAGCAGCTCAAACTTGAATAATACAGCCAAAGGATCGATTGCGTCTAAAAGAGGATGTTTGTGTGCGAGAAAGATCGCGCAAAATCTCCGAAATCCTTTGGCATTGGTACACGCAAATGATCAAACCCACAGGATGTTTGTAGTCGAACAGGTTGGTGTTGTGCATGTTTTTCTGCATAATGGCACGAAACTGAAGAAACCATTTCTGAATATAACAAGAAAAGTGTTCATAAGTACAGTTTTTGGAGACGAGCGTGGTCTTCTTGGTATTGCTTTTCATCCCCAGTATCGAAAAAATGGCCGCGTGTTTATCTATTATAACACAAAAACAACACGAGGGTTAATTGTATTGAGCGAGTTTCGTGTTTCAAAGTTTGACCCGAATCAAGTTGATCCAAAGTCAGAGAAGATTCTCCTCACATTACGACAACCAGCGGAAAACCACAATGGTGGTCAGTTGCTGTTTGGAGATGATAAATATCTATATGTCTTTCCAGGAGATGGTGGGAAAGCTGGGGATCCATTTGGTCTTCACGGGAACGGTTTGAACAAGTACGTTATTGTCCCCAACAATCCCAGGATCACCCCTTTCATTATCTGGCTGCGTGCCAACGTTAATTAATAACGATTCTTGAATCTTTCTAGGAATCGTTACATTTTGAAATCATTTTAGATAGGCAAAACCAGGAAATCATCAAAATGTAGTACATTACAGATTACGGAAGTCAAAGATGTCAGAATATGTGAGAAATACAGCGAGCGCGGAAAATATTCTTACTTTATTAAAGGACATTGACAACAAAAATTAAGTTTATGTAATATGAAAGAACTCGTAAAATGATGGAGTAACACCTTTTACAAATTTTCGGCATTTTACTTCGTTTTTGAAATATTTCAGTTTGTTTGATATGTAAATGAGATGGTCTCTGAGGGTAGAGAATTTTCACACATTAAAAAAGTCTTATATCTCAGTGATTGCTATGTTTACAACGTTCATTATCATGAGGAGTTATTATACGCACATTTTCAAGTAAATGTGTGGAACAAACTTGAAGATGTACCCTGCACCTAACGTCAGAGACCATCTCCTTTACATATCAAACAAACTGAAATATTTCAAAAACAATGTAAAAAACGGAAAAGTTGTAAAAGGTGTTACTTATCATTTTACGAGTTCTTTCATATTAGACAAACTTAAACTGATTCACAAATTATTGACCTACATGTGAACTGCCATGGGCAAAGAATCTTACTGAAACTTGGCACAGCCGCCTCGCATCGCGCACCTGTATCCGCAGGCTAACTGAAACAGGGCAACTTATTTTCCATTCCTTTAGATCAACACTTCTCGGGAAAAGTCTTGCGTATTGATATTGACAACACAAATGGTAAACCTTATAAAATTCCCGCCGATAATCCATTCCTTAATGAATCAAAGACCCGTCCTGAAATCTTTGCTTACGGAGTAAGAAATATGTGGAGGTGTTCAGTGGACAGAGGAGATAGGTTAACAGGTTATGGGAAAGGCAGGATGTTCTGTGGCGACGTAGGACAAGATAAATATGAAGAAATTGATATTATTGTCAAAGGAGGAAATTATGGGTGGAGAGGACGAGAAGGATACAAATGTTATGATAAAAAACTTTGTAATTCCTCTTTACTTGGTAAGTAAGTAAACACACTAAATGGTTTCAAGTTTTGTCGGTCGACTTTTTCCCAACGGTCCCTTCGATGCGCCCGAACAACGACTTGAAATCGAGGCTTGACATTTAATCAGCATCTTTAACACAGGATCAAACATTGATTAATAAAACATCAATGTTTTATCAAATTGAGCTCAAATTGAGCTTTTTCGGAGTTGAAATAATTTGTTTGTACTGTTTCTACAACTTTCAAACGAAATATGCATCGTATATTCTATTCTAGCCTACGCCTCGACTTTGTAACTACCCATCTCAAACTCATTGACAATTCATGAGCTGAAAACAAAGGAAATCAGCACCGAGACGGTGGTTTGGATATCAGAGGAAGATATTACATAAATTAAGCCAACTTTCACCTCGATTTCCTCTTAAAATAATGATTTGTTTGAGATGTAATGTGAACGTCGGCCGCTCATGTTTTAACTACTACTTGAAACATTACTCAAACTTGATAGACTAATAGTTATTGACATTACCAAAATTGTCCGAGGAAGATGAATGAACCCATAAAAAGTAAGAATATTGTTATATCTTTTTCTGTATAGCAAACGAAATTCTTCCAATTCATGTCTACAATCATAAAGTAGGACAGTCAATTGTCGGAGGTTATGTTTATCGGGGATGTAACTATCCGAAACTGAGAGGATTGTACTTCTTTGCAGACACAATGAATGGGTAAGAATAAGAATGTCTTTATGTTGGTTTCTTGACTACAGAACCGGTAATTTAAAAACTCACGACGCGTATATGTAAAAATACAAGCAGAAATTACGGACCATATGTGACAGCAACCTCAATAAAAATTTTTAGAAAAATAGAATTTGACTATATTAAAATCCTCTCTAATATTAATTATTATACTTAAAGCCCTCTGTATACAAGAAGTTGTGTATTGCTTCGCTACTTTGGGAAGTGCGCTCAAGAGGTCTTGCTCCACGTTATGGTTAGATGAGATGTCTGCCTGTTGGTGTCGAGTGAAAGCGGCGAATCACTTTTTCCATATAATATATATATATATATATATATTTGACTATATTAAATCCTCTCTATATTATATTAAATCCTCTCTATATATTATATTATACACTATATTAATTAAAAATAGAATGATATAATATAGTATATATTATATAATATGTTCAATAGAAATGATATAGTAGCAATATAAATTATATATTGTTATAATGATGGAGTCTTGTTGTCCTGATATCATGGAACGTCGTACACTACCACTTCACGTAATGTGTTATCATGTTAGAAGATGACTGTCCCACATGAATAGTATAGCCATAGCCACCTTCATCATTCAGGTGATGAAGTTCTTCCTTTCCTATTTTTTCTAGCCGAATGTTTACATTGCGAGAAAACAGAAAAACAGGGAAATGGCATCCTAGAGAAGTATGTATGGGTGATAAGACGTACTGTATAGAACCGAAAGTGTCGGGAAGGTATGCCAAGATGATTGTATCGTTTGGAGAAAGTGAAGCAGGTAGGTTGAATAAGATTTAAAATTCACAAACTTTTGAAAATATAGAAATCTATTACAAGGAGCTTGATAAGTGCAGCAGTTTTTTGTTTTCACTAAGGAGTTGGTTATATGTTAATTTTTAGGAGAATTGTACTTCCTTTCCACACAGTATACAAGCACATTATCAAGAAAAGGAACGGTTTATCAGCTCATAGATCCAGAGAGGTAGGTTTTATATAACCCAAATAGAAATACAATGCATGCGAGTGTTGAAACGGTCAATTGATCACCTTCCTGCTGCTATCCGAGCCCAAATCACTTTACTACCAAACCAACTTCAAGTGGTATGGTATATGAAACAAACACTACATGGAAAAGTAACCAAAAGATTCGCAATCATAATTTTGTTTTTCTCCTTATAGGCGTGCTGATCCACTCGAGTGTAAATACACGGTAAAAAAGCCTAAGTTGAGATGCAAGAAGAAAACGAAGGACAAACTGACAGCGAAAGTCTGTAACTTTTACAAAGATAAGAACTTTTGCAATAAATATCGCAATTACATGAATATCTACTGTAAAAAAAGCTGTTATTGCGATACAGACTGACAATTCGAATGTGACGCAGTAGAATGACATTGCGCGAGGATGCACATTTCAGGAAACTTTCTTCATGTCTTTTGAATTTGATGGATTTCTTCGCTGTTCATATATTTCAAAAGATATATTAAGCTTTCTTCTAATTATTGTTATACGAGTAGTAGGGACCTTACGATTTACGACGGTAACCTAAGGCGGGTACGTCGTTTAAACAAAATAATCTTCATGCGAAACAAAAAGAATGAATAATTTTTATTCCCAAGAGTAATTTCAACGTCCTCGTTCTGTTTACAACGCCACTGAGAACATTTTCACGTCTTCAGGACGACGGTGACTCGCGGAGAGATGAGAACAGTTGCTTAAGACTGACTTAAACACAGACCCTACAATCGTTATAGAAATAGTGAAGCGTTTTGGAGATCATAAAACAAGCTTTGAGTGTCAAATACGCTAGTCAATCCAACGATACTGTAGTTAATTTCAAATGCTAAAATTTATATTGCTTTCACTGCCGTCGCCGTCCTAGGTTGCCATCGTGACTAGTGGACTAGCACGTTCAGAACGATAGATAAAGTAAAATAGATTAAAAAGAATATAAATAAACGTTGGGTATGGTTTATTGTTGTGTGTGTTTATTTATTTGTCATTTATCTTCGAGATTGTTTTTGTATACTGCTTAGATCGAAGACAAGAGTATACTAATATTCTGCATATAAAATTTATTATTCTGAAGACCATGAATTATTTCTACAAAACCTATTTTATCTTAATTCACAAACTTGTGTAAATAATAATCAATTATGTGGCCAAAAAGTGAAACCAAAGTTTAACCCTTTACGCCCCAGAGGTGATCAATAGCTAAGTTCTCCTAATAGTATCATTGGTTAACCAAGCATAGAGGTAATGAGAATACAGGAAATGATCACCAAAGATAAACTGACATGTTTTTAAAACAACTTCTCCCAACTAGTACTATGAGAAATGTTTAGAGACCAATAAGGAGAATTTATATGTTGATAATGGGGAGTAAAGGGTTAAGATGGTCGTCATGGAGACATTTTTCACATAGGGGCCTGGAACTGAGAGTCCAATGTCCGCCATTTAACGTTTCACTTCTCATCCAGCCTTCCACTTGTATAGTAGTTCTACAGTGATCTAGACAAATGAACTATGTAAATCCTGGCCATTGAACAGATGTATAGATCACATTTCCAGCACAGTCCAAAGACACCATAACACTTGTTTTCTTTACAGTTGATCCTAAACGACCAACAGACACGAGATCTAAAGAATGGATGTTCTTTTTCCATGGAACAATGACCACCACAAAATAAGAATGAAATCGCAATGGATCACCAGGGTAGACTAAATAGTCTCCACCAAACTTTCCACCCTGCGTGATGTAATAACCTTTCTCCCATAGGTCAAGAAACACTTTATAACGTAGTTTTTCGTCCTCAGTTTCAGGAAATGTCCATTCAGCTTCTTCCATTCTTAGTAGGGATGGAGGGTGTTGAGAGGGAACACAGACAAGGGTAGAGTCTTCAAGATTGACTTGGCTATCGTTTTCTAATGTTTTAGGTTTGTGAACTTCATTATCCCCATTGTGACCTTCATTATCCCGTTTGTGAGCTTCTGTATCCCCTTTATGACCTTTATTGTCACCTTTGTGACCTTCGTTATCCCCTTTGTGACCTTCATTGTCACCTTTATCACCACCATTGTGACCTTCATTATCCCCTTTGTGAACTTCTGTATCCCCTTTATGACCTTCATTGTCACCTTTGTGACCTTCATTATCCCTTCTGTGACCTTCATTGTCACCTTTGTGACCTTCATTATCCCCGTTGTGACCTTCATTATCCCCATTGTGACCTTCATTATCCCATTTGTGACCTTCATTGTCCCCTTCATTATCCCCGTTGTGACCTTCATTATCCCCATTGTGACCTTCATTATCCCCATTGTGACCTTCATTGTCCCCTTTGTGACCTTCATTATCCCCTTTGTGACCATGCTGCTCTCCTTTCTCTTCACATTCTTCTTCTTTGTTTGAGTCTTCAAGATTGCCCTGGTCATTGTGTTCTGGTGGAGTAGAGATGCTTTCATGAATCATTTTTGAACTGAGTTGACAACTTTCATTATTAACTTCATGTATTTTTTCATATTCACTTTCTTCTGCACATCTTTGTTTCTTAGGGTCGTGCTCGCCACTTGAAAGTAATTTTCGTTTACGATTTTCAATTTTCTCTCGCTTTCTTTCCCTTGCTTCCTCAATAACTTCAGCAAATTCTTCAAGTTTCTTCTTTTTAATTTCTCTTAATTTTTTAATTTGTTCATTGATATTTTCTTTTCTGTCTTCCTGAAATGTCTTCACGGTATTCTTGTTGGATAAAGAATGAGTACTATCGTTCACCACAAGTTCAGCTATGTTCTTCTCAAGTAGAAGACTTACTTCCTCTGCTTGTAGTACAAGAGGAAGAGAAAACACTATATTTTGCCTAGGTTTACTGGCAAGCGAGCCTACCAATGAACCTATAATACGATACTTTCTTCTTAATGTAAGTACGGTCTCTCTGTCCCATACAAATACTTCATTGTTGCTTAAAAACAACCGAAACTTCTCCTGTACCTCGGGTGACATCTCGTCCGCCATATTGGATATTGTAGAAAAGTATTACATAAAGTACTAATGTCAAAATTGTATAATCCAATATGGCGGACGAAGGGGAAGAAAGTAAAGAAACAAAAAATGAAATGGCAGGACAAAATAGCACTTGTAATAACAATCAAGACTCAACAAAAGATGAAGGAAATATGCTACCACCTTTAAATCCAGTTATCGAATCTGCAGAGAATAAAAACACAGATCTACAACCAGATAAAAATGCGTCTTTTAAAGTTCCAACTATTAAACGTAAACAAAGACAATAAGGATTTAAAATCTCAAGAAAAACCAGATGAACAGAAGAAAGAAAAAGCTCCTGAATTACGTTATAAAGTACCTTGGTGGAGTACAACGCCACCTCAAGAGGATAACTTTGATTTAGAAATATTAAAAAATGGCTGTATTATTTCAACAATAGATTTAAACAACAAAGCGTTTCATGTATTTGGGAGACTACCACTATGCGATGTTGTACTGGAACACCCGTCTATCTCTAGATACCATGCTTTAATTCAATACAGAGGAGAGACAGAAGGAGATAAATCTTTAAATGGGTTTTATCTTTATGATCTGGGCAGTACTCATGGGACATTAGTCAACAAAGCGAAAATTAAAGCAAAGACTTATTATAGACTTAAAACTGGTTATGTTATTAAGTTTGGTGGAAGTTCAAGACTTTTTGTGTTACAGGTTTGTTTATAATTACTAGGTTGCACATGACACCTCAACCCAGGCTTTTCACCTGCCTTGCCAGAAAAGCCTGGGTACAAGGTTGATGACACCTGTCCGGTGGCTATGGTGGAGATCATTTAACAAAAAGACTCTCAACCTACCAAATAACATGGCCACCATATTTTTGTCCTTTATGTCTCAAAGGATTGCCTGTAACTCACTGATACAGGGTGTCATACACACAGAGACATGCAGGACCATCCCTGATGCAAATCCTACACATAGAATGAAGCTTCTAGGGCATTTAGTGGCCCATGAAAGACCATAACCCCACCTTCCCCTGGGCTTATCTTGGCTCTCTGCAGCTTTGTATAGGACTGGTGTGCTGTGAACTTTTAAGGTTGGGCTGGGTAAATGTAAAGGGCCACCAACTTAAGCAAAACTAAGTTATAAGAGAAATTATGTTCTTATGCATCCCAGTGAGGATCATATCTAGTTCCTGACTAGACCAAAAACTGTTTTTACTTTAGGGTCCTGAAAATGATGAAGAAGTTGTGGATGAAGTGCAAGTGTCTCCTGCTACTTCTGAAAATACAACAACATCTGAGAATATTTGTCCAACAAAAGTTGGACAAATATTCACAGATGAAGAATATGAAAGTTTAAAAAAAGTTGAACAGAAAAGTGAGCCAAGTGAAGGAATTGATTGGGGATTTGGTAAGAAAGCTACATTTAGCAAAGAGAAAGCTTTTAATTATCCATGGTATAAATATCACTTGTATAGTGAACAAGAAAGATAATTAAACTCTAAAAACAAGTATACAATATGAATTAAATAAAAGGCAGCTGTCCTGTTACTTGAAGGAAGTGTTTCTCGTATTCAGGTGAAGATGCAGAAGAAGAGCATATTAATTCTGAAAAGTTTGAAGAGTTATATTCTGGAGTAGAATTTAAGGATCCTAAGAAAACTCTGAGAGGGTATTATGAAAGAGAAGGTACTTAATACTTATCACTTGTATATAGTTTTTAAAAACATTATTTAGAAACATTATTTAGCCTTATTTTCAGATAGTAATGTCAATGGCAAAATCTTCATGAACCAAGATGGTACATTTACATAGGTATGTACATTATTTTGTTTGCTAAATGAATAATCGGATGATATTTATTCTTACAATTTTAGGCTTAGAACTAGAATATCTAGTTGATGAAACTGGTCCTGGTCATGCCAGAGTTTATCACTGTCGAGTAAGGTATGGTAAGATTCCATCATTATCTTTTCATAACAAGTTATGAAAACGAAAATTAGAGTTTTTTCTGATTTCTGAAGATTGCCTGTTGATGGTCCAAATGGTTCTGCAGTGTATGCTGAAGCATCTGTTACTGGACGGAAGAAGGAATCTGTGATGGAATGTGCTAATGAAGCCTGCAAAATGTTGGATGCATATGGCCTTTTAAGACAATCCAACCATGGTATGTTTGGTTGTGATGCAAGACTGCATGGTGTCTATTAATTCTATATGACAAGATCAGGACTTGCTTAGCATTTGTCTGGTTATCTTATGTACAGTAGTTGTCTTTAATAAGTTGTTTAAAATGACTGTACTGTAATGTGCTATCATATTTTACATTTGTAGAAAGTCGGAAAAAGAGAGAAAGGAACTGGGAAGAGGACGACTTCTACGAGAGTGATGAAGACAACTTTCTTGACAGAACTGGAATGGGTAAAGAATTGCCGACTAAAAACGCTAGATTTGTTGGATTTTAGATCTAAAGTCAACCAATAAAGCTGTCACTAATTACTCATTGTTTCAAATATTGTTTGTGTAGTTGAGACAAAACGCTTAAAAAGAATGAGAAAACTTGGTAAAGAGAAATTAGAAATTGACACATACGATTCGCTTGTAAGTAACTGAAAAACAATGCTTGACCACACCTCAAACTAAGTTGCATATATTAATTCACTCATCATTTATTATTGAGATAGTAAACTCAAAAAAGTATAATTTTGTAGTTAGAGAAACTGTGCAGGATTAAAGAAGAGAAAACAAGTTTGGAAAAACAAATCAATGATGCCGTTGGTAGGAATTGAAATTTTTTGTTGTTTTTCTAAGGTGAATTTTAAGTTCACCTGTTTTTCTTTATGTTAGCTGAAGATGAAATGAATGATGAAGATAGCTTAGATAGTTTCATGAACACTATATCTCAGAGGATGGATAAAGGAACAAAGGTCAAATTAAAAAGGAAAATCGTCGAGTTAAAAATGGTACAGTTGCCTTATTTAGTTATGTACAATCATTCACTATGTAGTATTGTAGTGTGTGTATTAATATGTTATTCAACCCTATATTAGGAAGAGGAAAGATTAGCAAAGTTAATTTCTATTGCCAAACCAACAGATCTTCCTATGTTACAAAGGCAAGTACTTAGTTTTAGATAAATGTCCTAATTTGTAAATTTAAAGAAACAGAGCTTTGTTATTGATGTTAAGAATGGCCTTGGCTTTAAACATCAGTGTACAGTAAGATTCAGAAGAACTTTATTAACATTATCACCAAATACTTTGTCTTCAACAGTGATGTTAAGATGGAAACAATCCCAACAAAAATGGATGAGACAAAAATGGAAGAGACAAAAATAATCTGCGAGAATCCAGGTTAGAGTTTTCCAAGAAATACAAGATAAGGTTGGGTTGGTCAATATACGAGAATGTGGTAAAAAATTCTATAGTATTCACTAAACTATTGAATTCTTAGATTTGCTAAACAAAGACGACGAACATGATGAAAGCAGTAAAGAAATGAATGCAGCAAGTAATAAAGATATCTTAAAGGATAACAACTCTATATTGGAGAAAAATCCAGAGTCAGTTCAACCTAATAAAACACCATCAGCAGTTGAAAATGCTACATCTACTGTATTTGTCGTCCCGACACTTGCCATGAAACCCATCAAGTCTAAGAAAATGTTCAAAACAAAAGAAAGCAAAGGTGATAAAAAAAGAAACGAAGTTGAAGAGCAGAAAGAATCCAAAATCGATATCAAAAATGATCCATCAACAGAGAAAAAAGATACAGCATCTAAAGAAGTTTCAGAGGTGTGTTACGATTCCTGTTTTATTAAGTATGAGCGAGCAGAATCCTAAGCATTCCTGCAATTTGATTGGCTACAGGTGGTGTTACGCGATGTCTCCCCAAGGTCGCAGAATCCTAAATCTTTTCCATATTGAGTTTGCTTTATTGTAATTAATATATTAGCACAGAAATGAATTTGGTTAAGCTGGAAATAATTATATGAAATTTTACCAAACTAAAGTCGATTTTATAGCCTCCAAGTCTTTGGTATAACCCCCACAGTTTTTGCAATCAATGCATCAGAGACATCAAATATATGTTTTTATTAGTCAGTTTTTAATGCTTAATTAATATGAGCAGAAAATAATTTTAATCGATTTAAAACCTTGGTTAAGTCTTATCTTTTTAAACAAGCCTTTGCTTGTTATGATAGTTAATATTTAGTATCTATTGTATGTCCATGTATGTTTGGATTTATATTGTGAGACTCTCTATATTCATTATATATTTCTAGTTTTAGATCTTTGATGTATGAGGTGCATTTGATCATATTCATATGCGAATTTGCGCCATATAAATATTAAATTATTATTATTATGTATGCACCAGTCCACCAATTCATGTGTAAAGATAATGATTTTCCTTCACCTGAAATCATTATAGCAATCACTTCCAACGAATGTAAATGCCAAATATTAATTGTTTGCCACGATAGTAAGTAGACGCATGTACGCATTACGTACCTATTTTTAGTACAGCTTTCTTTTTAGAGGTTTTAAACCACTTTACCGCCTCGCATCCTCCCGTTATCCCCCAGTTAGGAAGTCGCAGAGAAAGTAGAAACTTCTATTTATCGCAACGCTATACACGTCTAGTGAAACTCGTCTCATATTTTTCAGACCTAAGAACGCCATAGTCCAAGGAGAATGCATATACTGAGTCAGATAACTAAAGAAATCGCATTACGTCCGTCTAAAGTTACGGCAAGCGATTGTTTTCGGATTTGATGTTAAATTTATTTCTTACCAGGTTCTTGAGAAGAAAAAACATTATACTGCTCCAACGCAATGGGAGGACGCAAATGATCCGAATTATGCAAACTGGATGCCGCCACAAGGCAAGGAGAAAATAGAGTAAAACAAACGAGATAAATATACCAATGTTTTAAATAATTGTTAGAATATTATCACTCTTTCTCTTTTAGATCAAAGTGGTGATGGAAAAACTAAACTCAACGATAAATATGGTTATTGAAACTCCATGTATGTCTGCGATTTGTGAACGAAATAATGATCTCAAGCAGTCTTAATACTTCTAATAAGGGTTTAATACATTTAGTTATGTAAAAACTTTAATTCCACTACATATGATACATTATAAATATTTGTACAATAATTGTTACATTGTATATATAACTAGTAACATCACATTCTAATTTCCTCTTCTTAAAATGAAGTATGATACACTATTATGGCCAGAAATTACAAGAAAGCGACTATATATATATTCCTATATCGACTTTGAGCCACGTCTCTGAGAATACTTAGTTTTTCCTTTCTTTTACTATTTCTCAGAATGAATCAACATTTGTAACATTTTGCTATAAACTGTTCAATCCATGTTATCTTTCATGAATTGCTGCAGGGCATTTAGTCTCGCGTCTATTTCGGACATTTCCACAGATCTATTTAATGAGTTCTCAAGAACATTGTCTCCTAAAAACACAAATTATAGTTTATATAAATGTGTTGTGCGGCACGATGTTTCGGAAGATGTGTGTTTCATGTCAGATGGAGGAAGAAGGACACATCGTCCGAAACGTCGTCCATGAATACACGTAAGTACTCTTAAGTATTTTTCGTAACATTGAAGTTCTCTATTTCTCCTTTTCATATTATATCTAGTTCTTTTGAGAACTTAGCAGCTTTCATATTTATTCTTACAACTTTTTAGAGTATTCAAACATGCAGTTAATGCGTCTTGTTTATAAAAGTTAGGAGAAAAAGAGAATAAAAACATGTGTGAAACTAATAAACCATTGTTTATGACTACCTTTCTTTGATGCACTGAGTCTTTTAAGTTCTTGAGGTGTGCTGGAATAACTAAACTCTCTCTTAAGGAAAAATATGCAGAACTATACGTAGAAGTGATTTGAGAAAATGAAAAAGAAATTCGTAGAAGTGTTTTGAGAAAATGAAAAAGAAATTCATAGAAATGTTTTGAGAAAATGAAAAAGAAATTCCTAGAAGTGTTTTGAGAAAATGAAAAAGAAATTCGTAGAAATGTTTTGAGTAAATGAAAAATAAATTCCTAGAAGTGCTTTGAGAAAAGAAATTCGTAGAAGTGTTTTGAGAAAATAAAAAGAAATTCCTAGAAGTATTTTGAGAAAATGAAAAAGAAATTCGTAGAAATGTTTTGAGAAAATGGAAAAGAAATTCGCAGAAATGTTTTGAGAAAATGGAAAAGAAATTCGTAGAAGTGTTTTGAGAAAATAGTTTTCTGTAAAGGATACACTCTTCGTATGTACTTTTTACGTCCCTCCTACGTTAAGGAAACAAATATAAAAGATTAAGAAATCTACCCGAATGACTTTTTATGATGCATTGTAGTATCAAAGTCTTACTAAGAACTTACCACATCAGAGACGTCAGCAGAAGATGCGTCAGAACCTCGACGATGGCTTCGAGCTCTCCGTTGAGGACTTGATAATTATAATAATAAAATGTATACTACTTTATAAGCACAGTGTTGTTGTTGTTCTCCTACATGGTTCTTAATATTGGTTACTCACCCAGCACGCCTTCGATTCCTTTCTTGATCACTAAAATTTTGACGTTCTAAGCCCGAAGATCTTCGGCTTTCAATGCTACTAAGGGAGGACGTGCGGTATACTGTCAACATAAAAAGAACAAAGTATATACTATTACAATTAAGGTAGCCTTAATTTGAGATGATATGTAAATTATAAAGATTACTTAATTTTAAGAGGAGACTCAGACTGTTGCAATAGCTAGAGACATTGGTTCGATTTCAGGCAGTCAGATACATTTATGTAAACCATCTCTTTATTAAACATACAGTATATTTAACCTTTGTTTTACCATTTGAGTCAGCGTAGCTCAATGTAGCTAATGCAGCTCACTTGGAAATGTATATAGTTAAACAGCAACGAGTGCAGATCATCTCCAATAAATTAGAAATGAACTGTGGCCTGCTTACTTCTGTTGGGATCCTGTGGTCTTGGACGGAGTATTCCAGAGCCTCGATCTGATGATAATGATCGACCTCTCGTATTTGATTGGCCTGAACGTGTTCTCTTTCGACTACTAACAAAGAAGAAGTCATTGCAGTTACTCCTCCTAATGCCATAGTGATGCAACATACGCATGCTACACACATTCACACAAACACACATTCACACGAAGACACATTCATATCAAGCCACATTCAAATGGGACATGATGAAGTTAGTTTATACCTTCGTACTTCTTTTGTTTCCTTTAACTTTCGTTGTTTTTCTTTAACATATCTTAGCCACGAGTTTAGGGTTTAAACTTATTACAAATAAATAATAACAATCTCTAATTAATGGGTTATTTTGTTTGAGTTAATATGCAGTACGTGTATCGTTTCATTCTCTTTGACAAAGGACCTTCACTCAAAACGTTAGACCTCCTAACACACTATTTCGGTAGTACACCAACCTTTTAGAGTATTAGATTTGTATTTCTCAAACTCATTAATAATTCATGATGAAAATTGAAAAGAAATCAATATTTAATGAGTATTTAGAAATAAAAGGAAGATTACGGCCAAATTTCGCTCACTTTAACCTCGATTTTCTCACAAAATATGGTTTCGTTTGAGAAGCAAGTTCTAACACTCGTAATTGTTCATCCTCTGATGTCTAAATACGGACAAACCGGTTAAAAAAACTCGGCTTCGCCTCGTATTTTCAACCGGCTTGTCCGTATATAGAAATCAGCGGAAGAACGCTTACTCGTGTTAGAATTATTACTTCTAACACTGTATTTTCAATTAGCTGTTGAGGAATCTTGATAACCGATGTATATCATCAACGCAATGTTTTTTTTGCAACGTAAAAAATGCGTGACCCGAACAAATATTTTACATAATCAACAAGGATCTTGAAATCAATTGACATTGAAATTACTCCTTGAAAATCTTTTAAGGATACGCTGTTGGGTTAAAGCGAGGAACGGCTGCTGTTTGAAACAAAAAATACGAACAGTTATACAAATTAGAAAACGTAATAAAAGAAAACATATATAATACTAATAATGACGTCATTGAGTGCTTGTCTTTTGTCCCTTGCACTCAATGACGTCACTATTGCAAGGTGTTTGCAAGTAATGTAAACATGGCAGAAATTAGTGAGAAAGCTACAAAATACGGTGGAAGATAGACCTCTTTCATAATGGCGACCAATTTAAATATTCCTTTATGTGCATCTTAATTAGCCTTCATGGCCTCGTTTGTGTGTCAGCAATTCAAAATAATCTTCGCTTCCTAACGAGGTTATAAAGGCTAATTTAAATGCCCATAAAAGAATATTTAAAATGGCAGTCATTATGAAAGAAGTCTATCTTGCGTTGCTGGCGCTCCTAAGTTGCCGAATCGCTTGACATTTTTGTATCTGCGCACGCGCAGATATATTGTAGTCGCGCTGATGAGTAATGTAAGTAACAATATTATAGCTTCGGAGCCAATCAAGTTCTAAACGGCTGCTTCCGATCAAAGTGGCGACGATAACGCACGACTAATAACAACCGATTGTAGGCGCAGGTACATGTACGTCTAGCGGACCTATTTTTTTAAAAATACGCTCTCTTTCGCTCCCTGTTTATTAAAAACCTTGAATCTCACAATTCTCTTTCATTCTATACCTGCGGGAGAGGGACTGTTAGTTCGTCGTCTTGTATGTGGAGTGACTTTCCTTTCTTGTGAAGTAGAACGTCGTGGTACGTAATTTGTCTTTTTAGCAGACGAATTTCTTGTTACACCTGTACCTCCTGATGGTGACTGTCTGATCTTTGCTCTGCAGTGTTGAAGAATTGTTATATTAGGAAATATATTAGGGTAAATATACATAGCTTCTTGTACAACAGATTTGACTGGTTATTTTTCGACCTTTTTATTCAATCGGACATAAGAACGTAATAAACATGTATAACCAACAGTTGATAAAAAAATTAGCTTCTACTAACTACGTAATGACCCAAAATTTAGTTTTGAACCAGCAAGCTCTAAAAAATCTGCCTTCATTTCATAACAATAGCTTTTATAAAATATAGATTTTGTAAAACGCCAATTCCCGGCATTGCAGACACGTGCGAGCTCTACATGTATTTCTCGATGGAGTGAAATGGAATGAGTCCCATCAAGCAGGAAATTATTTTTAATCATCGACATAAAGCTTTCATTATTTTGTGTCTTATTTTATGTTATAAATACATCTTATTGAATGGTTTTACCGATAATACGGTCGGGTATTTTACGAGTTTCGGATGCATTTTTCCATGCTCTGAAAGGGCGAAGAAAAATGCGAGAAATGAGTAAAATGCCCGACCGTGTTATGGGTAAAACCATTCAATTGTTCTCTCGCAACTTCCCGTGTACATCGCTAACTCGAGGGATCACAGCAGACCACGAACCATTTCTTTTAATTAAACTATTAGTACATGGCATGTGAACATACCCTTGTCGTTTTAACATCGCTAATTCATTAGTTAAACTCCTGCATCTTGCTCTTAAATTCCTTTCGTTCGCACGAGCTTCTTTCAACTGCAATTTTGAAAACAAAATAATTTTGATCTTTGCAATTTTCCTTAATACATGTACTGTAAAATATTAACATACTTCTTCTAAAACATCTCTATTTTCTTGTGTCTTTTTGCTCAACATTCTCTGGTATTTGGTCTTTTCTTTCAGTAACTCACCCTAAACATAATAAAAAAGAATTAAAATAAAAAGTAACATACATGAAGTAAGACAACACCAATGACAAACAGATAAACAGAGAAAGCTAGTTCTTTACATTACCTCCAAATTTTTGATCACTTTCTTCAGTACTTTGATTTCTTTTGCTGTATCTGCCAAACTGGAGTGTTTCACTTCGCGCTGAAACGCGTCATATTCCTTTTCAAGATTCTCTTTTTCATCCAACAGGTTGTCCAACCTAACACACAATTAAAGTGTCTCACGTTTGGAGATTTTACATATTCGTAATATTTGGGTCTTCCTGAGCAAAATCATAATATATCTTGTCAGCCGAAAATTTCATCTTCATGGACTTTTTTGCTCAGTGTTAAGGTTATCGGATGTGATGTCACAAGAGGAATTTTTGTGGCAAGTAACAAAAGAAAACTGGTTTGGAATGCCTCTTTTGACATCACATCCAGTAACTTTGACAGCGAAAAACTCCATGAAGATGAAATGTTTGGCTGACAAGATATATTACGATTTTGCTCAGGAAGACCTAAATATTACGGATATTTAAAATCCCCAAACGTGAGATAAGTACTTTAATATTAAGTTCAAATTAAAAAATATATAGTATCTAAAGTTTGATATTGTAAATAGTTGTTTTTAAAAAGAGAATAAACTAACTGCTTTTGTTTTTGTTCAACTTTGAAGTTTTTTGCTTCTTTTGTAAGCTAAATAACAAAAAACGAAGTTCTATTATTACGATTTGAATTATTTGAGTTACATGATTGTGTATATGGAAGAGGAAATTTCTAGTCTTACTTGGTTCCTTAAATTCTTTATCTCGTCTTTTAATTTTCGGTTAATGTCTTGAAGATGAACTGGGTCAGGTTTTCCAACGTAAGGTAAAGGCAAAGGATAGTGTATCCTAAGAATATTAATAGTTTATGTAATACTTAAAGTACCTCTAACATCAAATACAATATTACTGAGATATATTCTACATGAAGTGAATAGTTGAATGGCAAAATATTTTATGATTTGAGCTTTGTTTGTCCAAAGGTTTGTTTGACCAAAATGTTAAAGGGATACTCCTGCAGCCAAAATACAAATGTAGTTCATATGAAAGATCTTACTGACTTTAGTTTATTTCCAAAGTTTCAGCATTCCTATCAATTTAGTTAAGAAGATATGGCTAGTTGAAGTTGGAGAGTTTGTCCAATGTCGACGTCATATTTGTTTCTCATATATGACGTCACTGATATTACCGTATGCCTAAGAAGCTCCTCTGCTTTTTTGCATGAGGAACTAAATAGTTTATTTCAACTCATTTTCGTCCAAAGACCATTCACAATAACTATCACTATGTGATCGCCATCAAAACAACTCCACTGCCGTTAAATAATCACTCAATGACATCATATTTTCAAAACCAATATGGCGTCAAAATCCTCAAATTTTCAACTTCAACTAGCCATATTTTCTTAACTAAATTGATAGGGATGCTGAAACTTTGGAAATAAACTAAAGTCAGCAAGATCTTCCATATAAACTACATTTGTATTTTGGCTGAAGTGTGTGTCAACCCTGAGTGTGATGTCAACCCTTTGTCTTTCTTTCCAGCTTCCCATGTGATAGGCTGGTTGGTCCAAGACTTACATATAAACATGCACACCAATGACAGTACCCAGATGTTATACCTATCAAATTCCACACTATATGTCAAAATTAAATATCTTTTTGTTGCAAGTTGAGATGTTGTTTTTACTGCAGGAATATGAGTTGTTGCAGTTCCAGGTTTTTGATCTCTTAGCTTCTGAAGGTCAGCGTATGTTAACAGGTCCAGACCAACACAAGAGGAATCCTTTAAAACATAATAATAGATTTTCATAAATTATAATTCACAATGTATTAAACAGTTTTTCATATTATATAATTTATTGGTGGGAGTTGTCCAGTATATAACTATTTCCCACAAAGAGATGACAAGAAAAATCTAATTTGGTAAATTAAATAATTTGTCTGTCTGTCTGTCTGTCAACATACCTACCACTGACGAAGGGCCTTCCCTTGTAACGTTAGACCTCCTACACACTATTCCGGCAGTACACCAACCTTTTAGAGTATTCAACTTGTATTTCTACACTCCCTATGTAACACAACACCTTAACCTACCTGCCTGCCTAACTACCTACACCTATCTATCAGTCTGTCTGCCTGTTGACCTACCTACCTACCTACCTACCTACCTACCTAGTAACCTACCTACCTACCTACCTACCTACCTACCTACCTACCTACCTACCTACCTACCTACCTACCTACCTACCTACCTCTGTCTGTCTACCTAACCTACCTACCTATACCTACCTACACCTACCTGCCTGTCTGTTTGTCTGTCTGCCTGCTTGCCTATACATTTATTAGTCTTGCTGTCTGAGCCCTAGGTCTATCCATTTCTATGTCTTACAGACTTTTTGTCTAGTAGCTAGGTGTCTACCAATATGTACATTGCAACTATTTACCACCCATCCTTGCCAAGCTAATGTTTAACAAACCCAGATCGAAATCAGAAAAGACTTCTTTTGTTGTTAGTTACTTAATTGCTCTAACCTTGTTCAAGGCTGATTCCAACATATTTACAAACACTTTAAAGTGTTTAAAATTTCCAGTTTTGTGTGTAAGATCTTCAATGTCTACGAAGAGAATATTGTAAAACAACACTATTCACTCACTTCTCTTAATAATATAAAAGACTATATTAATAAATTTTACAACTTACATCTTGCATCAAACTCCCCTCTCCATTGATCAGCTGTTAACCTGTCTTCTACCTCAACAATCACAACCTCACCACGTAAAAACATGCTAATAATATATTCTATCCCTCGGAAAATATGTCTAGTCGACAACGAACCCGAGGCATTGTCTGCTATTTTGTCTTTTCTCTGAGAACTCTTGGTTGTTGCCATTTCTTGGTACATTAATTAACTGGAATTTTAAAACTAAAATCTTCAAAAACATTCAAAAATGGCGCCCAGCTTGGTAACCTGGTAATAACTAAAGTGTCAAATTCTTTTCGTGAGGGAGGAGGGGTGAGAAAATAGTAAATACTCCAAATACTAAAAATATTCTCAAATCGCTCATTGCGTGTTTTTATACTATGCCTGCTCCCAATGCTGCCTCTCGTAAGTTATGTTACGAAGCAAGGGATAGGTATTACGAATGTCGAGATAATAATCCTGCGAAAGAGACGTCATGTAAAGAATTTAGAGAGATATTTGAAAAGTGTTGTCTACCGTCTTGGGTAAGTACTAGTTACAAAACTTAAAAGCTAAGCCTAGGCTGTAATTTCCTAGAGGAGCACAGGAGAAAAATTGAAATAACTGACAATTTGTTGTTAAATGTCATCAGTTAATATTAATACACCAAAGGTGCCGTCCAGTCCGTTCTGCGCATGTCCACGTTTCTGTTTACATCGTTTGTTTACATTGCGTTATATAAACATTGAACATGAAGTATTGCGGATTTTTTTCACACGCTTGAGCTTTTCTGCCTAAAAAGCGTGTTGTAAGAAGCTGTTTGGTTCCTAAATGTGGATAATATATCAAACTACCACTCATGCCTTCGCCACATTTAACGAATACTCGCTTTCTAACTGTCGCAAATCTATTCCGTTAAAGTTTGTTGACATGTGGGGTCCCCAACGTTTGAAATATCATACATGCACAGAACGGACTGGACTGCACCTTTAAATATTTGATCATTTGCAGTTTCCCCCCCCCCCCCCCCCCCCAGGAGGGTAAGGTCAAAGTGCTATTGAAGAAGGTCTGTGATTGGTTAGAAGCTTTTTGTGATTAGTTAAGTGAGTCTTAATTTTAACCTATGAAAATCGATGTTCAATAGCACTGCGACTTGATCCCCCTGGAAAGCTAATTTCAATATTTTGTTACTATTCAGGTGAAACATTTTGATCGTAAAAGAGTTTATGAAGAATACAAGAAGAAACTAAACACAGAAGGATATAAGATAACAGAAGAATAACATTATCTTAAAAAACATGAAATTCATAGAATTGAGAGGTATTATTTAATTTAAAACATATTTATTTCTTTCAGTAAATATTTTATATAATAAATCTTACAAGTAGTTTGTTAAAAATAATCTGAAAGACGTGGATCATTCCTTAGTTTGTGCTCCAACTGCATGTACTTAGTAGGAGCCATTTCTTTATGCCTGAAAGATAATAATTATGGAAATATTGACATTTAAAAAATTATCATTTTTAAGTTGTGAAATCATGATTATAATTGCCAGTAATAATGCTACATGTATATTAAGAATTTGGACAGTTATACCATGTATGCTATAAAATCTATGCTAAATACTGTATAGCAAAATGTTGCCATACAGTATCACTAGGAGAAGTACATGTAGGTACAGTAGAAGTACATGTAGGTACAGTAGAAGTACATGTAGGTACAGTAGAAGTACATGTAGGTACAGTGTAAGTACATGTAGGTACAGTAGAAGTAAATGTAGGTACAGTAGAGGTACAGTAGAAGTACATGTAGGTACAGTAGAAGTACATGTAGGTACAGTAAAAGTACATGTAGGTACAGACTTACAGTAGAAGTACATGTTGGTACAGTAGAACTACATGTAGGTACAGTAGAACTACATGTAGGTACAGTAGAAGTACATGTAGATACAGTAGAAGTACATGTAGGTACAGTAGTACTAGGGCAATATATCATTGGTCTAAATACCTTTGCAATCGGTGTTCTAAAATATGTATCCTGAACATTGCTTCACTGCAATAAGTTAAATAATCATCTTCATCCTCCTTTGTCATAGAAATTTGGTTTTGTTGATACCAAGCTTGTTTGTGCTGTAACTCTTGTGTTTCCTATATTAAACAAGTTTTCACTGGTATTCAACAAGTTTTCACTGGTATTCAACACAGTCCAGAAGCTATATAATTATGTTACTAACTAGAAATTAAATGTACTGTAATCAACACAGGTATACTATTTGATATTCATATTGAAAGTTGTGCAACAATTATGACTGACCTTTTCAAATCTTGCCTGAATCAAGTTAGCACGATCAATCAATCTTTGTTTGAGATCCTGCAAGCATTCTTCTTTTAACTTGTATGCTTCTGATCTACTGAGATGAGATGGATCACCAATCTGTGCCAAGAATGGTGCCAGATAATCCATTTCTGTCTCATGCTTTTTCTTTGCATCTTCTTCTTGTTTTCGTTGCTGATCGAGACAGAACATTAAGATAAAAAAACAATGCTAAAGCACATTATTATAAGTTTTACAATACTGTAATAGAAAGATGTTCTTACCAATTCTTCTCTGTGTAGTTTAGCTTTTTCATTTCTTTCTGTGTCGTACACTGAAATAGTCAGAGTACATGAAGCTTCCTCCATTGCTCGTTCATTCAGAATTTCTTTTATCTGAAACAAAAACAGCATCAAAAATAAACTTTTTGTAATGTAAGACAAAGAAAATAAATCCCTTTAACCAAACCTCTTCTTCCATTACTCGAACTTGAACAATACTTTCTTCTTCAAGTTTAATCAGTGACACCAACATATTGTAAACATTCAAATTTTTTTGTGGTTTCATTAATGGGTCCACCTAAAAAAAAGAATAATATTATGAATGAATCCTTAACCTAAACCTAAATAGAAAACTAGCCCAAAAATTTACAGCTGAACAATTTGTTAGTTTAGCAAACCTGGAATGTTGTCGTCATGTCTGGGGTCATTATGAGAGCATCTCCTTTCTCTTCTGTGCTCGCTGGTTTTACAAATTCTCGTGTTGAAGCTGTCACACAATCCTCCTCCAAGTGAAATGTCAAAAAAATTCTTTCCTCGGATACCAGAAAGGATTGCTCAGCTACATCATCATTGGCTGTTTTAGAAGTATTGCGATGAAATTTCTCAACTATTTTCTAAATTTAAACATGTTTGTTTTACTCAAAGTAGTTCCAGAGCAGAATAGAATAGAGCTGCAGAACAGAATAGAGCTGCAGAACAGAATATAGCTGCAGAAGAGAGTAGAGCTGCAGAGCAGCTACATAGAGTAGAGTAGAGTAGAGTAACTAGTGTAGAGTAGTGTACTAGTGTAGTATAGTGTAGTGCAGTGTAGTGCAGTGCAGTGCAGTGCAGTGCAGTGCAGTGCAGTGCAGTGTAGTGCAGTGCAGTGTAGTGTAGTGTAGTGTAGTGCAGAGTAGTGTAGTGTAGTGTAGTGTAGTGTAGTGTAGTGTAGTGTAGTGTAGTGTAGTGTAGTGTAGAGCGGAGTGGAGCGTGAAAGTAGAGTAGAGAAATTTTGTTATATAACGCAACAATTATCAACATACAACAATAGGTCTGCAGTTGGTTTGCTGAGGTCCAAATTTTTTCGTTCTTTTACCAAACATGACATTGCGGTAATAAAGAAAGTCATCTCGTCCTACAAAGCTTTGAATCATCTCTGTTGCTGTTTCTTCTTGTTTAACCAAACCATCAATTCTGGCACTATGTGGAAAATGTTTTGTTAAAAATGACTTAATGTGTTATATGATATTTGATGTATAATGCACTTGAGCTGTTAAAAGTTGCAAGAGATATATAATTACCTTGAGTAAAAATACATTATTCTTTCCGATTCTGGACCAGGGGAGGTAGCTTTGTAACAATGCTCTGAAATTTTTAAAAATAAGTAAAAAATAAATATAGAAATAATTGTAAAATTAACGTACATGTATGTTAATGATAAATAAATTTTACAGTACAGGTACAGTGTATGTACAGTTATACTGTATGTTGTAATATATTGCATAATAAAAATGAAAATTTGTCCAGAACCCAAGAAAGCTGGACATAGATGACATGGAGATGTTCTAGCCCTATAAAACCACACTGTTTCTACAGATTATTAATACTTTTGTTTTCACCTTTTAGACAGTCCATCCTACCAGGAGAAAAGTATTCAGTAATGATCCCAGTTATGTGATTATGAAGCTTTTTCTCCAGTTTGTCTGCCCTATGTTCGTAAGAATCACAAACTTCTAAGAGTTCTTTCACTACGGAATAAAAAATGTAAATATAGAGTTTACAAAATTAAATAATGTAACATTTATTTCATAAAATACATCAATTGTACTGTTTAATGTTGTATAACTACTATGTACTTACACTCATAATCTGCATAAGATGATAGTTGTATAGTTAAACCATCTTTACAAAGATATTCAGCAAACTTTTCCAGTTTTGCTTTCTTGTACAAGATGGTTCGTTTGCCAAAGGGACAGCGTGTTTGATAATCTACATGTATCAAATTGATTTAAAGAAACTTTATGAGTATAAAAATAAACAGACCATGTATTGTATTTGTATATCATAATAGTATATTTATAATCAGGGTCCGAATTAACGCTCCAAAACAGCTTCGCATTTTTCTTTAGTGTCACAATGTAGCGTAGCGTCTTACAACTTAGCGTAACGTTTTACCGTGGTTTTACAAAGTAGCGTAACGCCTTAAAACATAGCGTAATGTCTTTCCACGTAGTGTAACGTCTTACAACGTAGCGTAACGTCTTACAACTTTACGTAGCCTCGTACAACGTTGCATAACGTCTTTCCACGTTGCGTAGCGTCTTACAACTTAGCGTAACGTCTTACAACGTTGCGTAACGTCTTACAACTTAGCGTAGCGTCTTACAACTTAGCGTAACGTTTTACAAAGTAGCGTAACGCCTTAAAACGTAGAGTAACGTCTTACAACGTAGTGTAAAATCATTAAGTCCTATAATTGACGTTTACATCACTTGCGTCGCGTCCATGGTGAACTTGGTTACTTAAAATCAGCTTCGCAATTCTCAGAAAAATCACTTCGCAGATTTTCAAAATTTTCAAAATCGCTTCGCAATTTGCGATTTGCGAAGCGCTAATTCGGACCTTGATAATTGATAAATAATAATCAATTAAGATATAATGTACACATAGATAATCAAAATAATGCTGTAACATCGTCTACCTTTTGGTGAAATGTATATTGGATCAACCCACGAAGGAGGAAGGTCGAATGAACCAGTCAACTCATCTTCATCCTTAAAATAATGACAGCAAATTTGGATGTTTAATTATTTGAAAGTTTCCATGGCAACTTAGTACTGATGATGACAGTAATTCTTGGAGAAAAATGACAGGAGTTTTTTATAATCATCTGAAACAGATCTTTCCAGAAATTATACAATAACTGTATAAAATTATGCCAACCTCATCTTCATCCAAATCAAGACCACCATCGCCACCATCGTCTATGGTTGGTATTGTCAATAAAGGTTTGTCCATTGTAGGAAAAACAAACTCCCATTTTGTAGCATCACCAAGATCATAAGACATACCCTACAAAAAGCCCAACATTAAAATTTAGTAGGGATCCTGACATGGCCTTCTATTATTTCTATCAAAATGAGAGGTCTTTGCCAAATCCAGCTACCAGTAATTCAGGGCCTAACAATTACTTACTGTCACTCCAGTTGAACAATCTTGCATATTTATCCAACAGTTTCTGTTATTCCAGATGCTTTCAACACCAAGATATCCAGCATTATTAAGTGGATAAGATTCTCCAGTTGTTGCTTCGACAAAGAAACTTTCTGGGACCTCCCTCTTTCCTGCCAAGACTAGAACCCAACAATGTACACGTAAACCATGGAGTTTGTCAGGTTTAGGCTTTTCAAGTTCCTGAAATAATAAAGAAAGGGATGTCAATTGCACTCTTACTCATAATTAGTTGTACCAAAACTATAACCTTGTAACTACCAGTGAACTGCAGATGCTCTAACCATTCAGCCACTGAAATGGAGAGCGAAGGTTACAATGATGTACCTCATTTTCTGAGGATTTGAGCTTGACAATCGTCCATGTATTATCTGTTTACTCCTAGCTCCCACCAGCCCTGTCAAGAGGTAGGGTAAATAAGGGCCCCAAAACGATAACCATCATGCAAATCCTACACATAGAATGAAGCTTCTAGTGCATTTAGGGGCCCGTGAAAGACCATAACCCCACCTTCCCCTGGGCTTATCTTGGCTCTCGGCGACCCACGTTCACTAAAGCAATGTATGCAAAGAAGTATACAAAAAATTAATGCAAGGATAATTACTGTGATTTTAGCTGCTTCTTCTTCCCTTCTTTTTCTTTCATTCAATTCCTCTTCCTCTGCTTTCTTGGCAGCAAGCTTTGCTTCATATTTGCTCACCAAATCTTTGGGAGGTTTCACAGCATATTTACTCACTTCTTTTTTCTCTGCTTTTTTCTCCAGCTTCAGATGTTAAAACCAAGAAATATACTGTGTTACAAAGTTTAATGTACAGCAGAGTATTAAGTTGTATCTTGTTATCAGACAATTTTACTAATCAAAGGAAGTCTGGCTACAGTGGTTGTAACATTAACCATTTAAACCTCAGTACTGTCAATATACAAATTCTCCTTATTGGTCTCCAAACATTTCTTATAGTACTAGTTGGGAGAAGTTGTTTTAAAAACATGTCAGGTGATAAATCAGGCATAGTTTGACACTAGTACTCTGGCTTTAAAGGTTTTTTTGTTGGTTTATTATCAGAAGCTTATTTGCATCTTGTTAATAGATAACGTCATCATTGGTTCTGAGGGTATAAATAGGGATCCTAACTTTACAATGATCACCCCTGATGAAGACACTAGACTGGAGTGTCGAAACATTGGGTCAATGGACAGTAACTTTTAAAGTTACGTTCAAAAAACCTTTTAAAGCCAGAGTAGCGTCAAACTATGTCTGATGTCAGTTTATCTTTGCTGATCATTTTCTTTGTTCTCATTACTTTAATCTTGTTGATATATTAGGAGAGTTTAGGTGCTGATCAGTCATTCATAAAGGAAAGATAAAAATCAATGTCTTACTTTATCTTCTTGCTTTAATAAAGGGCAGACATTCCTTGTTTCATCCATTAAAATTATTTCCCTTGTAGCATAACCACAGACACAGTAAGCATCGTAACCAGCACCAATAAGTAATGAACACAACACAACACTCATTTCAAAACAATTCCCTTTTTGTTTTCCCACTGTAGTTGTCGGAGAAGAAAGAACTGCAGGCTAAATAACAAAATGTTCACATGAAAAAAGGTTTAATTGAACCAGCCTCGCCGATGGGGGGTAGCCGGGTGGGGCAACTTCCCCAGGGCCCAGGCCAAATAAGGGTCCCGAAACGATAACCATCATGCAAATCCTACACAGAGTGAAGCTTCTAGGGCATTTAGGGGCCTGTGAACAACCATAACCCCACCTTCCCCTGGGCCTATCTTGGCAGCTGTTGAACCATAGTGCCAATATGCATGGTACGTGGTTAAACAAAGAATATACTTGAAGAATAATTCAGGATATACCCAAGTGTTCTTCAGTGGGGACCACTACCAGCATGCATTCTAGTTATTGTTGTAAGAGCATTGAGATTATTGTATAATGCTCCTAAAACATCTTCATGTCAGAGATCTCTAAAATAGTTGGTACAACAGCTACATAAATCTTTGGCATGTAGGCTGAGCTTACATAGAATATGTACCCTCGGGGCCCTGTAACACCATACAAAATACACAACAATAATATGCATAATATACAAAAGGTTGGAAATTATATACATTTAATTTCAGTTTCTTTGGTAACTTACTATGTCTATTACAGGATCTAGGACTTCAAATGTTATATAATCAGCCACAAACTCAGCACATTTGTCATAATCGTATATTTCTTTGTGGGGAAGAAGAGTTGGACGAATTGTAGTGCATATAAATTTCTATGAAATATCACATAATTAATGATTTTACATAATACAAATAATATATAACATACTGTAATATTTTAACTATCAGGATTACAAATATACACGAGGGTTAAGTGGTTATTAAACTGATCATGAAGTCGTTACCTCGACACCAGCTTCATTTTCTGGACATAAAAACAGAGGTTTTCTATCTCGATATAAATGCACAAACTGTCTTCGAAAGTTCTCACAGTAGGAGAGAATAAGATTTTCTTTTTCCGTGTTTGTCCGGTAAGCCTCTGGCAGATCTTTTTCGTTGGTAGATCTAAAAATTTACACAATTTAGATGTGTGGCCCCGACGCCAAATTTAGGACTACGAGTACGAGGCTTAGATTTATTCATTTTTTTATTTCTTACGGTTTTTCAAAGTCAGGAGTTGTGACGACTATAGCATCCAGTTTTGATTTCAAAGACTCTAAGCCATCCATTTCTACCAAGTGATCAAATAGATTTAAAAATCTCAAGTCAAAACAAATCAATCATCATTTTTAGGTCGCCATGTTGAATGAACGCCATGGCAACGGGACGCGCTACGAACTCGAGCTGTCTCGGACAGCTGTCGGTTTTCCGACAAACAAGTGTCGTTCAATTTCGTTATAGTGCTCATTTGCAGTGAACTCGTGTCAAACTGGATGAGTGCGTGCACTTGGTTATCCTAGTGCGTGCACATTCATTAACTAGGAATTTAGTCTTGCTGTTTATATATTAAACATGTCTCCAGTTTTGAGATGCTACAGTATAGGATGGTTTATAATGAATACAGTTTCTTGAACAAATCCCACCACAGGGACACATTTCACCCCTCATTTGACAATCACAGGTCTTTCGGCCCATGTACCCGGGTCGTCTTCAGAGAAACTAGCATATAAGTTTGCTAACGTCAACATTACAAACGTGGTGGTGTGTTCAGACTTGCGTGCACAAACATGTATCACAGGTAACCATTCTCAGTCACAATTGAGGACATTTTCATAAATAAATCTTTTCTTTGAAATTACAACTTCAGACTTCTAAACCATCATATCCAGTTGTCACTCTAAGTTGTTATTAAATACAAGGTTTGGCTGGCTATCCTTATTTCCAAGTTCAAAAAATGAACCCTTTTATGCTACCGTCTTTCATCTGGCAGGAGTTTTCTTTCCTTGACTGCATTCTTTTTTCTTTTCTTTTTGAGATATTGATCAAGTTTCTTACTTTCCTTTAGCATCTTGTATTTCTCAGCCAACTCCAACTTTTTTCTCTCAGCTAAAAAACATCAAAGACAGAATGTGAATATTTGTGAATGATATATATATAATAGTTATTGCTTGTTATACATAGTAATTTAGCAAGACATACATCTCTTCATATAAAATGGCCTTTTCCCTTGTTTTATTAAAGCAAGTTCTTCTTTTTTTCTTTGTTTATTTTTGTCATGTCTTGTTTTACGTTCATTCTTTTGCTTCTCAGCTTGTTCCTTAAATGAAATAAAGCAATTAATAATGGTTGAAAGACTAAAGTATCTAACTTACATGTACATGTATGTACACAGAGCTGCCAAGAGTCAAGATAGGTTCAGTGGAAGGTGGCGTTGTGGTCTTTCACAGGCCCCTAAAAGTTTCATTATATGTGTAGGATTTGCATGATGGTTATCATTTCGGGTTTGGCCCTCGGGCAGTTGCCCTGGCCACTAACGGCTAACCCACTCTGTGGCAGGGCTGTATGTACATGTACTATTTTCACAAGACTTACCATTCTCTTTAACAATGAGCTCAATTGTGTTTTCTTCTCAGTATTTTTTTCATGCTTTATGGCTTTTTTCAATTCCTTAAAACAAAGAAATACTGATTAATAAATTATTCTGAATATCACAATCGATACTTGTCACTTTATCTCAAAGTATATTCCACCTGTTTTTCTTGAGTTCTGAGGTCATTTAGAAATGAATATGATTTTTCAAACTTGTGTTCATTAAAACATCCTGATAAATCATCAAAACGAGGATCTCTCGACACCTTTATGAATAAAAACAGATATATAAGACAACATATTAATGTACAAAAAAGCTTTAATACTTTACCCAATTTTCAGGGCCACTGAGAGCCAAGATAAGCCCAGGGGAAGGTGGAGTTATGGTATTCACGGGCACCTAAATGCCCTAGAAGCTTCATTCTATGTGTAGGGTTTGCACCTGTCACCTTCGCAGTCGCTTCTTTTGCATGATGGTTATTGTTTCAGGCCCCTTATTTGGCCCAGGCCCTAGGGCAGTTGCCCCAGCTACCCCCCACCCCACTCCTCTTGGCAGGGCTGCCAGCTTTACCCTAGCTAAAGTATTAACACCAGAATGATGTTTATCATTCAACAAACCTTTTTGGATACAGGTATAACTTGTTTAAATCTTGAAACATGTTTTTTAGATGAAATTTCACGAGGTCTGCAAATGAGTAATGACCAATTAAAACTGTTTGGCAAGATGGAAAGACTTTGAATGAAATGAACAAAATAAATTATGGATAGAGAAATAGATGAATCAAGACAGATAGATAGAAGAATTACCAGACACATAGAGTTAGAGGCTGCTGTGTGGAAGAATGTATAAATCTCACAAATAAAAAATGAACCTGTTTTTTGTTTTTCTTTTTAAAATTTCTGTGGGCTTCTTCTTACCAACCTTATGAAAGCCATGGATGGCTTCATTAAATCTGGAAAATAAGCCAGGAAATAAGACTTGACAGTGTTAGTATATATATATATATTTAAAACATAACAGGGACCAGTTACAAAAAATGTAACTTCAAGGCCTTCCTGCTTGATGCAATGTATCTAACATCGAAATTTGTGTATTAACAAATATATTTGAACGCACTTCTTTACTCCAATCTTATCTCTAAGTGCTTGAAGTTCACAAAATGGTATAGTTGAGAGCTCTGGAATGAAAAAGATGAAAATAAGATTACTTCAAACATGTATATTTACTACAATTTCACAATATTAGGAGGCTGAACTCCATAGTCAGTGCAGACTCTAATAAAAATAATCACTCACCAGATTTTAGCTTTGCCTGTTAATGAAAGAATACAAAATGATAAGAGGGCATCATTATTAATAACACAAAAATTATGAAAATGTTGAAAAATATAATTTAAACATAATTTATTTTATAATATATTTATATTTCAAAAGTGCTCAAATAAATGCTTCTGATTTAAAAAAGAACTTACTATTTCTTCATTGTCTGAATTACTATCAGAGAGTTCGTCTTGTGGATTTTTTTCAAGAGAAAAATCATCGCATTTATCTGAACTTTCTTCCATGGAGGCCGCCATGTTGGTAGTCGGCCCATTCTTCCTCATTGTTACACGGTCAATAAAAATGGCGGACAACCCAAGCAAGTTTCGTCAAGAGTTTAAACGTTATAAACAAAAGAGACCACCCCCTGATTTTACTGAAGTTATAGATTATGAAAATCAAGATTCTTGGAGGGGAAGGGTAGGTGTTAGCCTTTTTAAATAATGGCTTTCTTGAAAAGCAGTTGTCTGTTTGTCTGCCTGTCAGTCTGTGTGTCTGGAAGAAGTGTAAGTCTGTACTTGAGTCACTTGATATTTTCATTTAAATATTATATTTCTTTGCAAAGGTCAGAGAGTTTAGTATCCCTCTAGCAGATGTTAATAAGCAGAATCTTATGAAGTTTGGTTTAAAATGTTTAAATACTTGGAAATATTATGAACTGCAAGGTTACCAAGGTAAATTATGATAATTATGCAATAATTACTAGCATCTGGATGAAATGATTAGAGTCCCTGGGTTAGCTAGAGACACACATAGAGACTCACTTCTCCTAGATTTCAAAAATATTCTACTAGATCAAACCCAAATCTTTTTTAGACCACCACTGTGTATTGTCACTCCCAAGAGGTATAATAACGTTCTTTTAAATGACAGAAATTTGGTATTAACATTTTAATGTTTTCTTTCTAAGGTTTTAAAGTTATCACCAACCCTTTTACTGAAGCTGGACAACTTCAATGGATACTAAAGTGCCTTGATGTTTACCCTTGTAAACCAAATATCTGTAATTTAGATGCTCATATGGAACGAAACAAGGAAGGAAATTTGTGGAAACTTTATGAAGAAAATCTGTCAAAGTGAGTTGGTAAGAATATTGGAACATAGCCCTCACTTTTTGTGAAAATATTTGAAAACCATTAAATATTGAAAATTATCTTCATATCTTCTATATTTTGCTATATTTTTCCAGTAAAGCATCGGGTCTTCTTCACAGCAAAACTCAAAGAAGCATCAAACACTGCTAGATCAGTTGAGATGGGTAACTTTTGGTTATCACTACAATTGGAACTCAAAGGTAATTGCGTGGGAAAACTATTATGGGAAAATTATTACCACTAATCCGCGGTACCATCAGAGACGTTGTTTTGTGGCTTGGCATATCAATAGCACCCATGCCCATTGAATCGCGATGATGGTGGTTTATTACCAGAAGCTTATTTGCATCTTGTTAATAGGTAACGTCATCATCGGTTCTATGAGGGTATAAATAGGGATCCTAACTTTACAACGATCACCCCTGATGAAGACACTAGATTGGAGTGTCGAAACGTTGGGTCATGGACAGTAACTTTTAAAGTTACGTTCAAAAAACTTTTTAAAGCCAGAGTAGCGTCAAACTATGTCTGATAGTTGATATATTATACAAAATAATTTACTTTTAAACTTTACTTCTAAACTTTAACATTGTTGTTTTCCAATATTTCAACTTTATTTTTTAAGATTTATTCTAGAGATAACTTTACAAAGTTTCCAATTGAATTAGAAAATTTGATGAAGTTTATTGCAAAGGTGATGAGATATCCCAAAGTAAGTGATATGGTGTTAAAGTGTTGGTTTATTTTGTAAACTGTGGTCATCTTTTTTATCACTTCTTTTTTCAGTTTTGTTCCTGAGGCTGCTATAATAAACTATTATCATATGGATTCCACTCTCTCTGGACACACTGATCATTCAGAATTAGATCTGACAGCTCCACTGTTCTCAATAAGGTAGTTCTGTGGAAGAGATGATAAGTTGAAGGAAGTTGGATGAGAAGTGACAAGAAGAATGGAAAGTAAAGCAAAGAAAACGAAACGAAAAGTAACGAAACAAAACAAAACGATACGAAAAGAAACAAAACGAAAGGAAAGGAAACAAAACGAAACAAAACGAAAAGAAAGGAAACGAAACGAAACTAAAGGAAACGAAAAGAAAGGAAACGACAAGAAACGAAACGGAAAAGAAACGAAACGAAACGAAAAGAAACGAAACATAACGAAAAGAAACAAAACGAAAAGAAACTAAACGAAAAGAAACGAAAAGAAAGGAAACGAAAAGAAACGAAAAGAAACGAAAGGAAACGAAAGGAAACGAAAAGAAACGAAACGAAACATAACGAAAAGAAAAGAAACAAAACGAAAAGAAACGAAAGTTAATGAAAGGAAAGCTAATGATGAGATGTGGTATAAAAACAGAATAACAATTTGATTGTTTTTGTTTAGTTTTGGTCAAGCTTGCATATTCCTTCTTGGTAGTCAAACATTGGACGATATTCCATCTGCCATGTTTCTGAGAAGTGGAGATATTGTTATTATGTCAGATGAAACAAGATTGGCATACCATGCTGTTCCTAGAATATTACCAGACACAAACCTCCCAATAAACACCAACAGTGATCCAACTTTAGATGAACAATGTAACATTGAGGCTCTTGAAAATTATTTAAGTTATTCCCGAATTAATGTTAATATAAGACAAGTGGAAGGACCTGAGGGTCGTTTTCCGAAAAAAAGATAAAATTTCTAAAACTCTAAAAGGTTGGTGTACTACCGAAATAATGTGTAGGAGGTCTAACGTTTCGAGGTTCTTTACTTTTCACTTTCTGAACACCAAGGGTCTTATGTCATATCAATATTTTTACAAATTAGGACTCAGATCAAACGGACACCATACGCGACGGTCTGGAAACTCGGCAAACTTCAAAGCGACTATAATGAGCTACGTTTTGATGTTGAACCGTACCTTACACCGTGCACATCCTTCGTTTTAGGTTTATTAATATTTAAACAACACGGTTGAGCGATTAAACCCAAACGATTCTATTGGATGATTGCTTCATTATACTAAAATACAATAGGTTCAGTGACCGTGCACCGTGCACAAAATTGCATAAAGACGAACAAAAAGATAGAACAAAGACTTTAGCTGAGTTTCCAGACCATATCTCGATTGACTATGACGCGACTCATGTCCCACCACGTAACACAACTAAGATCTTAAGTGAAAAGTGGTGAACTGACAAGATTTTAAGTAACGAAATACTGACGTTTCGAGCGGAGTCTTATTCTGATGAAAGGCTTCCCTTGAAAAGTCAGTATTTCGTTCCTAAAATCTTGGCAGTTTACCACCTTTTACTCACATGTGTCTAAAGCTCGGAGTCGGACGTCAGCACGGGTATACCTACCTAGACGATCACCCATCCAAGTATAACCAAAAAAGTTGCCCATCCAATAAGGCTTAACTTCAAAGCTCAATGCGATTACTGAACGTGCCAGCCCCGTGCTTCCACCTTAGACCTCCTATTTTGGCAGTACACCAACGACCTTTCTACACTACCTACATAGTACAACACTTTTATATGTTATATATACACTGACACAATACTTTTATAATCAAAGCGTTTGAGAAAATTCGAGTATTAAACTTGGATGATTCTTAAACATCGCCTAGAATGTATAACCGTTCTGGTTCATATACAACACCTCTCGATTTTAAACCTCTGTCTAGATTAATACAACCCATCTTGTACATTATATTTCTTGCTTGCCAAACTGCATTTATTCCATCATTACGTTGTCCAAAATCTGTAATGTTTATCTGGGGTGGCCTTATAAGAATTCAAAAAGCGGAGGATTGATTGCACAATTGTACAGCTGAATGTAAATAAAATATCTTGTCTTCGACGTGTGTCTTTCCGTGTTGCATTATCCAACCGTAACTTTCGTTGAATCAGAATAACTTTTTAATTATTGTAGATCTATTTTAGATCATTGGTCACTGTTGGATCATTGATCAAACTATGCCTTGTGCATCTTGGTGTTCCTGCTTCATAGTTATACTCCACACTCACTCTGTCCTTTAATAATTTTTCTTGGTTGTAATTCTTCTTCAACTTGTATGTTGCTACTATCACCATAATTAATAAGAGTCCTCCTCCAGTTCCGGCCAAAATCAAAATAAGTTTTCTTGGTTTCTCATCATCATCGTCGTCATCAACTGTTAACTGGATTTGCTTCGCTTTCTGTGCTCTGTTGTCCTCACAAAGTGCATTCAAATCATAATGTTTTAAATCCACATCGATTTCATCCAAAATGCATTTCGTAATCTCATTGGTTGTCAAGGGTTTCCTTTTAATGTAACATTTAATGTCGGTTTCTGTAAATCCATTGCTGCAAAACTTCTTATTTGAAATGCCCATGTTACATGCCAGGTTGTGGGCCATAAGCAGAGCCAGGTGACTTATTTCCCAATATTTAACAATTAGAATCCCCCCTGAACTTGCTCTGGAACACACAGTTTGAAATGTTGCTGCCCCTGCTAGCTCGTGGTCTAAAAACGGATAAAAAGACAAAAAAAAGAACTCGTAACTTTAATAGAATTAACCTCAAGTAAAACTGTGATAATCATTTAAACATTCAAATAATTCCAATTTTATTTCTTATCCATTTTTTTCTGTACCTGACCCAACAGCTTTTGTTGTTATAAGTTGTACGTTGTTGTTGTATCTTGGGTTTATAAGTTGCTGCTTGTGTTTCAAAAATACTTTTAGTACATCCGTAGATTTTCCAAGAAACAAACGGTCGTGTTTTATTTCTCTCACATTTTGCAACACAATTCTCACATTTAAACTTTTGAAGACATCGCTCATTATTTCTACAGCATCTTTGATTGTGTTCTTGTTCAGTTTCCAGTTTTTTTCATTCGAGTTTTTATAAACAAATGAAACTTTAAATGGAAACATTTTCCCATTGCCACGTTCTCTTCTGAACCTGATATGGCTACGTTCCTAACAGATAATAAGATAATAAGATAATTGATACATTATAAAGAACAATGTTACAAAATGTAACAATTATAGATACATTATAAAGAACAATGTTACAAAATGTAACAATTATAGATACATTATAAAGAACAATGTTACAAAATGTAACAATTATAGACACATAAAGAACAATGTTACAAAATGTAACAATTATCGGGAAATGTAAACAAATTTGTAATGATATAGCTGGAATGCTATTTATTTTAGGAATTTACATAAATAACTAGAAATGACCACAAAATTCAACGATCTATACAAAAAGCCTAAAGTGTAAGCATAAGACTTACCAACGTCTTTTTGCCAAGAACGTCCACGTCTCCAATAGCAACCGATGTCGTTAATAAAAGTTTTCCAAAAACAAATATGAACCAGACTATCATCATTCAACTTTCATTTCTTAAATAATGTGTTATTAAGTTACAGAAATCGTTATTCCTGCTTCAGAACTTTAAAGTGATTTCCAATAATTGTTTTCAGGTGTATTAGGTGATGCTTGAGGAAGTAGCCATTCATGACGTCATTAATTAAAGAAACATGTTACATCGTTTTTACTGCAACGATTTTTTGCGATAAAAAAGTTTGAAGACACCCCAAGAATAGATGTATTTCACTTTTTTTGAGCATAAGCTTGCCATAAATGACGAGAAGTACAATTAGATTCCAGATTTCCAGGTAAAAACGTTTGTGAAGCCGTTCAAAACACTCGCAGCACGTATTTTTTATCGGGTCTGAAACACGCGGCTATCTCCTCGTATTTTCATCACCCGATAAAACACTGCTACTCCTGTTTTAATGTCAAATATTACTTCTAATATACCCAAATCTTGTCTCGGCATTACCACCACTATATATATATATATACATAATTCGTGACTATAGCTCTTGGCAACGGCTTCCGTAGCTCAGTGGTGGTACAATCCCAGCCGGAAGGCCTCTAAGTTGCATTTTTCGCAACTGGTCCCGGTTTTGTCTTAAAATGTATATATTTCAACACTGAAAATTTTCCTTCACCATAAATCCTTAGAATAAGTACTATAAAGATGTATTTAAATACCCTTTCTTCCGTATAGAACTGCCAAAGATTGGAATAATCTCCCACCTAAGACCTAACATAGCAACAATCGCCCTTCACTAGATAAATTTAAGCTGAATAACTTATACTAAATACCTTTAAGGTTAAGCTATTATTCTTATTGTAAATATATTTATATACACATATATTTTTAATATAGTACATGCCTGTACAGTATGCATATTTTAGTTTTTATGTATTGTTATATAGCTAGTATGATCATGCCTAAAGGATTTTCTAACTCAATAAATGATGATTTGTTCGCCTTTATGATCATCTCACTGCAATTTAATGATTTCCACGGTAGTCTGCATGGTGACTGGTCTCATATTCTTTCATGGTACACTGCAAATATAGACTTTACTTTCAAACAATGACTCCTTGATGTCTGAATCTTTGACGAAAATATTGACCATTCAAGCTGTAAAGAAGCGGCTTCAATCAGATATTTTTTTCAACCCATAAATAGCGGTACATTTTAGCATAAGGATGTCCTGACTCGTCACTTCCTTGTGGCTTTAACCCCGCCATATACGCCTCGTGTTGTAACTCCTCAATAGCAGGCTTCCTATCAACAATGTGTTCAGTATCAACCTCTACACGACTGCTACTCACGAGACTTGCTAAAGAATCCAAAGTTGACAAGCGTTCTACAGGAGTAGTCCTTTCTGATTCGTCTTCCCTGAGTTCTTCTAAAGAAATTTCTCTTGGTGTTTTAATTTCTGCAATACCTATGACACTACGCTGTGACTCAAGTTTCTGCGACTCAAGCTGCCGGCTGTTGTTGTTCATCTCATCTTCCTTGAGACCTTGTAAGATCACGTATTTTACTGATCGTCTTTTAAAACCTGATAACACTCGCAATTCGTTTATATGTTTATTGCAGAGCTCCTGTTTAAGTAAACTCATTCTTTCTCCAAATGACGCCAGTAATTCAGTTAAGTCTTTAGTTATTACTTTGTCATATGCTAAAAAACAAAGAGATACAACAACATCTGTAGTATAACAATCTTTGCTATCGATATTTTCCTGGCGAAAATTGCGTATAGTAGTAAATAAAAATAAGTTATTACATTCTTAAATGTAACGCCATATAATAAAGAGACAATTAAATAAAAAAGAAGCAGACAGCGCGGGGGGCCGAGCTCCCCTAAACTACTCGACGAAAAAGCACGAGTTTAAACTACTCGACGAAAAAGCACGAGTTTTCACAGACGTATGGCGCAGAGGAATATCCAATCTTTACAGGATCCGACCTAGTATTTTCATCGCTACAATTCTAGCTAGAAAATCAATTAAGCAATTACTGCTGATGCCTCAGATTGCACCAGACTGATTAACCTCGAAGCATATAGATTTCAAAAACAATTGCGCGGCCGGGTGGCACTTGCTCGTACACAAGTTTCAAACACAGACCAGTTCAACCATGTGAGGTTTTTCTAACATATTTTAAATGTTTTTACTTGTCTCTTTATTATGGCGTTACGCATTTAAGAATTTTGAGTTGGACAATCCTGGAGAGAAAACATCAAAAAACATTCGTAATAAAAGAGCTGACACTCACTTTCAGTTGAATCTCGAACTTTATTTCGAAATCTTCTTTTAAAATAAACTTGTAAACAAAGTCCAGCTATGGTTGCAACTACAAGCATTCCCAAACACGTCGCCATACTTTTGACAAAGATGTCAGCCTTTGGGTTGAACAGATCAGTACATAGACTCTCGGCAGCACTTTGAGGATTTTTCTAGAAGATGGAGAGCGAAGGTTTTTATTTATTTATTTATTTAGCTTCGCCTCTTAAAAATACATAGAAGAAGCAGGGTCACCACAACAGTTAAACACCAATTACAGTGGGCCCTTACAAAAATAAAATAATAACTAATAACAGCAAGTTATGGGTTCAGTGAGGCTTCGCGATGTGTTGCACTTTAGGCAGACAGTTTTCCAAGCTCGAGGATCGTCAACATTGTAACAGGATAATAGAACATTATTATAATAGTCTAATAGTGACTTCTTAAATTTTTTAAAGTTTAAATGATCTAGCCTTGAGTGTTCATGGAGAGAGTTCCAAGTCCTAGTTGTTCTAATAAGAAATGAGCGATTGAAAGTAGTTGTTTTACATTTACGTTGACGGAATGAGATTGCATTGACATTTGCGGAGGATCTAGTAAGCTTTAAGGGAACAAGACGTTCGGGTAGGATATCGCTTGATATAGGTACAATGCCATTGATGGCCTTAAAGAAGAACAGTAAAGTTACAATGATATACTAGTTCGATTGATATATGTACTGCCTATGCGGCCGTCATTATTATCAGTAACGATTTGAGCTTGATGATCGTCGATGTATCATCTGTCTATACTCTAAGCTTCCACATTCACTACAAGAAAGTGATATATATATATAATAAAGTGATATATATATAAAGTGATATATAGAACATATATATATATATATATATATATATATATATCCCGCTTTGTGTCTAGTCTTCCGCTTTTTTGGGAGGAAACCAATTGTATTGTATTGTATATTGTATTGTATTGTGTTTTATTATATTATATATGTATGCATGGTATTAATTGCGTAATGTAATGTAATGTAATGTAATGTGTAGTGTGTAGTGTGTAGTGTAGTGTGTAGTGTGTAGTGTGTAGTGTAGTGTAGTGTAGTGTAATGTAATGTAATGTAATGTAATGTAATGTAATGTAATGTAATGTAATGTAATTGTAACGTAACGTAACGTAATGTAACGTAATGTAACGTAATGTAATCTTGTGAAGTATTGCAGGACCCCACTGAAAAACATTTCGGTGACGTGGTATCCTGAATATATATTAATATATATTATTATTAATTATTATTATATGTGGCAATGACGCAATCACCTTAACTGTTTTGATCTCCGTGGCAACATGATCAACAATGTAACTCCTCTTTCTCTTTACATATGTTTTAAAACATTTTTGAAGTCTTTTCGACTGTCCTCCTAAAACAATGCCGTAGCCTGTCTTGTAATCAATTATTTCATGTACTCTAATGTGTTCATTTTCGAACAGTTCATTGTAACTGCCGGCCATGTAGCCATCTAATAAAGCTCCTTTCACTTTTCGACTTGTGAGATCTGCTTGAATCTCAAATGCATCATTGTAGGCTTTTTCTGAAAAAGAACAGAAATATCATCTCCTAGTTCCAGAACAAACGGCGAAAAAAACACGGGTGTGTTTACCAGGACAGCCGAGTTACTTTTTTGTCATGACATGGTCAAAAAAGGGACATTGATGGATGAGAACCGTCTTTAATTAGACCGTTTCCTAAACCTTTAAGCAGACTTTAATGCAAAGTGAACAACAATAATGTTTACCTTCGTTTATCTTCGCATTTCTGCGTATTCCAATACGATGTGACGGGGAACCATCAATGGCGGCCACCTATACCAAAAGTGAAAATATTATTATGCTGCACCAGGCATATTATTTTTCTTGCCAATATACAACGAATCGTCTTCCAGAAAACAAAATTATTAACTTATTAAAAAGAAAACAAGCCATCCCTACCTTAGTACCATAAAGTTTGATACTTGCAGAAGCAAACGTGACACTTGTCAAAGCGTTGGTTATAGAGCCCATTAAGATTGATGTAAGAACAAGACCAGTTAGTATCCAAAATATGGCGAATAACCTCGCCTGAATCGAAAGAGGTGATCTATCTCCATATCTAAAACAAAATAGAACAGTTATTTTACAAACTCAACGAACCGCTGATAACCATAGGTAATAATAAGATTTAACACATCCCCCTATTCTTGTTCTCATCTTCATCCTCCTCATCCTCCTTATCCTTATCGTCCTCATCTTTATCCTCATCATTCTTATCCTCATTATCCTCCTCATCATCCTTATCCTCCTCCTCATCATCATCATCCTTATCATTATCCTCCTGATCCTTATCCTCCTCATCCTTATCCTCCTCACCTCCTCAGCATCCTTATCCTCCTCATCATCCTTATCATTATCCTATTTATCCTCCTCATCATTATCCTTATCATCATTATCCTCCTTATAATTATCCTCATCATCCACGTTCTCATCCTTATCAATATCATCCTCATCATCCTCCTCATCATTATCCTCCTCATCATTATCCTCCTCATTCTTATCCTCCTCATCCTCCTTATCCTCATCATCATTAGCCTCCTCATCCTCATCCTTATCCTCCTCACCTCCTCAGCATCCTTATCCTCCTCATCATCCTTATCATTATCCTATTTATCCTCCTCATCATTATCCTTATCATCATTATCCTCCTTATAATTATCCTCATCATCCACGTTCTCATCCTTATCAATATCATCCTCATCATCCTCCTCATCATTATCCTCCTCATCATTATCCTCCTCATCATTATCCTCCTGATCATTATCCTCCTCATTCTTATCCTCCTCATCCTCCTCATCATCATTACCCTCCTTATCCTCCTCCTCATCATTATCCTTATCCTCATTATCCTCATCCTTATAATTATCGTCATCATCTTCATTGTCCTCCTCATTGTCCTCGTCATCCTCATCATTATCCTTATCATCCTCCTTATAATTATCCTCCTCATCCACTTCCTCATCCTTATCAATATCATCGTCGTCGTCCTCATCCTCCTCCTCATCCTCCTGATTATCCTCATTGTCCTCCTCATTCTCCTCATCATCCTCATCATTATCCTTATCATCCTCCTTATCCTCATTATCCTCCTCCTTCTAATTATCCTCCTCATCCACTTCCTCATCAATATCATCCTCCTCGTCCTCATCCTTGTCCCTTTGTTCACATCGTTTCCATCACCTCCATCCCATCCCCCACCCATTCCTTATATCTTTATTAAAAACTATAAATTATTGTACCCAACAGTTGTCATGGATATAAATGCCCACCAAAAACCTTCCCCAGCTCCTGTGCAAAACTTCCTCGGAAACTCTTGCTCATTGCTTCCAGCATCCTAAGAAATGAAAGAGTGAAAACATGAACTGGAAATGAAGTGAAATAAAGCAGAGTTTTAAAATGAACTTCTTACCATGAACCACATAACAATTCCAGCCATAAATGAAAAAATTACTGCAAAAAGCAACAACGTCCATGAACTGCTTACTGTTGACAATATCGCGTTTGGCATTTGACCAGGAGGATCATCGATGATGAAAAAAGCCACGCCTGGACTTGCAACAGAGAAGACATAAGAATAGAAACTTGCGTATTTATCCTGTAGTGTATGACCTTGAACGGGGAAACTAAAATCAGTGTCGTCATCAATGTTACTTTTAAACGAAAACATATTGTATTTAAATCCTTCAGCTCCTTTTCCATCGACGTTGTAGAAAGTTTTAGACCATCCATGACCATTGTAACAATTTCGGCAACACTCGGTCACCATATTGTCAATTAACCATGGAAATATGCCAGTTATTTCGTCATCGGTCTTGTTCGTGTACGGTGGTAATGGAAACCAGTTAGTAGTTAACTTCTTCTCACATGGACATGTTTCTGAATATAAACATATATATTTATTAAAGTGCCTATCCGGGGTTTGGGGATTTTACATATTCGTAATCTTTGGGTTCTACCAAGAAGAAATGTAATATATCTTGTCGTTAGAAAATTTCATCTTCATGCCTTTTTTCCCTGCTAAAGTTGATTTTCTATTCACAGGAAATGACGTCAAAGCAGGGACACGCGAAGTCATTGCACATTGATTCAACAGTAAAATACAAAGAAAGTTGTCTCTGAACTTTAAACACACGTGTTTCGACAAAATTCGCTCAATTCCCAAACTTTCATTGTATTTCACTGCTCAATCAACGTGCAATGTTTTTGCGTGTCCCTGCTTTGACGTCATTTCCTGTAAATAGTAAATCACTTTAGCAGGAGTAAAAGGTATGAAGATGAAATTTTCGCACGACAAGATATTTTACAATTCTTCTCAAGAGATTCCAAAGATCACAAATGTGTAAAATACCCAAACCCCGGATGGGCACTTTAAGCTTCGCCTCTTAATTTACACGAGAAAAGAAGCAAGGACGCCGTTAAACACCAATTATAGTGGGCTCTTGTGTTAAAGTGCCACTACGATGAAAATTCACCCCCGTCTTTTAGATTTTCTTTAGCATAGAATAGTATTTCAGGGTCGAAAGAAATAGATAATAATAATAATAATCAACCAATAACAATAAGTTATGGGTTGAGTGAGACTTCGCGGTACGTTACACTTTAGGCAGACAGTTTTCCAAGTTCGTGAATTGTCAACATTGTAACAGGATAGTATAGCGCTATTGTGGTCTAGTGGTTACCACACATGTCTATGAGCTGGGAGACACAGGTTCAAATCCTGGGTCAGACCACCACTTAGGGTCTTAAAACAATTGAGGAGAAAGTGCTGCCTTTGCAATAATATCAGCAAATGGTAAGACTTTCGGGTCTTCTCGGATAACGACCTTAAATCGTAGGCCCTCGGAACCCCTATAATTGGACTTCTAGCCTGTTGGGGGTATTCCGTTCACCTAAGAGTGATAAATCTAATAAACTAAACTAAACTATTATAATAGTCCAACAACTTCTTAAACTGTATAAAAGATAAATAATCTAGCCTTAAGTGTTCAGGGAGAGAGTTACAGGTCCTAGTTGTTCTGATAAAAAAGGAATAAGGTTGCATTAACATTAGCAGAGGATCTGGTGAGTCTTAAGGGAACAAAACATCCAGGTAGGTAATCGCTTGATATATTTACAATGCCATTTATGGCCTTAAAGTAGTAGGAAAGTGGTAGTAATTTGGTGGAAACGAGCCTGTCTCTGTAGGATTCTTCGCACATAAATGGTAGCTTCAACAACATCTCAACTTCATCAACTTATAAAGTTACTTTTCATGGTTGATAAAATGGAGGCACACCAACTGAATTTATCTACGCAGCTAAGATTATACAATGTCTAGTTTCACCGTTGCTTCCACGAATCATAATGTAACATCGATTACAGTATTCTTTATATTATTAAACTTACTTGCAACCTTTATAGAACTATGTACACCTTCACCATATTTAGTTAGAGCCACAACTTGTAAAGTGAACGTTGCAAAGTTCGGAAGATTTCGAGCAGTATAGCTCAATGTCTCGGGTCCAACGTCAACATGTATTTCTTTACCATCAATGTCTTCCATTCCTTCTGACACTTCTCTCATCTTCACCCGATAACCTAAAAACACATTAAGTACTATAGATAAATACAAGTATTATGGATTTACAAGTACTATAAATAGCTAAATACATGTACAAGTATTATGGATTTACAAGTACTATAAATAGCTAAATACAAGTATCATCATCGGTTCTATGAGGGTATAAATACGGATCCTAACTTTACAACGATCACCTCTGATGAAGACACTAGACTGGAGTGTCCAAACGTTGGGTCATGGACAGTAACTTTTAAGTTACCTGTACGTTCAAAAAACTTTTTAAACCAGAGTAGCGTCAAACTATGTCTGATGAATTTTGATGTGATGGGTGAGTATTTATATGTAAATGAAATACAAATTAAACACTTTTTGTATAAGGTAGCGACGTGAATACCCTAAAAAGGAATGTCTTAAAGTCCTCCGTCTAGGAAGCACTTTATTAAAAAGACTTACGCACTCACCAGTCAGTAAGCCATTTAAGAATCCATTTGGTACCGGGCGCCAAGTCATTGGAATCTCATGAGTCTGAATTAAGGTGACGACTTTAAAACCTAAGGGAGACATGCTGGCAACTGCAATAAAATGAGGAATAACTGATGATTAGTTTTAACCAAGCAATCTACCAGGAAATATAATAACTGATGATTAATTTTAACAAAGCAATCTACCAGCAAATATATTAATAAAAAAACAATCAGCCAACCAATGAACGAACGAACGAACGAACGAACGAACGAACGAACGAACGAACGAACGAACGAACGAACGAATGAATGAACCATCTAACAAACCAGACAGTCAACAAACATGCACCAGCCAGCCAGCCAATCAACCAACCAGCCATCGACGAACCAGCCAGTCAGACAGACAGCCAGCCAGCCAGACAATCAACCAGCCAGACAATCAACCAGCCAGACAATCAACCAGCCAGACAATCAACCAGCCAGACAATCAACCAGCCAGCCAGACAATCAACCAACCAACCAGTCAGCCAATCAAGCAACCAGCCAGCCAACCAACCAACCAATCAATCAACCAACTTATCCACCAACCAACTTTTCATATAGCGTAAGATCTAGCGGTACAATAACTGTATGTCATAAGTTATTATTTACCATCTTCATCAGTGCTGACAATGATAGGTTGCGTATATGGTCCTTCTCCTTTGCTGGTGAATGCAGTTATCTGTAATGTATACACTGTGAACATTACTAGTTCTTGTATAGTACCACTAAGCGTTGTAGGATCATAGGTGACATTGATCAAGGGCATTGAAAGAAATTTGGTGACACGATAGTACAAACGATAGCCAAGTAAAATGCCGTGAACAAAGCCATCAGGTACAGGATTCCACTTCAATTGCAGACTGGTCGAACTAAGATTATAGCCGTGAAAATTACGAGGTGTCTTACTTGGTTCTAGGGAAAAACATAACATAAAGATAAACTAAATATATCCATTAGGAACAAGCTAACAATCCTCTCTGTCTGAATTCTCCTTGCGTATTATCCAGATTATCATACTTTTAATTTAAACTTACTATCTTCATCTGTCATCATTTGAACGCTTATGCTTTGGGCACCTACAAACTTCGACAAGGCCATGACCTGAATGGAGTAATTAGTATATTTTGCTAAACCAGTTAATTCAACAGTTTCGTCCAGCACTCCAACAGTAGTTAATTGTTTCATCAAGGTAAATGCAGCCCGTCGCTTTCTTCGTGTTTCTTGGTCGCCATAAGTAATGTAAGTATCAGGAAACTGTGGCTTAGCAGTGTACCAGATCATGTAGCCATGAAATATTCCACGAATAAGAGAGGTATTAACACCAGCCCAGGTAACACTTAACGATATAGAACTAGTGTTGTGTACAGCGAGGTTGACGGGTTCATAGCGAGGAGCTGGAAAAAATGGAGTACAGAATAAGACAGACAGACAGACAGACAGACAGACAGACAGACAGACAGACAGACAGACAGACAGACAGACAGACAGACAGACAGACAGACAGACAGACAGACAGAGACAGACACAGACACAGACAGACAGACAGACAGACAGACAGACAGACAGACAGACAGACAGACAGACAGACAGACAGACAGACAGACAGACAGACAGACAGACAGACAGACAGACAGACAGACAGACAAGCAGACATTGATAAGAGTATAGTTCTCTTTACCTTCTTCTTCTGTACGAACAACGAAATGTTCACATCTTGGACCTTCACCTTTTGAGGTAAAAGCTGTGACTTGAAAAGAATAATCTGTGTATGGTATAAGCCAATCACGGACAAGAGAACGAGGAAATGCGAGAGTAGTGTTGATCACAGTGAGATTATGATGTTCAACATAAGTTGTTGGAAAAGTATTGGGCACAGTCTTCAGAAACGTAGCATGGTTTAATGTTTTATCAGAGTAAACATTATAACTAATGATGATGCCATTTCTTTCAGATCGAGGTACAACATCCCAGATCACCTTGATTGTATTCTTACTGATGTTAAATCCTGAACAGTTCGTGGGAGATGCTGTAGGAACTGAAAGATAAAACAAAAGAAAATATGAAGAAGAAGAAGAAGAAGAAGAAGAAGAAGAAGAAGGGGGAGAAGGACAAGGACAAGGAGGAGAAGGACAAGGACAAGGAGCAGGAGAAGGAGGAGCAGGAGAAGGAGGAGCAGGAGAAGGAGAAGAAGAAGAAGAAGAAGAAGAAGAAGAAGAAAGAAGAAGAAGAAGAAGAAGAAGAAGAAGAAATCTCGTCAAAAAGAAATCAAACTACAAGGCACACAGAGACTGCATACCTCCGCCAG